>CM029363.1:4822244-5017716 GCA_017140985.1 Hormaphis cornu
AGTACTTATAATATGTTTAGGTTTTTTTCCGAATGTCTATTAAAAAAGTTGGTTTTGAAACTTCGAGTATAATATTCACAGTGCTCGAATTGTGGGGGGGGGGGGGGGGGAGGACGGAGCTCCTTTTGAATTTTTTTATATTTTGATAGGACCCCTTCAAATTATTGGGTTAGGTTGAGTTTAATCATTGTAAAGAACGCTAATTTTTTTAAAGTCTTGGAGTCCCCTTTTGTTTATTTTTCCGACTCGAGCACTGGATATTCACTTTTTACATTTGATAACAATTAAACTACACAGCTTCATAATTTCACTTTACCTTGATAATATTACGTAGATAAAATAACTAAAATATGTACTTATATTGAAATATGAGTACATTATACAACCCAAGTATTCAGAAATATATTATACTCAAACTTTCAATCAAAATATTGTTAAACGCAAATTATATCAATGATGACTTTACCCAATTTAATTACCGATGGCCATTCTCATAGGTATTATAAACCACTTAGATACTTAAAACATATGGGTTGAACAACTATATTGTATTTTGACTATGTTCTTAAATAGTTCAGTACTATACTGTAACTTTTTTTATATAAATAAGCAGACATTTTGATAAACGAAACTCTCGGTACCACAAAATTTATTGATTGGCCTTATTTTCGATCTAATACATATATTTTAAAGGAAAACCAAAAAAATAAACGTCAAAATAACATGTTAATATTTCAGATCTCGCAAGTCCTTCAAATAATATAACGTATAATATTTTAAAAATAAGTAAGTATGTTCTCACAAAATAGAAAATAGTCAAGTGAAATTTGCTCGTTAGATTAGTTCGGAAAAATAATGTGAGTATTTTTTAAAATTTTTGCATTTATATTTTATATTATAAAATAAAAACATTTTATTTAATTGGACAGTTCCCGTTGAAACCTGACTGAAGAGTATTTGTGTTTGAGTAACATGTTTCTATCAATTTAAACAGTTTTTATGGGAACTCCCTCGCCGCTGCCCAGAATTTGCGGCAGATAGTTAATACTATTCATACGATACGCATGCTTGATGTTTACAAAACACTTTGTCGCGTTTGTAGAATATATTTTATGCGTCGTACAGCAGGCAGCCAGGCGGTGAAAATGCGGTCAGTTGTTTATTTTCCTCTTAATATTACACCACTCGCTTTTCCCAGTTTTGTCTTTAAATTCTATTTCCGATCGTCCGAGAACGGCTATGAAAAGCGCCTGTCAATCTGCACCTCCTAATTGTATCTAACACTAATGGTGAATTCCATCAAACGTTTTAAAAACTGGAAATTCGATCGCTGTATTCCAAGTGTATGAGAACCTGCCCACTAGTCCATCATACACGTATATCGGATTAATTGTTCTATTTGTCGTATTTATAGTTGTGATACGTGTATACTTTCAGCTACCTAGCTTGAGAAGTTCTGAACTTATGTTGTCGTCTCTCACCACTTTTTTATTTATCGCGTATATTTGGGTACATTTGGGGAAAAAACACACACATTCATACGCTCTAAAAAATTGAACAAATTTATAATGTATGCACTATTAAGGCAGTAAAAATATAAATCTATCTTACCGTTTGACCAAGCGTGGTTGGATAATTATGATCAATTCTCAGTTGAAATCTATTGTGACAAATTATAACAATAAGGACGCAGGTACTTAATAAATACATAACCACTCGTATCAACGTGGTGTTACCGAAACCTGACCTAACTTATATTCTAACTACATCTGTGCTTATTAGTTGTTTATTGGTGTTAAAAAATGTATTTTTTTTTTTCATGACTTATTTATTTGAAATGTTTCCAGGAATCTCATTGCCGTACGAACCCTTAACTAGGTATAAAAAGCGGTTAGAGCAACATGGTATGTATTTATTATAGTCATCCGTGTTACAACAAAGTTTAAAAAAATAAAAATGTTTTGCGAAATTCATATTGATGTAGATATTTTGAACATTCAGTTCTACACAGTACTTACTGTATTAAGGACGCCATGTGTTCTAATTTCCTTTAAATACCTATATTTACTAACCAACTATGAATGATGCACAAAACCAAAGTTTTTATGGAGGTTAAACACTAAAATTAATTACCGTACACGTTAAAACATAATTAAAATTGCAGCATTTTTATAAGATTCAAATTATTTTTAATTTACTCGTAAATTTCAATGTCATAAAATAAAGTTAGAGTGTTATAGTATACATACTGCAATTAAATTGTATATTTGTATTTTGCGTTTTGTCTAGTCTAAAATCCAATGATCATGCTCAAGCACAAAAATTAATCAGTGGCCAAATAATGCATAAATGCAAATTCTGTTTTTAACTCGAATGAGCTATAACTCTTAAGATCAAGTAGACTACTTTTGTCTTTTGAGGAGGGCTCTTTACGCGTTGCTCTTTTACATGAAAAAGAAGTCATTGTTGAAATATTAATACGTAGCTGCTCTGCATTTCTTCTAAAATGTTATTGAACAATTATATTTTTCGATATTTAACGGAAAATATTGATCGTGCACAATAGTTTTGTTGTTAGTACTGAACTGTGTTTATAACTAATGTTCTTAGGTATTATTGTAGACGACGACGAATTCTACAAAGTAAAACGCAGTACGTTAGAAAAATTAAATATTTGTACCAATTAGTTTTCATGATTATCATTGAAATTACAGCCGATAACTTGTATCAATATCAGTGAATACTTCATTTAAACGTAACGATGATGTTTAATTTATCAATTTTTTAATTCCGAACAACGTTTATGAATCCTATTAATATAGGTATTTTTTAATTGAAAAAAAAATTATCAACAAATTTCATTTTAATCGCAACTAATTAAAGTTTTTAAAAATGCACACATTACTATCATAAATTTTAATTTATCTATTCATTCTTTACATGTAAACAAAAAAATGAACGTTTCGAATTTCGGTTATTTTATTTAATGAAACGCAAAATCATGGTTGTAATAAATTATTCGTGTACCTATGAAATAACGATTGTTTTTTTTTAATTTTAGTTTGGCCACAAATGTGTGAAGATTACAATCAATATTGTGGCAGAGTTACACATTATTGTAAGTAATTTTGAGCACACGTTATAATGTCAAGACATGTGTAGATATTTTAAGGATCGAAAATTAAAATATCACATTAATTTTAACTGTTTTGAATGTATTAGGACGATATAATATGGCGAATAATACAGTTTTTTTTTTTTCACAAGATAAACTAGTAATAAAAAATGCGGTGACTGCAGGGGACATATAACATATAGGTGTAAAAATCAAAAATTTATTGAGAGTTCAAACAATTTTAAAATAAAAATCTCAAACTCTAACAGATATTTCCATCCTTAATTTATAAAAATGCCTATTAAAATTTAAATTTAAAAGTTTTCAGATGACAATATAATAATACGTTTTTCAATATTATAATTTTTTTCATATCGTTATATTATTTAAAGATGTCGTACCCATTGAAATTGAATTATTCCAAGAATTTAAACAAAGTAAGTAATACTATTATCGTGTTACTTAAATTGAATGATGACTTAAGTAATATAATAGAATAAAAAGGTAGATGTTAAAAAACAGACGGATCTCATGTTTCCAATGGAGTAGTATGAATGTAGTTGGTACTTACCACATAATAATATGATAAATAGTTGACTTCAAGTCAATTTGTAATAATTTTAAGTTATTCGAACCATTTTCATGAATTACTTTCTAATAAGTACTTTATAGGTTTTTATTATACTTCTAAGCCAAGCAAAAAGTATAATGCAACTAAAATTTAAAAAAGAACAGATTTTTTAAGTAAAAATCATGTACTTGCTGACACCTTGGAATTGGATATCAATTATTCAAATTATAATCACACCCATATCAAGCATGTACTTATACTGAGCGCCTGTGAACATACTGCGTGATACATGTTTATACACTTTATTGTTTCCCGTTGTAAATATAATAATAATTAATCATTGGATGAAAATAAGAAACAGTAAATTCAATAAGTTCGAAAACCCAAGGAAAACGTAACCAACTATTTGGGCGTCCGCCGATGTTAAAAAGCATTAGTAGTTCATTAAAAACAATTTAAAAACTACAATTAATTGTACTGAAATACGGTTTCAGGCAAACTTAGTAAAACAAATTTAATTACCTATTGACAACTGTAATTTGTACAGAAAATGTCTTTTTTAAACTATTTTAAGAATTAACTGTATTGTTAGAGTGAATTTTGAGTTTGAATCGTTTTTGTGGAACGCATTGACATTCAATTAAAGAAATACAACTTCCCTTAAATTCAAAACAAATACAGATTCATAATATCAAAATCACAGCAAACTTAAGCTATTGTTGATCGGTTCATAATTATTGTACTTGTTAATGTTTAGATTACCCACAACACGGAGATTATAGATTTACACCAATATATAAAGATTACGTATACTGTAAGTTATGAATCAAAATATTAAAATTTTATAGAGTTGTTGATTATTTGTTTTGTTCATAGAATAATACAAAACATTTTCCGTTATTCGTTTTTATCTTATTGACCAGTAAAATGTTATCAATCCCTTAGATCCCTATAAATCCCTTACTCTATATTATAGTATAACCTAATTATAATTAATTATATAATTATCATAAATGTTTTTAGTACTTGACTTCGAACATAAGTTTTAAGGAATTCAGCAGTGCTTTATAAAGGTGGAGGGTACGTGGGAGAATAGAGAATCCTTCTGTTTTAAAAATATTTATGCTTGTCCCCCCAAGTACCTCTTCAAGTCAATTATTGCATATTTTATAGTTATTATGAGAATATTACTGTATCAATAGGCTTGGGTTCCTGTATTGGTTTTATTCTTTACAAATATAATCAACAAACCTAATATTTATAGTATTTAAACATCTAAAAACAGTTATCAAAAGATCAAGAAACATTTAGAAATTATTCAACAGTAACAATTATACATCAGTTAGAATTTATATTGTTCAACTCAACTGATGCCTTTAGAACATTGGCTAGTATAAGAATTTATGTAAATCCGTGGGAAAACGCTTCCGATTGGATCTTTTGTGGCTTTTATAAATTCTATGGAAAATAATAAAAAAATATATATTAATACATTTGAAAAAGGACAATGTATGTTTGTTTTATTAAATCAAACATCAAAATATGCTTATTTTAGTACCATCAAGTTATAATGCTACACCATCAAATCTAACTGAAAAATCTGCAATTAATAGTAAGTAACAAAAAATTATACTGTTATCATACTAAATTATACTTGAGCACTAGTGACTAATTATACTAAAAGTAAAATACCCGTTACATGTACCTTAAAATAGATCAAAAATTTTTTATTTTAATATATAATATGCTTCAATAACATGTAAAAATATCAATTTATTTTAAGTTCAATATTTTAACCATTTTTCAAGAGGTAATAAAAATAATAGAGTTGCTGAAACAATATAAACATTTATAAATATCTAAAACAAACTAACCGATTATTAAAATTGTTCACCGGCATAAATAAAAATGTTTTTTTTTTTAAACATGTGAAAACTAAGTGATTTAATTATAAAATATGGCGCTTAAACTTTATATATATTTCAATAGTGTCTACAAATTAAAATTATATAAACAATTTTGTAATAAAAGTTATTGCTAAATACAAATAATTAAATAAACAAAATAATGGCTGGGCAAAAACGTCTATAATAAACCGAAATATTGGGCTATCCGATTTTTAAAAATGTTTAAAAACTCAAATCAGATCATAGTTGTTGGATTAATTTAAAGGTTTCTTTTAAGTCTAAACTGAAATTAGCAAACTTTCAAGCATAAAACTTCTGTAAATTGTTCACAAGTCATTAAAGCTAGTTGCGGCGATATTTCAAAATACATATGTATAATATTTTTGGTAAAGTACTACATACCATCAACCACCTGTCTTTATAGAGGAGATGTGTAGAGACTTTACTATTTAAAGATAATAAATAAAATTCCAAAAATACTAAATAACTTACACCATTTTAAATATAAGTTGCCACGATTCGGGTTGCATATAATACGGTTACAGTTGAGTGAAAACTTTTTTCAAGTTTTGTTTTAAAATTTATCATTTTTATTATAATTTAATTATGGCAATCAAAATTGTGTGCTTTAAAAACAAATTGGAATAACTTATAAAATATGCACTTGAAATGTACAAACAATATGTTAACGTATTGCAGAACTGTTTTCTACTAAACGTGAAGGTGAGTAAATAATGTAAAATCGTAAAAATGTGTATCACATTAATGTTGCAGTCTATAAAAAAAAATATAAGCTTACTTTGTTTATTTATTTGAAATATATTATTATAATTTATTAGAAGTTATTCTTATCGCCTCTTCTCCAATATATCCATTTTCCTATCAATTATTGAACATTATACGTCATTATAGTAATTGTTCATTGCCTTATGTCTTTTCAACTGGAAAGCAATGCAATACAATTTATATTACAACTAGATGTATGTATGGTTATTGATTGATTCATTTATCAAAGGCAATACCTTGTCGTTGAAGTCATTAATCTCTATTTAACGCCACATTCTTCAGTGAAGCAAAAGACGCGCACAGTCTATGATTTCTTGGACGTATTCAAAAATTTGTTTCCTTGGGCGTCCTTTTGCAGGTTTCTTCACTGTTATTTTTCCTTCAATGGTGTTAGTTATAAAGTCATTGTGTCGGATAATGTGCTCGATCAAATTTATTTTTTTTAATTCATCATCTTCATCAACTGTCTTTTTACTTGTACTTCTTCTAGCGCTTGATCATTTCTTTTCTTGTCCATCCATATGGTCTTTGTCATATTCCTCCATATCCATAACTCCAATTCTTCCAGTTTGCTTCTGTCTTTCTTGTCAATCGTCCATGTTTCACAAGGTACCATATTTATGGTTGCCTACAGACAATATAATAATACGACGAATAATGCAGACTCAAAAGAACATCTTTCATACAGTGTCGCTTTATAACCGAAAATAGTCTTTTAAACGTCAATATAATGGTATATCATACTACAACTACGGTGTGTTCAACGTTACCAACTATAAGTCGGTATACCACAATATTGTCGATGTATTGCTAAATCTATGTTATTATGGCAAACTGTAAACTGACTGTGCTTGTATGCCCGCGTTCCTCAAATAAAAATATAATATCTAAAAAACAAAAAAATCGCATATGAACCGTGTCAGAATTTTAAACGGCTTTTACTTATACCTATACTGATTGTTATCGTTTGACAAATAATGCGCATTCACTGGTAAAAATGTAAATATAAACATGAATTATAAATAATAATTTGTAAAACGTTATTAATTGTATCATGAATGAAACAGAAATTCAATAAAAACAGAAATTTCGGTACTCGTGTATAATTTTTTGTATAGTGTGTTCTAAAATGTATTATTTCAATTTTATTTTAGAATTACTATTGAGTACAGAAGAGTATGCTGAGTTTGCAGACAGTAAGTAGTGGTTTCAAAATAATGAATGTTGCATACGGCCTTTTTTCATGACCAAGAAAAATGATTAATTTGAAGAAAAAATGTATACTGTTTTAAACAATGTAAACACTTTTAAAGTTAACGACGTGCTATTAACCTGATTAAAATAAATACACGCGTAGAAAAAATAGTGTCTTACGTTCATGTAAAAAAAAAAAAAGCGAGGATTTACGTCCATAGAATTTGAAACTTTCCAGGTATCTACACATTTTTTGAACATGCGACCGGATTACCGAAAACAAAAAACAATAAATAATAAATCTTAAATCGTATGACGAGTTAAAAAAAAAAAAAATGTAAATTTTAAGACGGGGGGAAAAATTCGAAAACACCGATGTTTTTGCTTCACCTTGTTACAGAAAAACAACAGCGAAAATTCTATCTATACTTAGTTTATCATCTGCTTTGTACCTGTTCGTAAACCTCAAGCCACGTGCGTTCGTGTATGTGTTTTTGCGACACACCATGAAAAATATTTTCAGTTCATGCTCTATATCCTTACGAGTTCAACAAATAACGCTAAAAATTTGTTTGAGTATCATAATATAACAAAAAAAAAACTGCAAATATAAATTGCCCTTTTTCCACTATAGGTATTATAAGGCATACTAATTTTTTTCAAAAGTATCTGCCCGCAGTCACATATTTTAATTTGAATAGTTTAATAATCACTATGGTTGATCAGATTGATTAAACTCTGAATGAATTCTAAAAAATTTTAAAAGCTAAATTTTAGTAGGTATTCAAAAAATCGTTTGTTCATAATTTGATTTACTTTATAGGACTACCACAAGCGTATGAATTCTATGCAGCCTATATTAGTAGAATGACAACGGCAAGTAAGTTATCACAGTTGTTTCAAAATCGTATAAGTATAGTAACAACGGTTATGGCATGTATATATAACACAAATGGCTAGAAAACTATAACTTGTACGTCGTAAACATTACATTTTAAAGTGAGTATATGGCAGTTTAAAATGTTCAAAATATGTTCCGAAACGTTTTTACTTATAGCGTTTAAATCGCTTTCGTTTTTCACGTCATGCTATTTAATTCTACAATTTTCCACAGCTATTTTTATTTTATTATTTAATTATTGCAAAAAAAAAAAAAAAAAAATGTTTCCGGGCTTGTTTGCAAATTTTATTTTTGATTTCAAATATGTATACAATTTTAACAGACATATATTCCAAATTTGTAATTAAGTATTATGTTAATTATTAAGAAAGAACTATAAAAATAGTGACCTTTTTAAAAATCTCTACAAATTATAATTGAATATATAGCTTAAAAAAAATAACCTGTTCACTATGTATTCGTTAGATAATAAAACAATGTTTTGAGTTAAAATTTACCAGCCCACTCAAAATACTATTGTTTTTGACAAGTGAACCGAATCCGTAGGTACATGATGTACAAGATTTTATTTTGATTTAAAAACATAAATCGTATGCTACCTGTTATTTTAGGGCATACTGAGTATATCCGAACACACAAAGTACAAATTTGAAAAAACAACATAAAAATAAAAATAATTATTTTAAACTCTTCATCATTTTTCAAATTTAAATTGTTTTATTTACCTAACAGAACACATTTATTATAAATTTTAAAGGTGAAGATATACATCAAATATATCTTAGTAATGCTAAAAAATATGGTATGTACATACCTAGTTAAAATTACTTTTGAATAATTAGCATTTTTAGTATAATTGGAGAATATTTGGTTTGACTATAAAATATGTATTATCAAATTTTAATAATAATATTAAAACTTATACTACAAATTTATCATATAAAAATCTAAAGGTCAAGAACTAAATAAAGACATTCCTAAATTTTTTAAAAAACGTAAGTTCATAGTTGAAATTAGAAAGATATCTGTAATGAATTTTTATCATTTTTAATTAAGTCGGTAAAGATTTGGTTTGACTAAAAATGATAAAAATTAATTTTTTTTTTATTAAAAAGTTTTTTATTTTATTTTTTTATCCATACACTATAAAAACAAATTAACAAAATCTTTTCGTAATTTTGTTTTTTAAGATCCCAGACATCCAGTGACTAAAGAAGAATTTGATGATTTAAAAAAAGGTTTTAAACTTACCTATTACATTCAATAAAATAATCTGTTTCAGTATTTTTAAGCAAGTGTACTTAAACAATCACCACTAATCACAATGATTAAGTTTTAGCTTTTTCGACCACCAAATCATTTATGAGCTATATTTTAAAAAAAATTCTATACGCAAAACTAACAGATATCCAAATATTTCTACAAAAGCTGGCTTTTGGTTGTGTTAACAAAGACCGTACATTTTTTTTAAATAAGTTTATAAGTTTACAATATATTTTACGTTTTGAACTTTTAACCTAAGGAACGTAAAAAAGTTAACACTAAATTAAAGCAAAAAATAAAAAGGAAACAACAATAGCCACGGGTGGAAGAAGATCACAGCTGTTTTAAGTGAACCACTATTTGAAAGTAAACTGAACGTTTTACGTTACATTTAAAAGAAGTGACAAACCATTGGTTTCAAAAATATAAATTCTAAGTGCACATTTGTCTGATGATTAAAAATTTTAACAATTCCAAATTCTGAATAAAGCAAAACAATTTTAACATTTTTGTGACGTTTGAATTTCACTTGTTCTAATAGTGTATACCTACACATTTCAGTTAATTGGAACGCGTTTTAAAAGAATCAACTGAAAAAAAAAAGAATGGACATAAGATATTTTATATCTTATAAGTATGAATGTCGGACGACGGAAATTACAAAAAAAGAAAAAATAATCGATGTTTCGACCAAATAACCCTTTTGTTAGACGTACAATAAAATGTAAAAGTCTTTGAATCCTGTTTCGATAGTATACTTTCGGTACCTCCATTTGACGATTGTGGATTTTGAGAGTTTCGAAAAAATTCAGTGAACTTTCAAAAGCAGTTTGGATTCTTATCTGTTTCTGTTCTTACAATGTTTTTTTACCTAGTAAATATTTCCATGCTTATTACAATAACAAAACTAATATTATTTTATATTGTGATTTAGTATCTATAAGGCTAACAGAAAATCACTCCACTTACACTCAAAGAATGGCTCAGTATGGTAAATATTTCGGGACGAATGGTTGAAAACATATTATATTTTAGTATTTTATACCATAATATTTAATCACAACATACAAAAACGCATCCATATTATAGTTGTTTTGTCAGTTTCTTATGTTGTTCAGTGATAGTACCTGAAATTAACATTTAAAGAATTGAGAAATTGTTGTCAAAATTTCTAAATTTAAGAACTAACTTTAATTTTTCTCTGGTGGTCTGTAGAAATAACTATACTTATTTTACCCCATAAATACATTGTTTTTAGCGATATTGACCACCTTAGAAAAAAAATAAATACAAATGAACACATTTTAGATGGGGATAACTTTAATCACCTTTTTTCCACAACATCAAAACTAAACACTTAGTGGCTGTTTTTTGAGATTAAAATGATTTAATCCTTCGATATTTCCTTTAAATTTTAATATTTAAGTACTACTACGATTGTAATTTTAAATGCACCAATAAATGTGATATACTTAAAAGAGATTTTATACTAATTTTTCATTTCTAAGTAATCAAATACATGATATATTGAAATCAATTTTAAGTTTAGTAAAATAACTAAATAATGTTATAAAACATTTTTTCTAACTTATTTATTATTTAAGGAATACGGCCAATGTCATTTAGTAATGCACACAATTTAAAAAGATGTAAGTTATAGTAATAATTTTTGTCTTCAAAATGTTGTAGTAAACTTATATTTATATTGTATTGTATGTATTGTAATTTTAAAATACCTTTTATATTCTCCTATACTATATTTTATATCCTTGGTGCATTATTGATTGTATTTTTTCGAAATTTCCAATTCCAAAAAAGTTCTTCAGAAAAAACAAAAAAAAAATTTAAGAAAAATCGGAAAAAAGTACGGAAAACGTGTTTTTGAAAAATCAATTTTTTTAATTGGTTTTAACTCCCAAAATAATGATTAGAAAAACTTGATATTTTCCCACTCCCGGAACAAAGTTTTTTGCGTTTTTTTCCAAAAAATTTTTTTATTTTCAAATCTTGTAATTAACATTTAACCCACATTCTATTGCCCTATCTAGCTGAAATTTCGCTTAGGATGAAAACACGTTGTGGAAAAGTCAGTAAAGGGAGACTCCGAGGGACTAGGATTAGGTTTTTTTTTTATTTTTGTGATCACTTTTTCAAATAAAAAAAAATGCTCCAATTTTAACGTACAATACTTTAAAAGATAGATATTTGATCCGAGATGGTGATTTATTTGAAACGTTGATTATTTTTTTGGTTCTGAGGGAAAAACGATAACGGTCAAATTCCCAAAAGTGCTCCGTTTGACTCGAAATTTATATGTGTCATTAAAAAGGGTTTAACGAGTTATCTGCTTAGTTTTCAAACTATTTTAATAATTTTTAAGGGAGTAATGGAATTTGGGGGAAACAAATAATTACGGAAAACGTATTTTTTTCACATCGTTTTAGATGTTTTTGATCATAATATCCAAATTAAAGATTGGACCAAGCTGAAACTATTACACAATACCAAAATAAGAAAGATACAGATTTGACAAAAATATTTATTGTTAAATTTGTTTTACCACAACGTATACTAGACAACTAAGCTCACTCAGAATCGTATTTTTGAAGGCAATGATTTATCATTGCTTTCGGAAATTAAATAATGCATTTAAACCACAACTTCTAAACTAGTGACCCACCCAAAACGTATTCGCTATCCCGTCAAACTACTCACGCGAACTAGACTGATCCCGGCGCTTACTTTTTAATAACTAACATTAAATATTTAATTTTTTTTCGCTTTTGTTGTCAGTTTTTCCGAGTGAAATGAACACAACTTTTGAAGATTATCGTAATGCAATAAATCAGAGTAAATTATTATTTAAAAATGTTTATTTCCAATAGAGTTAATCTCAGACAAGTTATTTAACTAAAAACTATAATTATTTTAGAGGACATACAAATAGAGAACAGTAAGTATATATTGCACATTATATTGTATCAACTTAAGTTTAAAACAACCAAAAATTTAATAGTTCTAAACCAACGAATAACGAAATTAAATTAAAAACATGTGACATTTGTCAACCCATTTTTCCTAACTTATTATTTAAGGAATACATTATACATCCAATGTTATTTAGTTATGTACACAATTCAAAAAGATGTATGTTATAGTAATAATTTTTGTCATCAAAATGTTGTAGTTAACTTATATTTGTATTGTATTGTATGTATTGTAATTTATTAATTTTAAAATACCTTTTTAATAACTAACATTAAATATTTAATTTTTTTTTTGCTTTTGTTGTCAGTTCTTCCGAGTGAAATGAACACAACTTTTGAAGATTTTTGTAATGCAATGGATCAGAGTAAATTATTATTTAAAAATGTTTATTTCCAATAGAGTTAATCTCAGACAAGTTATTTAACTAAAAACTATAATTATTTTAGTAAAAATACAAATAGAGAACAGTAAGTATATATTACACATTAAAATGTATCAACTTCAGTTTAAAACAACCAAAAATTTAATAGTTTTAAACCAACAAATAACGAAATTATGTAAAGAACATGTGACATGTTTGAACCTAATAACAACTTGAATATATTTTTTTTCAGTTTAGAAGTTCGGTTTACACAAATATGTATAGCTTTATACATCAACTGTTTTTCTAATTATTTACGTCAGCTGTATAGTTTATAGACTGTGTAGTCGTTCGGAGCGTTTTTAAAATGTATAACATGTATATTTACTCTTTCAAAATAATTTCATAGGTTTTACATAAATCATGGATAAAATTTAGTGTAATATGAATAAGGATGATAAAAAACTAAATATTATATGTATATGTATATATATATATATATATATATATATACCTATATATTTGATTGTAATGTTGCATGAAAAAATAAAACGTAAAAAGTAAAAATACAGTTTTTAGGGAAGGCGCGGACCCCTCTTAAATATGCCACTGGTTTTAGACATATTTTAAGGAGTAAACTAGCTTTTTATGAGTCTATGTTTCAACGAATGTAAAATTGTGTACTTACCTATTATTTGAATCATTATTCTGTGTTTTTTATTCCTTAACATTTTATTGAAGTAAATGAGTAATGTACGTGTTTATTACGTTTTAATTTACATGATATTTTAAAACCAAGAAATTTTAACCGTAGAAAATCTTTATCGTGTATATGATTTGATTTGGTTTTGAAAGAAAAAGAATATCAGTACACAGTTTATGGTTTCTGGATTAACCTGATCCTGTACTAAACACAAAATTTTATACTGTCTATTATAACTAATTGTGTTGGCAACAGTGTATTGAATTTTAAAATATTATAGGAGTCACTAGAGTTCAGTTCATTTTAATTCAAATAGGTAAGTTAATTGTTATTATATCATAACCTAAAACAACGATATTGATGATGAATGATTGCAAAACACATAATAATAACCTTAAATGGCATTTGGTTTTGTGTTTACTGGATTTAACGCAGTAACATTTTATTATATATTGAACTAAAATGTTAGAAAAAAAAAAAAAAAAATTTTAACTTTACAATAAAACTTTTGATAATGTATACATTTTTAGTTATAATCTAAATTTTTAATAAAAAATAAAACACAATTTTATGCACATGAATACCTTCAAGTATTAGAAAAAGTGTTTTCTCAAAGCAAAACATTTTTACACAAAGTCAAATGTTTATGCTAGCGATATTTGTTCTGAACTAACTATAAGACCAATGGTAGAAGATAGGCGACCGTGGCTAATTGTAAAATATATTCTATTACCGTACATATTAAACAACCGTCAAAGGAACAATTGTTTTTCACTGTTATTCTGTTATTTACATGTTTTGTCAATTATAGGAATTTAAATACCAAACCTTGTATCATAGAAAAGAATGCCTAAGAACGTACCGAAAGTTGTCAAGAGATTAAAATACCTACTATTCGTGTTAATATTCGACATATATTGGATTATGATTTTATTTTATCTCACCAAACATTACAGTTGTGAATTGTTGTATTATTAGCTTATCCGCGACCATTTGAACGTTACCGTACATACATTAAAAGAATGAAAGCCTTTGGTAAGAATTTAAAAAAAATATATTTTTAAATGCAATTTTTGTTTACACAAAATACGGCATTTTATTCACAAAAATAATAATGAAACACTTTATACTTTACATAAATACCGATTTGATCGATACTTCATAGTAACTTACTTCTGATTCGTTATAAACAATCAGACGTCCATGCGTATTGTACAGGGCCAGGGCCAAAGCTAAGGGGAGGATGGGGTATAACCCCCCCCTTCCTTTAACGAAGTAGAAAAACTATACATTTATAATAGTACTTACTTACATATTTCAATTCTTAATAACTAAAACTACGTTTTAGAGTTTCAATGTTTGTTTGATGACACTAATTCAACAGATATAAAAGATTTTGAATCTTTAGTTTCTTTCTATATTCTTGAAGTTGATACTGTCATAGCTATCTGTGAACCAAAAATTTGGAAACTAAAACTCAAAGGTCTGGTAACAAGCAATGTTGAAATGCTGCCTTCTAATAATCTTAAGATCTTTTTTTTTTAGATTTTTTTTAAAACCTATATCTTAGAAACAGTATGAATGAGTTAGACTAGAAACTATTTATAATTCTGTTTTTGTCTTTAATTATGGAATTTTTCATCAAACAGGATCGTTTCAATGGGTTGGTTCTATTAAGTATTAAAATCGAAATATCGTCATCAAGCCTGATGAAGTATTGGACGAAATGCCTAAGAAGCAGAGAAAAATTGACTTAGTGTTATCACGAAAATAAAACATTTTATGCTCACAATTTTGATGTTTAACTCAATGTAGTTTCTTATGACGATAACCCTATAAATTCCTATCTATGGAACTGGACCCCACCCCATGGAATATTCCTAACTACGGCCCTGTACAGGGCACATATATTTTGTAAAAATATTTTTAACGAAATAGTTGTATTTTACAAATATAAACCATTGAATAGCTTGTAGAAATTTTTTGAAAACTATTTTACCGCAAACAAACTGTATCTTCTTTTCAACGACAATATCTACTTATGTGTTCAAATAAAGTACAATTCATTATTTCAGATATGAAAGACTTTAATATGAATAATGCATATCTACAACAGGGTTTCAGTTCTGTTGAATTTGACGCATTAGACTTGCGTAAGTATATTAATAAAATTACTGTACAATACTCAAATCGTTGCATCTTCAGAAGTATTAGATGTTCTTCTATTACCTGTAATTAGAGCATAAATGTTTCTATGATCATGTATAAAAGTTTCCTTCCAGTAAAGTGTAGACATGCTACTTTCAAACAAACAAAAATTAATTTTTATATGCCAAACATTTAACAATAGGTAATTATTATTATAATATGCTTATGAAACCAAAAACTAATGTAAATTAACAACTTTCCAAAATTTCTGTGCTTATGGTGAAATAATGAGAAGTATGATTTATATAATATAGTACCATAAAATATGATTGACTGACTAGAATTATTAAATTAATAAAAAAAAAAATTTTTAGATCCGGAACCATATAGTCAAGAAGAATTTATTGATCTAAAACTGAGTGAGTTGTATTTAAGTTATTTATGTTTTGTAAAATATTTGAATAAACTATAATCTAAACCAACTATTTAATTTAAGACTATCACACGTAAATCATACAAAACAACAAAAACCAAAATTTTTAACTTTAATAAAGGAACTGATTTTGATTGATATCGTAGTTATTTTTTAATAAATTTATTTTCAAATTTGCATTGACGTTTTTTATGAAAATATTTAAACTCAATAACTAGGGGAAAACATTTACTGCTTTTATCTAATAACTAGCTGTCTCGTCCCGGTATTATATTACAATTATAATTTCGACTCATTTAACTGTCATACTTGGTATTCTGAACAAAAGAAAGTGCCAATTCAATATGTCCCATCTATTTAGTTTTTACAAACCATTTTATTTAAACTAAATAATTGGTTATATTCTGCAATCAGAATCTAAAACTGATGTTGAGAAATCGTGTACAATGAATTAATAGTTGTTTTCCAATTCATGTCTAGAATATCCAAAGTTAAAAGAAAATATGTTGGATTATAGAAAAAGAATGAGATCTTACAGTAAGTTCTTAAAAGTATAAAATTAAAATTGCAACTATTTCACATAGTTTACCTTATCCTTTCAATCTAACATGATATGAAAATAATGTATGAACATTTCAATAAGTTCTTAATTTTGTGTTCGTTGTCTTTTAATTTACTATAATTTTAGATCTCGTTCCAACCTATAGTGATAGACGATTTGAAATCTTTAAAACTGGTAAGTCAAATCGCACAATTAAATGCAGTCAATATAACTCTAGTTTTACTCCAAAACAACTCTTTAAGCTGTTTTTAAAAAATACAAAATTAGTATAAATGTTTTAATTTTAAATGTATGTTTAATTTACCTTAAAAAGATTATTTGAAAAAATGATGGATATTTAACGCTTAAAAAGAAAGATGAGAGCCGTGGATGAAGTAGGTCGCAACTTTGAATAGGTCTACGTTTTGTACGAGTATGATATTGTATAAACGTGTCATATTTAACTTGTTAAATTTAAATTAACTATAACTACTTTATTCCCGTATCTGCAAAAATTAAAAAGATAATATTCTACCGTTCTAGGTACTAAAAAATGGTCAAACATATAATGTTTCTTTCAGTTTTTCGTTTCTTTGCTTTTTTAGCTCATCCTAAAATTGATGAAGACTTTTCACACTATGAATACAGAATGTCTCAACTAAGTAAATAAATTAGTTTTATACCGAATCTTAGAATCATTTCGTTTATAATTTATTAAACCTATTTACTAACAGTGGAACCAAAAGATGAAGATGAATATGATGAAAGTTACGAAGAAATTAATTATCAAATGCGTGAGTAATTATAATATAAATATTATGTATACCTACATATTTAAAACACAAACTTTATAATTTAAGTCGAAAATAATTATTACAGTAAGCCCAGAACAAATTAGTGAAAAAAATAAAAGTTTTGACGAAATGATGAATGAAATGAGTAAGAAGTCATTTTGATTATTATATTATCACAATTATTTTCCCTTAATAATTGGCATGAGCTACACCCCACATTAGTAATTCATTATTTTTATCTAAAATTTTATAAAAAATTTTCAAAGTTGTTTCAAATAAACTCAGAAGACAAATTTAAAATACAATTTAGTATTTTATAATGGCATTGGTCAATTTACCTTGAAAATATTTTTCAATGATCTTTTATGGTATTTTTGTAAATTTGTTTAAATTATTATATTCATATATTTATATACATATAATATAATAGATACCTATATATTATATATATACATTTATCAATTTTTATTTTAAGTTAATAAAATTTTAAGGCCTTCAAAAGTCACAATAAAGAACATGTTCAGTTGCGCCCATTATTTTTGTGAATAATAAGTACATTTAAATATAATAATATAGTGCTCAATGGTGAATAATTGGTGAATTTGTTTTTTTTTTTCAGACATAGTACTTATGGATCGTGCTAATTTTGTCAATTTTAAAAAAAGTTAGTTATACCTACTAAATATTTGATGTATCAAACAAAATAAAAAAAATAGTGAGTAATAATCCGTGGCGAGAGGAGTAGGTTACATTTTGAGTGAAGCTGGTTTGGAAGTTGTAGTTTTACGTTTTATATTTGATTCGATTTGTAATTAATGTGAGCATGCTGGATAACAAAAATTACGATTTCGAACGACTGATCCCGGCGCTTACTTTTTTACCCATTTACCTAATGAAAAACCAGTGGAAAAAGGTATACAGAGTCTAACTTGTGATAAGAAGGTAAAAATAAATGTTTATACACAACGTAATACCATCGTTGTTCCAATGTCCCATATAAGAGCAGCCGCAGCATCAAAAAGTGCTAAACTGTTTTGTCTGCACATTAGTGGTTTCGCAGTTGATATCCTCCAACATGCTGAAAATAACAATAAAAATAAGAGTAAAACGCATCTTACATTAGTTGAGAGTTTAAGTTTTGACGGTTCAAATATTGCAGTGTGTACCATTTTTGTTGAATACAAATCTAATTTTTAATCATGACAAAACTTGCAAATAAAATGAGCCCCACTCGAAAAAAAAAAAAAAAATACTATACATTTTACGATTTTATATGACACGATTTTTCTAACGTTGATTTCGTTGTATATAAAAATTTATATTCATGATTTCATCGCGTATATTTATGCATTTATGCAATCAAACTCAGATAAAACCGTTTTAATCCTTGTTATCAAATGGGACGGAATCGATTGACCATTTCAACTGTAAAATTATTATTTTTGATTAACAACTATTTTTCATTACATTTCTTTTTTTCCAGTGTGGCCTTCTGCATTTGAAATCTCTTACACGGAGTATGAAAAAAAAGGAACCAGTAAGTTTAATTTAACATATTCTTATGATATTAATCAAACTAAATCAACGCGTATAAGATGATCGTATTCCGAAAAATTATTACAAAAAGGTATAACATGACCACAAATAGCAGTTATTCGAATGTATCGCATACGTGAGGATTATAACATAATATTTACGTACTTTGTCCGTCAAATATCAATTTTGGATTATCGTTAACAATACTCGTATATAATAGAATTATTAAAAAAAAAAACAAATTTACGCAATCGTCAGCAATTATGAGTGGTTAATTTTTATAATTTATTTACTTAATAACATTGGGTATTCAACTTTAGTTGTTAGATATTATTTTACTTTACGATGAAATAATTATTTTTTAGCGCGTAAACTTTATTTAATTATGTACTCAAATAGAAGATTTTAACGCAAATGCTTAATAAAACGCCTTCCTAAATAACAAATGAAAAAAAGTAGACCTTTCAAACGTAGTGTCATATTAGAATTAAAACAATTGTTGTTTAAAATAAACCTTTAAATTTATATTTTTATGTGCACTGATGTAAGTGCAAAATTTTTTATTTTTTCTTATATTGACTAAATTCTTCAAAAACTCTTCATTTACTACCTTAATTGTATGCATGTACATATATAATTTAACATAATTTGTACTTTATAAATCCTGTTTTACAAAAGAAATAACGTTTACATTTTATAACTTCATCACATCGCTTGAATAATAAATGTTCTCTTATGTTATATGCTTATATGGTAGATACCTATTTATATACCTGCCCAATTTTCGTTTGCTAAAACACTGTTCTAATTATTTCAGATATATTTGATGGATACGATTATGACGATTTAATAGATCGTAAGTTATTTTTATAAGCATGATTATTACAAAATTTTAAAATGTAAAATTGGTAAATTACTATAATTTTTAGTCTTCATTTTTGAGAGAGTTTTGCAAAATTTTATTTCAAAAAAGTTCTGTAAAATTACTCCCACTAACATTGTTATTGTGTGCACTTATTGTATCATTGCTGATGGGAAACATTAACAGAATGTTAAGTAGTTGTAATTATTACCAAATGGATTAAATAACTGCAAATTATTTATAATTTTTTTTTTTTTTTTTACTGCGGTACATTTTTGAAAATAATACTGTAACCATTATATATTACATTATATATTATGTACTTCCAATATAAGTACATGCATTTAAAACATGTTTGTAATATGTAATACTCCTCATCTGTAAGTGATATACATTTTAATTCTAGAACTAATTCTATCGTTTTTTGAAGCGTGTTCAACTTATTAACTAAATTAATCCAATTGATCAGTTTATCCAAAGTATTATGAAACGTATGAAGAATTCAGCAAACGAATGGAAGATCGACGTGAGCAATATTGAATTTAAAATGTTTTATTTAGATTTCAAATACCTTTCGTTCAATTGAAAAACGAAATGCTAAATTATATAAGTAGATAGGTATTCGCCAATTATTATATGTATATAAAATAAATTGTTGATCTTAGGGACAAAAGGTGCAAATTGTAAAGACAAATATAAATGAAAAACTTTATTATACACTCCTATGCAATTATAACGTTTTATACATTTTCAATAATTACTTTGATTGCTGTTTTCTAAAAAATTTAAACAATATGACAATTTTTAATTATTTTTCAAATCACCTTTTTCTATTAATGTTGTGATGAACTACCAATAATTTCAAGTTAATCCATCGAATAGTTTTAAAACGAAATATTATTGTTTTTATATAATTGAATTCGTAATTTATAAAAACTCACAAAGTTATATTTATAATTTTTATTCGAAAGTGATTTGAAAAACTGTGTTGTCACATTTTAGGTTTATTACCTGTTGCTAAAGAATATTTTGAAGCCTTCAAAAAGAGTAAGTTATTGTTACTGAAATCTATGAAAAGTAACTGACAGTTATATTCCCAATGATACCTAACTTCAAATACATTTTTGATCTGAACCCTCATTATTTTCGTTAAAAACTATTTTTCAGCTGCTCCAACATTTATTGAGCATAGTTATGAATTATACTCTACAAGAATAAATTCGAAAGGTAACGTTTTGGCTGTTTTAATTTTTTTAAAAGCAATTATTAATCTCACATAATATATAAGTATATATATGTACATATACATTTGTAAATAACATTGAATAAAGCTATTGTGAAAGATTTAATTTCTTTTCCATCAAATATTTGAAAAAAAGCATAAAATTTAAAAAAAAAACTTTACATATTTGTAAATATTAAATGTCATATGAAAACATTTATAAACAATTTATTTTTATGAAGCTTTTATATCGGTTTTAATTTTAACATCTCAATATAAAGTAAAAGTTAAAGCTCAGTAAACAGCGGATACGCATACAGTGCTGACGTGTTTGTTTGAGCTCGCTCGCTTATCTGTCTTTCGTGCATTTTCTGCGTTTGTATTCCGATTTACCGTTTCTATTTTAAGTTGTATATTTCTAATCTCAAGCGGCAACTATGTTGTGTGATGTCTGTAATGATGATATTTTTGATGGTGATAATCTTAACTGCAACAAATGCAATGCTTTTCTACATTTTGGACGTGCTGCTCTGAGGGAGACAGCGTTTAGAAAGATGTCGAATACTGCCAAACAAACCTTGTGTTGCAATAAATGTAAATTTAAAGAGCCGAGCCCTAAAACTCAAGCTTACAAAAATAAATCAACCACCGTTCACTCGGGTTCTCTAAATGTACAAAACGAAACTTTAAATAACCTCGTTGACTCAGTCAATTTTATGAGTGAGAAATTTGATGGTTTTGGCAAGCAATTGCAAGATTTAATTTCAACTATTAACTATTACTCTTATCAAAGAGAGAAATTCAACTCTTAAAGAAAGCACTTAGCAAACGCATTTGACACTGTTAACTACAACATTTTATTCCAAATTTTTCCGAACTTTGGTATTAACCATTATAGCTTTAATTAATTTAAAAGCTACTTAACGAATAGGAAACAAATGGTAAGGATCAATGACATTACAGGTCAGGTTGGTTTAGTTGAATATGAAGTTCCTCAAGGTAGCGTACTCGGTCCAATTTTATTTTTATTATATATCAACGCAGTTAGTGATTTAACTATTGATGGGTTGGTAGTTTCTTACGCTGACGATACCTGGTTGCTTTTTTCCGATAAAACTTGGAATGGGGTTCATCACAAAGCGACAGTTGACTTAAAAAATATATACCGAATCCTATATGACAGAAATCTGACGCTTAATGAAAAAAAACAATGTTTATGTCTTTTTCTATTTACAAAAGTTTCCCAACACATAATAGTATTAAAATACATAGGTGTATCGACGGTATGTGTTGTACTGATTTAAATAGTTGTTTAACGATTAAAGAAGTTTCAAGTTCGCGATATTTAGGTATCATTTTTGATAACAATTTACGTTGGAATTTACGCATACATAACTTGGTAGGAAAGTTATGTCGGTTAACTTATAAATTCTATATATTAAGGAATTTAGTACCAAAACACACAAAACGTGTGATTTATTTTGCTTTATACCAATCCATACTTCAAAATGGGTTACTAATTTGGGGAGGATCCGCAGATTGTTTTTTAAATCAACTACAAATGAACCAGAATAATATAATTAGAATTTGCCTAAATAAATATTCTTTAACTGGTTCTACCTCGCTAAATTATAGAGAATTGGATGTTCTACCTGTTAAACTTCTATATAAAAATTTGCCATTCTGTTTACATTTAAAAATTTCAGTAAAGGACTTGATGGTCTAGATCTTGTAGACAAAAGGGAAACAGACGGTTTGATATACCTATTGATTATCCGTGCAAATCTTTTGGTCAATCATTTGTAAACAATTTAGGTCCTGTGTTTTTCAATGCTATGCCATGTCTTTATAAAAAAAATATCCAGCTTTCTTAAAATAATGCTAAAAAACTAGTATATAATTGGCTGTTCTCTCTAATTAGTTAAAAATATTATAAATTTTTGTTTCTATTGCTGTATTTAATTTTTGTTATTTGTATATTCTTGTTGTCTAAATTGCTATATATGTACATACATTTTAGTTAAATTCTGTTACTTTCTATCTCTAACACAAGCTTTTAGCTTATAAGAGATAGATAATAATGTAAAATTTTTTTAAAAATAATTTCATTTTTGTAAGTTATGATGATAATAAAATAAAAATAAAATAAAAAATAAAAAAAATTAAATATAGGTTATATTATTTAGTAAAAAAAATCAAATTAAAATTAGTATTTATTATTATTTAAATTGGTATCTGGTATTTGATGTTGAGCCTAAAATTAAATACCAATTTCGATGTATTATCTCCATAAAAAATTTAAAAAAAAAATGCTAATAGTAACAAAAGTTTTTTATAGTATATAAAAACTATACTACCAGCTGAGTTCTAATGTTAATATGTCATGTTCATGTATTAACTAAAGATTTACTTACTATTTCAGAAAAACTGGATGACTATGATTCTGATGATCTAATAACTCGTAAGTGGTTTATAAAACTCTATTGATTTTCCCGATAAAACGTAATAATCTTTTCAAACAAACATCTAATAGTTTCGCTAAACTATGAAGTATAAATAAATATAAGGTAATTTACTTTAAATATTCAATAAAATCAATCACAAAGTCTATAATTTCAAATTTTTATTGAACAAAAAATTCAATCAAATAGAAAAAATTTTGACTTCAATTTTGTCAAATCTAAAATGTGCCGGAAAGGATGTACTATTTCTGTTTATTACATCAGTGGTCACTGGTTAGTAATGAAATTTATGAAACTTTATAAACAAACGATCGGTCACGAGAAACGTATATAATAAATGATGAATAAAAAATCAAAAATCAAAGTTTTTTTTTTTTCAGTTGAGGCACCGTTATTTGAAATCGAAAGAACTGAACAGCCTAATCGTTATTCAGTACATACAGTTAAAGAACAGATTGGGATATATGGTACGACAGTTAAATAAACAATGATTGTAAAAACTCAAAATGTTTTTAAGAAGAAATCGTTTAACTCAGTAGAATTTCGAATATCATTTTATTCTGCAAAAATAACATAATAAATTTTTTTTTATTATTATAATTTATTTAGGATTTTCTAAAATGACAAAAGAACAGTTTGATTTATTTAAATTTCGTAAGTATACATGGTGATTTACTTCTAATGATATAAATTTAGTAAACTAACGTTTATTATGATTGTTAATTTTACAAATGAAAATTTTACAACTGGTTTTGATTCTCCATTTATGACTTACCTTTTTACGTGTTTTTTATAACACCTATTATAATATTTTATTCATAGAGTGTTCAATATGTGTGGAATTCTAATGCTGAATATACCTAGTGGATGCTTAATTAAAAAATATATATATACCATTATGAGTTTATAATTAAGGAATTTAATCTGATTTGCTATACTTTTTATGCACTTATACATCGAAAGAATATTGATATACGCATTATCACATAATTCATTTTTCATCGTAATTAAAACATCATAATATGTGCTTCGGTTAATAAAACTCTTACCGCGGATAATCTAATGGAAAAAGTTTGATATTTTAATGATAACTAAGTTAAATAATTTAGTTTAAACTTATTCTACGTGTCTCACCATTTTTTCTTATTTTTATAATATTATTATTATTATAATAGTTATTAATACTATTTTATGTTTATATATAGCAATAATTGTATAGCCTATTTACTATTGTACCTGCATTTATATAATTAACGGTGTGAACATTTGGTACATACAAATACTCATATCGAAGTTTTGTTTGAGCGTGTAGCAACAAACAAATATGACTAATAGCAGATTTACCAAATAACCAGCTATTGAAATATTTGAAGAAATATATACTTATTATTGTAAATCAATAAAAAAAATTAAATAATGTTACGTATTGGGTTTTTCGTTTTACGAGTAATTTTAATGTTCAACATGTGCATTTTATTACATATACCTACATACTCGTATTTAAATTTTTATTTTTTATTTTTGCAGGAATTCCTAAACCATTTGAAGGTCCCGTGGCTTATAGTAACAGAATAAAAACAAGCGGTAGTATGTACTTTTGAGTAGAATTTATGTTTACCTTGTGTAAGTACAAGCTTAATAAGTATTTTAACTTATTTAGCTTGTACTAATCAAATAGAAGAAAATTAAATATCATATCAATAGTGTTCAGTATAATATTTCAATTTTCGACTTACGCCAAAATCATACACTAATTCATGTGGATTCAAAAACTAAATTATACACATTTTCTACTAAAACATGATTGGAAAAAAGTTGTCATGCGATAAAAAATACGCGTATGAGTTTACAAAATTTTTTTTTTTCAATGGCTTGCAACAAATTAATATTATCATATACGTAAGAAATAAAGAAAACAGGTTTGTTAAATTACAATTACATTATTATAGAGATGTGTGTTTCATTGATAAAACATTATACTGATTTTAAACATTTCAGTAATGCATGAGAACGAATATCAACATTTCATTAAAAGTAAGTGACCGAAAGTAGGTAAAATATATTTTAAACGCAATACGTACATTTAAAAGGGCTCCGAAAAAAAAAAAAAACATTTTCCACAAAAACAAAAACAATATTGGAAATTTTTCAATAAAAAAATTTTGATTTTTAAATAAGTACCTACATACTTTGATTAATGACCGTTAACGGTCAGATTATTTACCTATACCTATATAGTATTTGTGTATAATGTCACTGTTACTGCCAAAATGGAACAAACAATGTCTTTCTGTATTCTAAAATTGTTGTATGACACATGAAAATGTTGACAAAACTATACACAACTGATTCGATGAAATCATTGTTTGATATTGTTTTCATTATATTATATCTAGTTTATCCAAAGTTGAGTGATGGCTATGACGAATATAAAACAGATATCGAGTCACTTGGTGAGTACGGCTAGGACGTATTTTCTAATAATTTCATTTTTATACTAGGACCAAAATCAGAGTGTTCTTTTGGATGTTTTTATACTGTACAGTAACATTTCTACCATCCTGCTACAATAAATTACTATTAATTGCTTTATTATATTTATGAAAAAACACGTAGGTTTATCGCCGATGAACATAAAACTATTTAAAAATTACAAGAAATGTGAGTAAATTTAACTATTTCAATTATTAAACTTCAATTTTTTATGCATAAGTAGGTAACGACAAACACATAGAATACAATAATATAATAAAATGATGATTAATCATGGTATCATAATATAGTATAAAATGTATATTTTAATTTTTCCGCATAAAATTTTTTAAATTGTAGAATAATATTAATATGCTTATATCAATTCAAACTTTCATCATAAAATGAGGTAGATACCTAAGTGATTGGACCGAAATGTTATGCTATAATTTCAACAAAAAAAATTTTGACACTAAACATTTTTTGAGAAGCAATTCTTTTCTAAAAGAAATGTCAAAATTTCTAACGTATGATTTCCCGAACGACTTCCAATTTTTACACATCGTTTGAAACTGAAAAATGCATTTGTCGTTTGAAATGTGATGGATTATGACGATTTGTAAATGTTTACTCTCAAAAACTCTACCAACTAATTAAAAACTTGACGCACTATAAGAATAGATAATGGTTTAGGCGTCATAAAAATTTTAATCAATGTAGTTCTTTTTCGAACTGAATGTATTAATTAACTATTAATTTTAAGAACTTTACCCGCGGTATTACACTTTGTTTTATTAAACGTGTAATTTTAATATTTAATAATAATAGCCTCAACATTTTTACGTTTTTCCTACTAACTGTTGGAAAATGTTGATTATAGGTTAATGTTTATTTTTAGACATTTAAATTTCACGGTTATAATTTTCGATATTATTTTTTCAAACTTGTTCCGAAAACAGCTGTTCAAACCTAATAACGTTTTGACGAGTTACTTGAATGCGAGTAAAACACAAGCATGACAAATAGGCCTAACTTATACAGTTTCTACTACTAATTTTGAGTAAAAATTGAATTTGGAAAGTTTTAATTTGTTAAATATTCGATGCATCGACCTCTCTCAGAATCTTTATTTTGTGTCAGTGATTTATTCTGTGTTTAAAAAACAAATAATATTCTTGTTTTTCAACATAAAACAAAAGTAAATTAATAAAACGTTTGCACGAATGCATTTATTCAATCTCCTTTCATGATTATTTTTACCTTTGATAGAAATTAGTATGACGTACATAAGTTTAAACTAATAATCTTGAATTTTACCACTTTGAATTTATTATTATTTATGTTAACTACACCAAATTAATGTTTTTGACAACATGTTTTATCTTCTCAAACGATGATAGGTAATCGTACAACAGTTTAGCCCGCGCACATTAAAATTTTTGCACATAAGTATTTAACGTATTTTTCATTACTACTTTTCTTTCAATTTCAAATTTTTTGAGTAATGTGCCCTGTTGACACACTTACATTGACATTGTTTATTGTAGATAAAATATACTTTTATTTCAATAAATGGACTTATAATGTATTTTATTTTAGATATTCCAGAGCATTGCGATTTAGACTATACATTGTATACATTGAGATTAAATACATACGGTAAAGTACTTTAAAAACATATACACATAATATGATGTAGACTTATTATTAAATTTAACATTTATATGCATGAGTGAATGTCTGTATAATAGTATCGTGAATAAATTCGTTATAGAATCCGATTCAAAAGAAATTCTAAATGTACTTGGTAAATACCTCAATAACGAGTGTTAAAAATTATAGTTTATCTGTTTAAAATATGTGTAATAATATTTTTCAATTATTATTAGTTGAAGTATCATGAACGTTTGTCTAACAAAATATGATTGTAAATGGTTAAATAATATAAATAAATAAATGTGCCTATCATACATTATTTTAACATACATTTGTTAGGTATATCACCAATTGAAGAACATGAGTTCAACGACTTTATGTCTAGTAAGTTATTTGTATTCAAAATTAAATCATTATTTATCCATCAATTATGTTGACGATAATTTTTTTCGTCATCACTTAGTGTCATTCAAATCAACAAACTTAAAATAATTCACAACTATATGTTCATACAAATAGGTATTGTATTAATCTATATTATGAACTTGAAAAATGTAGGTTTTTTTGTATACTGCATCTAAAAAACTGAAAGTCCAATTAGAGAAAAATAAATAACCTAATATAAGTTAAAGTTTCGATTTGTCAAACTAAAAATTATAATTAAAGGTTAAATGAATAAAAAACAAATACAATTGAACAATTAATCCAAACATTTTAAAGTTATTTATTTATCTCAAAAATAATCAACTAATTTCCAATTGACTCTATTATTGTAATAAAGTGTCAAAATTTAATCAATTTTTATGTACTTTTAAAATATGTATAAAATATATTTGTTGTTGACGATTTAACATGCACAATAAATTATGAATTTAGAACTTCCTACGCCTTATGAAAGATATAAAAATTACCAACGAAGGATGGAATCCAAAAGTATGTTTTAGTTTGGAAAACAAGTACCTATATTATTTGTTTTCTGAAACATAGTATATGTTTAACAAAACTTTTGTCTTCCTATTATATACCTAAGTTTAAAATGGTATTAACAAATACCATTTTGTACTATTATAGGTCAAAATTATTTCATTGAACTCGAGTTCTATGATTTTGTTAATCGTAAGTAACTTTCAAAATAATCAGTTTTCACTTAGTTATGATACGAATATTGAGACCTTTGATAAGTCAAACAAAAAGTGAAATGAATTCTAAAATACGTCCAATATTCATTTTAGTGTATTCAAAACCGTATGAAACTTATTTGGAATACACGAAAAGATTGACACGAACTTGTAAGTTACAATACTTTTTTTTATAATACAATTAAGGTTCGCAAACCTTTACAAAATATAATATAGGTACCATTTATTATGTTAAATAAACATTGACATTTTCAATTGTTCTTGTTAATTAACAATAGTGGTAAAATCTTTATGAGACTACAATTTGTATACACTCTATTTCACTTATATTTTATTTGTATGTAGTTATAACTTGTAAACGGTGTTGTAAATTTTTAGTTAGGGAAATATTGTCCCGCGAGCTATTCAATAAAGAAAAATCCAGTATGTTGTTTCAAATCAAAACTGTTCTACTTCATCATAATTATTTGTTGACAGTTTATTTTTATTACAACAATATTTTATGTTTTTATTGTAGTTCGCGTTCTCATAGGAGAAAGTTATTCAGAACATAAAAATAAACTATTAAGTCTAAGTATGTGATTGAAATATTTTACTTTTAAGTACTATGAAATATAAACGAGAAAATAATGATTTACTATTTGTACATCTAAAATTATGTAATTGATGATGATTGATATGGTATCGTATGATTTGTTGTTATTCCTTAATAGATCCTAAAAATATAAATGAAAATAACGAGGAATACCAGTTAAGATTAAAAAATAATGGTACGCATTATCTGTTATTTACTTTTATACATTTTATGTTTAATTATTTGAATTGAAGAGTTAATCAAAAACTAAACAATTTGAATAAAATATAACTTGCTTGATAGTTAACAAACAATTCTCGAATAAAAATTGTCTACGACAGTTAAACAATTTTGAACAAAATACTCAACTTAATTTTTCAATATACGTTTCCGTGACAATGATTATTTTAATCATCATTACACACCAAATGCAATTAGTAGTAAGTCTATTTAAGAAGCGAGTGTCATTCACCATTTATTATTATATAACACATATTTTACCTACATATTAAAATGTTGAGTGAGTTAAACCAAAAGTTTACTGATAATTTAACAAAAATATATATTATATTATTTGAATTAATTTTTAGAATCAATTATAAAACGTCTTGAATTTAATTTCAGAAACTTTGACGATTTTTACATATTTTTATTCTTATGGTGTTCAATTGCAGCTAAACATATTATATAATTAAATTGCGAATTTTTATTTGTAGGCATAGAAACAATAGAAGAGAATTGTTTTATTCAACACATGCAATGTAAGAAAATTGTTTTTTAATAAGTTAGTTATGTTATTATTGTTGAGCTGATTGTTCTGTGTGTAGAAGATAAAAATAGCAAACAAAAATACCAAATCATCAATTGTAAAATAAGTTAGATTATAGTATATCCTTTTTTTTTTGAGTTTAATAAAATTGGTAACACAAAACCTGTATGTTAATAATTGATATTACAATTTAAACAATTAATGACTATTGACAAAAATAATTGGCAATATATCAAATAGTTCTATCTTCTACGAAACATTTATTGAACCATTACGTTTTAGCTTACCCAATTAATTATGAAACTTATGAGATGTTCAATTCGCGAACTTATTTTGCATGTAAGTTTTACTTTTTTTTCACGAAAATTATACCAGCTACTACTCAAAATTCAAACGAATAAAAACAAATTCCCGTAACTCAACAATATCTTGCCTAAACTTTCCAACAGTAATTTGAGTTAGACATTTAATTTTTAGGGACACAAACTTTAACGGAAAGTGGTTTTGAAAAAATGAAATTATGTAAGTAAATATTGCATACAAAAAACTAAGTTCTATATCTTATGCTTGTAATTGTTACACAAACAAGCCATACAATTAAAAAAATTTGTTTAAATTTAATTTCTGATATTCTGCTAACTGTTGATGTAACATGAAAATCATTTGCAAACCAAAAATAAAACTGATCTTTGTTTCAAATAATTGATTAATTTTAAATGAACGTGTCAAACATAAAATATTCAAACAAAGAATATGTTAGGCTTTAAATTCTAAGTTTTAAATACTGTTAGTTTGGTTGTTTCAAAACAGGACACAAACTATAAACCATAGGTACTGTTAAAAAATTTATAATATACCAATATATCCTGCTTAGCATAATCAAATATTTAAAGTCTCGAAAAAAAGTGCGATATTTTCTTCACACGACTTTATTCTTCTCAATTTTTAATTCATAAACCCAAATTATAAACAGTAAGTATTCTAATAATCCATTAGACTTCATCAATAGAGTCCAAAATTTCCAAACATACATATATCTTTTAATATTACATAAATTTTTTATAAATAATCTAAATAAAAATATCAAGATATAATTATTATATTATATAGGTATTTACCTATGATTATTTCTTAGTATTATTTCTAAAATTCAAACAAAACAAGTACTTACTAATAATATAACTAACTGGTTGCCGCAGATGACGAAGTGATTATATTCTTCTCATTTATTTCTTTAATCAGATTTACAAGAATGTCAGTGAAAATATTTACTTAGAAAATATATCTAATATATAGTAAAATGAAAATAAAAAATTTAATTATTCAGTTTTACCACGAATGTGTGAAAAACTTAGTGAATATAACACGCGAGTAATTGATTATGGTGAGTTTTCTAAAATAGATAAAAATTATTTATAAATTTTTTGATAATCTCAAATAATATTTATAAAAATAATATTATACTAAACACTTTCTAGTACGAGATATAAAACCATTAGACTGTTATTATATTAGACTAGATTATCGTTAAAAATATTAATAGTAATTTTTATTCTGAGCCTTTGTTTTACTTAAATGTATAAGACAAATAAATATTATATTTACATTAATGTAAACTTAAATTAATAGAATTATTAGTTACACAATCATTGCCGTTTTAGGTTTCCCGCCAATTACTGAAATACAGTTCAAACGATTTAAATTTGGTAATTGACGATTTATATATTAATTAATATAATATTAATTAAATTAATATTTATAATTTATGCATTAATTACTGAATTATACATGCATTTCATGTTTATCATAATAATTCATAATAAGTTGATGAACCACAACAAAAATAATAGTATGTACCTAGCACAAAGTACCTACTGCAACCCTGCCACCCGTGTATAGTATAAGCCTTATACGACACATTTTGACTTATACTATAAGATACTTAACGCTTTTTCCAAACTAATAAAAAAAAATAATAGGTAATACAATTTCGCCACGTAAATATCGTAATCTAGACAACGCTTTAGTTCAAACTTGTAATACCTATTTAATGTTTAAAAGTAATGTATGTAATTATTGTAAGCTCGGTGGCAATTGTGAATTTCAAAAATTATAAGTTTTGATTTTGTTTTTTTTTTTTTTTTTTATAGAAATGCCAGCTCCGGGAGAAAGTATTGGTGATTATTGCTTAAGACAAACACCACCCGGTAATTAATTTGTATCACTACCTAATGACGAATAATTTTGTACCTTATACTGACACAATATTTATCTACATGGAATATATTTTTAAACAGGTACCTATACTTGAAAACCAAAACTAAAATTTTTACTTACTACCAAAAACAATGAATTAAAAATTGAACAACTATGATAACTATGATACATGACACATATATTATACGTTTTATATTCAATGATATTAGCTTTCACTGAAACGAAAAAAAAAACACGCTTTTGTGACAAGGCTCATTCGTTTTCTACTTCAACGATGTTACTCGTTTTTGTTAATTACCACGCTAGCCTGAATACTGCACACTGATTTTGTGATTTTTTATGAAATGTATACTTTTGTAGACAATCAACTAACCGCTGAAGATTACTTGTGTCCAACGGCCATATCACGTAAGTAATTTACAACTGTAAGAAGTGTAGTGTACAAAACCCATTAAAGGTGCCTACGTATACTAGATGACTGCCACAATAAGTATCAATGTTTTAGGATCGTATACAACGTTTGTTTCATTTTAATTTTAAGTTTATTTTAGATTTTTTGTGTGATTTTGACAAATTTTAAAAATGCCACCATAAGTATATACGATACTACAGTGAATAATAATCCACAACTGTAGGAACAAAAGACAAATGTCTCTTATAATTCTAGGACCAAAACAAATTCTCAAAATCGATTTCTTTAACTGTATTTTTTTTTTTTTTTCATGAAATAAATACGTTATAATAAATAGTGACAATATGTTTTAACTGGTTATAGATGAAAACTGTAATTTTAATTGTAACGCGAAACATTTGAATAACTCAATGAACGTTTTATGAAAATAAATATACCACTTCTTTTCACTGTTATTGTGACATCATTCGATAATGTGTTTCATAATACACAAACTGTGCGTTATATTTATTGATAGCAACGATTTAAATAAAAAAACATAACTATTTAAACCAAAACGCAATGTTACTAACGACCATTAACCATTTTTGCTCTTCATTAGAAACTGAAAATATATAATTGTAACATTTAGCCATTAGGTTTTCCAAACATTCATAAGTAACGTACCTATAGTGTATACAGAGAGTAGATACTAAGTATAGGTAGTGTGTACTCGAATATTAACCGAGTTTCAAATCCATGTTGAAACATAACTGATATTTTTTTTAAACTCAACTTTATCAAATACATTTTTAATATTTTACATTCTGATGCAGGTATAAGACTGTACATGAAGAAGGTGCCAAAATATTTGATACAAAGTAATTATTGATCACGTATTATATGTTTGAGCATTAAATATTTATGAACCGTAGGTACCTTAGAGTACCTAGAAAATAGGTAGTTTGTTACTACGATAGGTGCTTGACTCAGTAGGGTAACCAAGACGGAGCACAGATACTCCTCCTTTTTACATACATATTTTACCACTTTTTTTTTCATACACTTAATAGTCTAATTCAAAGACATTAATACAAAATTTACTTTTATTCAACTTCCTCCCCTACTACATTTGTTTTTCATGTCAAACACCGACTGTAATATTCTAGTATCGTTAGGTTTTGCTGTTAGAATGTTGAACTTTATGCGTGAGGTTGAGGGTAATATCAAAATGAAAAATTTCTAAACATGAATAGACTAATTTAAAAGGTAAATCGAAATGATTTTTTACAGTTTCTCCGAAAATTTCTGACGATTATCCGAAGTACAAAAACAGAATGGAAAAGAATAACAAAAGTACGTTATTGTAGATTTTATTTAACTTGTTCGTAAATAAAAAAATATACAATATATACTTTTAAATTAGGCATAACAATAATAACACACAAATGAATAATTTCACATTTTCTTCTGTAAACATTAGACAAATACTAAAACTAAGCAAATATAATACGTTAAAAACACTATTTGTTATTTTAATTTTTGAACGCAGAACCATTAGCAAATGACGAATTTTTTTGTTTTCAATATTGTAAGTTTTTGAATTTTTTCTAAGTACAAACTTTAAGTGGATAATTTCATTTGAGTCTGTAATAAATTATTTTGAACATCGAAAAACAAAACTAGTCTAGAAAAATAAATTTTTATTTTTGTTATAACAGAACTCAAGTTAGATAATCTATACATACATATCAAATCGGAAATAATAAATAGTTGAATCATGTAAAGTTGATTCTTATATGAATAAACAGAAATTGACGCCTACACGTTTCTTGTATAAAAGATAAAGAGCACCTAGACAGTGGATGAATAAATTGTAAAATAATATAAGTTATTGTATTTTAATACTCGTAAATTGTTTTTAGACTTCCCTAAATTAAATGAAACCTATGATGAGTTCGATTTCAAAATCAAACTATTAGGTAAGCAAAGCTGTTGACTATAATAAATGCATAACTATATTGTTCGCAATTAGTTGTGTTCTTTGATTGAAAAAAAAAAAAGTGTAGTGATCTTGTTGATAAATTTTAGGTCACTATTTTGGGTGGGTTTTAAAAGATGCAGTTTAACGTATTATTAAAAATTAGTGAGTAATGATAAATTATGATTGCATCCAAAATATACAATTCTGATCGATCTCAAATACTCAAACATTTAAACTTTTTAAAATCCTACATTTTAATCGAAACGCCTTAAATTTGTATTTATTTTATCCATTCCAACAATGCGTGTAAACTTCAATTGAATTAAACAAATTTTCTAGGAACTATGGATATAAAAAGCCAATTTTAACCGACCCAAGTTTCTTAAACGTTTTTTTTGATTCCGTATGCGCTTCATTGATTACATAAAACATATTTTCGATAGTAATAATACGATAAATACAATCTTTCAGACTTTCATAGCTTGAGCTTTGAAAATTTTTCAAAACTGAAATTATGTGAGTTACAAATTATTCATACACAATATATTACTTTGATTTTACAAATATTAATAATTTTAAGGTTTAAGTAAATAGTGTGAACACAACATACTATAACAGAGTCATGAATAACGTGAATACTCAACAAACATAAGATTATGAAACAAAAATCATACACGCTTACTACCTATATATAAATAAACATATTATACAAATTACATAATAATTATTATAACATTAAGTATAAAATATTGTCCACTGTATGTGATTGACATAAGTTTGCTTATAGGCTCAGAATATAAATCATAACTCAAAATTTTGCTATACCTGAATGCAAGAAGCGACAAATCGGACTATTCATATTGATGATAACTGTTGGAAATATTTAGCGTACCTACTGCAAATGGTAGATTAAATTTTAAGCTAAAATATGGTACCTACCTACTTTGAAGTTTAGGTACCTTATCTAAAATCTGAGTGCATTCAACAACGCCTTTTAATATGTAATACTATGTATCAAAATTAAAAGCATAAGTGAAAAACTTTATGTCTTGATTTTAAGGACTTAAGACCAGCTAGAAAAATTGAAATTTCATCACAATTATTATGTGGCCTATTAGTATGAAATGCACAAAAGCGTAGAAACATCCTCTTGATTTTTTTAATCTTATTAATTTGACTTGGCTGACCTGGGTTCCATTGGTTGTTTTATATAGTATACATTCATTTGCAATAGTTATAAGTAATACTTAAGATGACTATATATTTATTATAATAAACTTACCAACCTACATGATTCGATAAAACTGTAATAAAACTAAAAAATAATAATTAATTGTTCTAACTTCTAGTTCATCCACGAGTACATCATTTTTTGTACAAACACTATGTTATGGATATAGGTATGTATACTGCAAAAAATACAACATAGGTATTTTATTAGTGTACAATAATACTCACATTCTGAGATTCGTATGTTATCCATTGAAGCGTATTAACCTATTTTTCTTGATACCAATTTAGCCATTAATACATAATTTACAACAAGGTGTATACGTATACAAATTTGAACGTTGAAGGCTAATCAATCTTTTCGTTATTAGTATAAGTGTGCCAAGAACTTATCGAGACATTCACAAAAAATCATGCTCAAGAAAACGTTTTAATAATTATAACCGGCCAATACCCTGCAGAAATTAATAATTTATTTTAATTAATTACTTAAATGCATGAATTATATTTACCTAACTTTTAATTAATGACGAAAAATATAAAAACCAATTGTTGTAATTAATTATTATAAACACTCAGGTAAAAAATTTGTTCACAATGACACAATTATGGATTTAATAGGTAAGTGTAAATTAAAAAATAAATGAAATAGAGGTATTGAAAGTAAGTTTTATTTGTTGGGCACTAAAGGCCGTAGAAATAAATATGGTTATACATTTATTATCGAACGTTTCTACTAATGAAGTATTATGATTCAAAGTTTAAAATAATTGAGGACATTTTTATTTTAATGTAAAAAGGATTGTACGTTAAACAAACATGATGGATAATTTATAAAACGTTATTATTCATTACTATAAATAATATAATATAAATATACTATGTAAGTACGGTAAAAAATTTATCATTTAAAATTTGAAATATTCACCAATTCGTATTTTTACTTGATTAAAACAACTATGCTTGGAAACTTCCAAGTTATGAATTTCAACTTGATTAAAACATTATAGGTATTCGTTGCAATATCACTGAATGTTAAATACTTATGTTGTAAAACTATATATCTGGAAACAATATTTTTCAAATAAAAACGATACATTAATATTGAAGCGTTGATTAAATATTAGGTAGTAAAGTGTAAGGTTGTATGGTTGAAATCTAGGAGTAATTTGTAATCTTCTTAGAAAAAATTTTAGTAACTGAAAAATTATAAAATTTTTGTCACTAATTTAAAACTTTGTGCATTAAAAAAAATTAATTTAACTGCCAATATTTCATAAAAACTATCAACATTTTAAGTGAAATTGATTCCAGTTGTGAATTCAGAAGATAAAATTATTTTTACTGTTTTTTCGATACCCCAACATAGTCGGGTTACAAATCGTTTTTTTCATTGACTACCGAGTATTTTAAGTTACCTATTTATTTTCTAATTGTATTTTTGAAATAGTAGTACAATAAAATTCAAAGTTAATCAGAACCCAATCGTACTGAAAAATGAAAAAAATTGAATCCATAATTTTATTTTTATAAACAAAAATTTTATTTACAGACTCACAACAACTAACAGAAGATGAATTTAATGATTACCAAAAGAGTAAGTTTATCGCGAAACCCAGATTTTTTAATATTTTTGTCACTAATTTGCCATAACAAAACTTCATATTCCCCAATACCAATTAAAATATTAATTAATTTTACTAATAAGTATGTTATTTATATTTAAAATATAACAAAATAGACGTATGATTTGTCTTTATTTATGAATTTCAATTAAGTTAAGTTAGTAAATAACTTAACGTTTTACACCAACTATCTACCATTACTTTAAAATAAAATACAGTTTTTGGTTTAGACTTCTGAATCAATTTTTAACTAATATAAATTTGTTTTTGATTACCTACAATTTAGCCCTTTATTTCTATTGTTTAAAGATAAAATATAAATGTATAAAACAAAAAAGCTTTAGTTTTGTTCAAGTAAATTTAGTTTAGTGTGATTAAATAGGTATTTAAATATATGAAAATGTTATTTTAATTGTTGTTTTTATACTTAAAGTTATAGTAATAACGTTTTTTAAAGTATTTAGTGAGAAGTACCGATCCACTTTTCAAGTATCCAAATATTTTTGTTTTCAGTACTTCCCAAGCAATTCGATATTTTTTATGAAAAATATAAAAAAAGGATGACTAAAAATGGTAAGATAAATTTTAAACGTTATTCTATTCTAGTCAGGATTGTGTAAAATTCGAGTAATAGGTAATGTGGATTGGGACACTATTATATTGCAGTAATTTTAAGTAAAAATCTAAATAAAAATGTCTAAATCTACTTTGGTCTGTTATTTATAAATATTGTTTGGAAAACAAACTATAATTGGGTAACTATAACATTTTTAGGTATCGACGAAAAGTTGAGTTTGACAGATTTTAACATAATGAAATATGGTATGCTATTGAAATATATATAACAAATATAACATGATAATTTTTTATCAGTATAATAATATTTGTGCAAGTTTTCCATGTAAAAAAACTTAAATTTCAATTTTTTAATTACAACGAACTATTGTTATATTATACATTTTTGTTTAAAATTTGAAATTTTATTAACAAAGATAACAAAATTCAATAAATTTCACTGATTTTTGCTATTAATTTCATAAATTTTTATTTTTAATTATACATGAAATAAGTTTTTACATTTTTTTTTTTCGCTAACATTTTATAAAAACCAATATCTAAAGAGACTGCATTCACTTTAATATAAATATACGCTGAAACCAAATTGATTGCATTATTTTTAGTTAGTTTTCCACAGTTGGATGAAACTTATGTGCAACACGTAACGAAAATGAAACTAATAGGTAAGTCTTAAACCTGATAAATATTATGATTTAGTTTTTATTTCAAACAACAAATTGAACATTAAAGACATTTATTTATTCAATTACGGTAAAATTTACGGTACTTCAAAATAATTAAACACGAATGCAAAAAGTATAGACGTTACAATGTAATTTCATAACTATTGAGACTCCTTATGACTTATTAATCCCAAATAAAACACAAAAATTTCATCATATTAGTAATTAAAAACTGCAATATGTATTTTAGGACTGAATAGTATGCCAGAGGATGTATTCTATTTCTTTAAAGGAAGTAAGTTTTTTTAATAAATATTTATTTATACACCTAAGTTTGATGTTACTTATTTGGCAAAACTACTTAAGATTTGGTTATTACGTAATTTTGTGTCTTCTTTTTCTTCTGGGCTTTTACAGGCCTTTAAGGCCCATCGCCGCAAAAACATATTGTCTCCATCCCTCTCTATCTTTTGCACATTCGTCTGTGTTCCTTACTTTCAGAAGTTTCAAGTCTTCTTGTACTCTATATCAGATAGAATCATTCTGTCCATCTTTGCCTGGGCCATCCTCTACGTCTCTTAGTGTCGAGTCTCTATTTAATTATTGAACCAATCATTCCTTCCGATCTCCATACGTGCCCTGCCCAACTTATCCTCGTACTCTTCAGGCTCCTAATAATAGTAGGTTCCTTATAAAGATTATCCAATTCTTCGTTGTTTCTCATTTCATACTCTTCATCGTTATTTCTCAATGGACCGAAAATTTTTCTTAGTATCTTTCTTTCAAACACTCCTAACTTTTCTTCGTATGATTTTGTCGTGTTTTATGTACGACATACATAATATAGAGCAATCGGTTTTACTATGAATTTGTACCACGTAATTTTAGACTTTATCGATAGTAGGTAATCTTGATTTGAATAGTGGCGTAATTTTGTATACATTTGTAAAATATTTGTGTCTATTAATTGATCAGTCCTTAAACATTTTGTTATGAACCATCTAAAACATAACTTAGTACCTGTAGGGGTGATACAAGGGTAACAATAACCAATCAAAATACAAAATTTCAATAAATTTAAATTATGATATTTTTACGTTTATAATCTTATTAAAGAAATAATTAATTAGAATACAAAAATATTATCTTTTTAGAAATTAAATTTAAAAAAAAAAATAAGCTTATATTTGAAACATTATGTCATAATCGGAATCGTTATATACCTAACCTATTTATTCAAACACATTTTCAATTTATAATATCTAGATACTGAATTGTGTTTGAGACTGGCAAAAACTAACTATAGAAATCTCAATGATTTCCTTGCAAATCATCAAACTATTTGTACACATAATGTCTCTAATATTGAATTGGTCATGACAATTTTTTTTATCACTTGCTAACCTATCGTTATAGTTATTTTTTATTCAGTTAATTTTTTTATAGTTTTCTCTTTCTATATGTAAAACGTGTAATATTTATGTTTGTACCAAAGGAACACGCCATTAACTACTAAAATTTGTATCTTTTCATGCTTCAAAGATCAGTTTTCATCAAATCAAAATATTATGCTTTAATTTTAGTCTACCCAACTATATTCGAGTTCATATATACATACAGGACAAAACGTGAAGGTATGTAAGAATAAAATTATTAAATTTTGTCGACCGTCACTAAATGTGCACCAATCACATTTAACATCATGAGTAGTTGGTATTACTTATTAATAAATTTGTTTAGAGTAACTTGTCCCATAATGTAGTTTATTTATTAAAGTAATATTTAAATGTTGTTACTATATAATTATTTTTGTTTTATATACATACGTTTATTGAGATTTTAGCATAAAATGACTTCACCGATATGTTACCTACTTAAACATAATTGTAATAAAAAATATCAATGAATTAGTTCTTTAGGTCAAATTAAAAGAAAACAATTAATCAAACAGAATAAAATTTTTAAGAATTTACCGTGGACTATATCGTAGCTTAGAGTGGATCACTGATATTAATAGTGTATTTTTATGTTCATTTGGAGCTTTTTTTTTAAATAAATATCTTTTGGTTATTGATCATATATCAAAAAATAAACGAAAATTCAAATAATGGTTCAACTAAAGAGCAATCACTTCATCATCATTTATTTTGTACTATTAATGCAGAAAATAATTAATAAAATAAATACATTACTTGCTGTCTTCAAAATCTATAAAAAAAAAAAAAATGGTTTAACCCGTAAAACATGATTGGTCAAACTGGCGCAAAAACCCATGGTTAAGTTTTATATTTTATGTTCTAGTGGTAGAAATACTTAAAACTTCCGTTAGAGAAAAATACGAACCGGGTAATCTGCCAATTGTTCAAAAAAGTAAGATAATATATTTAGTGTACCTACACCTACTTAAAATTCAAATATACAATTTGTAAAATATTGATAGAAATAATAAAAACAAAAACAATCATACTGTAAGATAAATAGTGACTCTCTGTTTATAAAAAATCTAATCCTTTAGTAGTTACGTTCTAACATAAAAAAAAAATATGTAAAAAAAAATGTAAAAGTATGTATTTACGTACTGTACAGTTTACTAATTCAAATTGATATTTGGCTTGAGTTGAAACAAAAAAAAAACTCAAGAAAAACAAAATTTCAAGTCAGATATTTCCGTGTGTGTAACTATAACAACTATGTGTAAGGTACACTGCCTACCTATATTCGACCAAAATTCAAATTAACACATTTAATGAATTTTAAAACAAAGTTCAATAAATCTTTTTTTTTTAATTTCTACTGTTTGAACTGTTATAACGCTTATTTACCATTGCTACCTAAATGCTAGTACATATTATTAAATTTACCAACGGTCAATTATTACCAATATAGTTATTAGTTATAGTTATATATGTTATTATTAGTTATTTCAGACACATATCCCTATGCGGAACTCGACACAAAAACTGAGGTTTTATGTAAGATTTATAAAAATAATTAAGTATAGAAGTTATAATTTTTCAGTCAGGATTATAGTTTTTTACTCGTAATTTGTATGTGGACGCACCATAGAAGTTAAAATGTGGAGGCTTCGGAGGCTAAGTTTATCAAACATTTCTTGTAGTTCCATAATAATGTAAATGTTTAAAAATATTTTATTTCTCAATACTCTTGTGAAATTCCGATTGTTTTAGAAGCCCCACCAACCCAAATAAATGTTTCAATTAATTTTCGCCAATGGATTCATTATACATATATTTGTTTACCAAACAATATTATTAAAATCCACTCATTGTCTAAAATCTACTTGCAGATATCATTAGTAACATAAATTAATACTACCTAATTTAAATAAGCTGAATATTCAAAATCTTATATACTCATAGCTGTCTCCAGGAAAACAATAATGAGAAAATGTTAAAGAGGTAAAAATAGGGCCCAGGAACCTAACGTTAAACGTTGAATAATCATTGTGCATTAGGTAAATAATCAAGAGGGTTGTTAGATTAAAAGCATTACCATAATTTCTTTATTTATCTATGTTGCGTACAATTTTTTTTTGTTATGATTTCATTTTATTTTTAAGACTTGTTTTTTTTAATTTTACTTTATTAAGTGAATCAGTATATATGAAACTAATCAAACTACTTATAGGTATTTAAATTTGTACAGCTTTTTAAAAGTTTTCAATGTAAATCAGTAAAGGTTTAATTTATGTTAATTTAAGAAAACCCAACTTTCTATTTTTATTTTGGGTTTTAATTTTGTTAGTTATATTTAGGTTGATTTTAAAATGTATTTTTTGTCAATTATTATTATATCATCACTAACTCAAGGTGAATAAGCAAAAATACTAAATAAAAATACAATTTTCTATTTTTAATTTTCTTTAGTTTAATCGTGAATGTTTGCTATGACCATGATGACAAATTGATTGGTAGCATTCTTTTTAACATATCCAATTTCGATAATGTTTGAGGATGAATAATTTATTTATGATTGCAAATTATAAAAGATTCTATTAGGTAAAACACAAAAACTGTAGATACTTTAAAGTCATATTTTGAACTAAATGCATATTAATTGATACAAAATATGCAGGAATTAAATGTTACTCGACCATCAGGGTATAGTTACTAAATTTTTAAAAATTTCTATTTAAACATGGTTTATATTTTTTTTTTTTTTTTTTGGAAAATTGTTTAAATGTATACCATAATATGTACTTATGTATGTGCATTGAATTTAAAGAACTTGCTCCAAATATTTTGTAAAAAATATCAAATTTAAAACTTGGTATGTTATATTGAGCCAGTCGTTTCTATCTAAAATTTTGCAAATTAATAATTTTAGTTACTCATATCATGAAAGAGGACGAAATCAAAGATTTTATGGACAGTAAGTGTCAGAAATACCTATTTTTAAAATAATTTACGCTATACTGGGGTCCATAAAAACCAAAACAAGAAACATATGCTTTACTAAAAACATCAACAAATTAAAAATAATATTTAGTTAAGTGATATTTAAATAATAGGTTTTAGCTTATAATTAATTTTTAAAAACTCATCTTTGAATTCTAAAACTTGAAGTGATATGGATACTGCTAGTTAGTAGTTATACTTTATAACATTAAAATATAATTTGTTGACGGCGTTAAATTAAACATGTGAATTTTAAAGGACCTTATAACTTATAAAAACCTACAGAGATTACAAATGTTTTTCATTTACTTTGTTTTCAACGCGTTAAAATATTAAGTTGAAACATACCATTCAACAAATAGGAAAATAATTATTATAATGTATATAATGTATTATAATGTATATTATTATAATGTATTATTTGGAAAACTACTTTTTTACTTGAAAATAACAACCATTACTAATATGAAAAAAATGATATTTTTAAAAATAATTTACAAAATGTAATAATGTACAAGACTCGATACTGTTTAAATTTTCAGATTTACCAAAAGTTTTTATGCCCTATGCGTATTATGCACACAAGTTGAAATCCGAAAGTACTTAATTAATTAATTAATTGCTTTATCGCATTTATAATAAAAAAAACTATTTTTGAATATGAAAACCATTTTTATTTGTATGTCTTAAGTATGAAAAAAATGTATAAACTGCTGAAAACATTTATGTATTATGTAGCAAAAAAATATTTACCAAATAGTTTTGTTTTTAACGTTTATTATAATGATTGTTGTGGAGTTTTTAAATTAATTTGTATAAGTTTACCAAACAATTTTACTTTGAACAGATTCCAACAACATTTTGAGTGAGAAAGAGTATTATTCCTTTAAAAAAGGTATACTAATTTATCATAATCCTACGGTATTTAATATTAGATACTCAGCATTAATTAAATTAAGATCTTAATTAATAAATAAACTCAGAACTCGGACTAATCAACAAATTTTGTATGTATAGGTAGGTCATCATGTTCTAAAGACAACGCCTTGTCTAGTTAGCCATGTGTGTCTGTCTTTTGCTGCTTCCTTTAGTTGTTGGTTGGATGCGCAGCCTATCTTCTCTTTCATATCATGAAAATAATTTGTTCTAGGTCTTCCTCTCGGTCTTGTGTCCCATCATTTTTCCTTTAAATATATTAATAATAAAATCATTGTGACGAATAAAATGCCCAATAAATTTGGTTTTCCTTTCCATTATGTAAATCATTAGACTTTTTCCTCTTCTATTTCCTCTAGAACTCTTTCATTTGATTTTTGTTCCATCCAATTGGTTTTAATCATCTTCCTCCACAACCACATCTCCATTGCTTGCAGACTGTTTTTATCATTCTGTGTCATTGTCCACGTCTCACATCCATAACATAAGATAAGTATAGGTGGGTACACATTATATTTAGCCAAAAACTATTGTACCCATTTAATTGTAATATGTATGATTAATTATTATACGTAGGTACTTTATAAATTTTTTTATAAAACAAGACAATATAAATATAAATATAAATATAAATACAAAATCATAACGGTTTTTCTTTATATTACACAATAAATCTAAATGAAATTCCTTTGGCCCAGTTTATAAGGTATATTGTTTATATTTAAAAAAAAATACGTATTTATTATGAAAATATTAAGATAAAATATTAGATTAATATAACATCTAAATAAACTGTCTTACTTTTTAGCTTACTTTCCTCATATATATGAAACTTATGAAGAATACACGAAAAGAATGAAAGCACTGGGTAATGATTAAAATTCTTAAATTTAATACTCGTGTACTCGTATAATATACTCATAAATAATTAACCTTATTTTTTCAGTAATGGTACCTACTAATTTAAAATTATCATTTGTCTTTAGGAGTTTCATTTAAAAAACTATAAATTGTTTCCTCAAAATAAAGATTTACTAGTGTATAAAATGCTATATAGGTACACTTATTTGTTTTGCATTTTATTTAAATTCTAATGACTTTAAAAAAACAAAAAAAATTAAAATAAAAAATGTTTTAAAAAAATTAATTTTGGTGTCCCTACTACAGTATAAAATTGTTTTTTAATGGAAAAATAACTGTTGTCTGAAGTAACGGTTTTATGGGTCGACGTCAAAGAACATTAAACTTTTTAAGATATCTTGTTAAATTGTAATATTATATCATTTCCTATTTATTTTTTTTTTGAAATGATCGTTTATAATTTTTAGAAAAAGCAAGAAAAATGTCCAAAGTCAACCATTTTACAACTGCAGTACACAATATTATAAAAAAATTTGTATTTTTTTAGGTTTGGGTATTTTAGATAAACCAATATTTTATCATTGTAAAACTGGTGAGATTTTGATTTTAATATTTTTCAATTTTGCCATGGCATTTATTTTCTCGTACCGTAAACATAAGTCCACGCTAGCATATTTTTTCTAATTATATAATATATAATCATATTAGTTATGACTTGAGATGATTTAATGTAACCTTTTTGTAAAATAATATTTACTTATACATGATATCCAGGCAATAATACACATATACCAATTTATATCAGTGCTCGAATTGGGAGGGGACGCAGGGGGGACGGAGCTCCTCTTGAATTTTTTTTATATTTTGATAGCACCCCTTCAAATTATTATTGGGTTAGGTTGAGTTTAATCATTATAAAGAACGCTAATTTATTTAAAGTCTTGCAGTCCCCTTTCATTTATTTTTCGAATTCGAGCACTGATTGTTACACATTGGTTGATATAGTTTTTAAACTAAATGTCATATTTAGTATTTAACATTTAACATTTATTATTAATTATGATGTCTATGAAAATTAATGGTATTTTATCTCGTGGCCTGTAGGTAATTTGATTACAAACATATATAGCTTAATAAAAAAAAAAAAGCTATACTACTGTGTCCTATAAAAAACCATAACATTTTAATTTACAGTGTAAAGAAATAAAAAGAACTAGGTACTGTCGTTTAATATCATTATTCCCTTCAGTAGACTAGGTACTAAGGTACAGTAAAATACAACAGAAAAAAATTTTACTCTCCTAAATAATTATTTAATTTGCTACGAAATATCAAACCAAAGACAAAAATTAAAATACTAAAAACAGTAAAATTGACAGCATACTATTTACATTAATTTATTAGAACTTATATTTCCTGATAGGCTACTCACTGCTAAAACTAAATAATCATTTTGACTATGTTTTGTGTTTGAATTTTGAACAATTTGAGAGTGAAAATAGTGTATGTACATATATTGTATGTGTTATTTAAAATATAAATTATGTTTAAATGAATACTTGATACCAATAATACTAATAATAATTAAGTACTTAATTTATACTTTATACTGTGTACAATGTTTTCAATATTATAAATGTGCAGATATTTTATTTAAATTTTCTAGTTTTTCCACATCCTTTTGTTAGTTATGAAAAGCATGAACAATTAGTGTCAGACTCAGGTATGCATGAAAAGTTTTAAGTATTCTAACAGTGCAAAACATAATTATATATATTTTTGATTAAAAAAAATGATAAAAAATGTATACATATATAGTATATATATATATGTTTTTTTTTTTTTTGAAAAAATGGTAAAAAACTTTTACCAAATTACCATGCCAGAGTACATTAAAATTCAAACGTATGTCTTAAATTACACATAGTAAGATGATAAAATTTACACTTCTTTAACATACATTTTTTTTACAGGCATGATCACCTTCAGAAACTACCAGCCATATAAATTAACAGACATTAATAATCTGGGTAAATTATTTAAATGCAAACTTATTTTTTGTGTTGAGGTACTTAGATAAATATATAAAAATACATTGATAGTAAACTGTAAAATATCAAACAATATCCGCATAGTTTTTATAAGCTACGTAATAACTTCTTGGCCAATATTTCAAATAGGTACATTAAAAGACAATATCAAATAACCTTAACCATAGTAAAGTTTTGATAATATTAGATTTTTTTTTTAATTATGTAACAGAATAGTACGTTACTTGCTTAAGTTGAACTTTTGAAGGCGTTTGGCATTTAAGTACTATTTTAAAAACTATGTGTCAAATGAATTGATCTTACGTAACTGTTATTCTTATAGAATAAGTTTCTATGTTTAAGTTTAGCGTAACGAATCACTTAGTTACTTCTTTCACTTACAAATTTGAATACTGCGTATCTACAATATAATTTATAGTATATTTTGACTCATTGCGTCTAACATTTTATTGACGTTTATACTTGTAATTAATATGAATGTGTACCTATCCTGGATCTCATTAAATTCGTACAAAGCTGTTTTGAATGATGAGACAGATAAATATAATACAGTCAATCATGTAAACAATAACAGAAAATAATTTTAATATTTTAATTATTTAGTAGGTTGTAAAGTTCAAAATGTGAAAAAAATCTAATTCTCAACTCAATATTTGTTGTAAAATAAATAGGTTGTAATTTTACATAAGTTTATTTTTCTCATCTGGAGAAAATTTATATAAATAACAATTAAAACATGGTTAAATCACCAACAACAGTTAGATTTGTTTTGTTTATTCTCTTAGGTTTTCAATTACTGTCAAAAGAACAATTTACGTTATTTAGAAACAGTAAGTTTTTTAAAAATATTAATTATTAATACAATTCATTTAGTTGCAGGTTCTTTACATTCAAAACCTTACTAAGCCAAAATAAATTAGTACAAAAAATATTTTGCTTTCCAGCAAAGTTATTTTTGTTTTAAAACTAAATAAACAAACAATTAAAATTTTATTTAAAAAAAACTAATTTAAACACCTAACTAAATTATATTTCTTTTCAAACTTACTCACAGGTATTCCAAAGCTTTTCAAATCCTATAAAGATTATAACAAAATCAAAGAATTGGAATTTGATGGTCAGACATTAAATTGAATTATTCATATTATATTATAAAAATGTGATTTAAATATACAACATAATATTTGAACCTTACTTGTATTATCTGAAGTTTATATTTTGCACAAAAATTTTAAAAACGAACTAACAATTTAGTTACACCGTTTTTATATGCATATTAATAATGTGTAAAAGTCATTTGAACAAGTTTGAGATAGGCTGTATTACAAAATAAAAAAAGAAAATATTAATGATGAATTTCAAAGTAATTTTTTTTAACAATTTTTCGGTTAAAATAAGTGTAAAATAAATTATTATTTTTATCAAATTTAACGTTTTTGATATCTAGTTTATCTGTAATCAGAATTAGGCATTTTTATTATCTTTCCTAATCGGATAAAAATATCTTTTGAATATCAACAAACTCTGAACGCAGAAAAACAAAAAAATAAGTACCAATAGAAAGTTGAATAATATATCCTGTACAATGCTACTAAACAATTTGTAGGTATTTAAAACATTAAAAAGCCGGGATCTCGCTATAGATCACGTGGGTAGTTTTACGGAGTAGTGACTACGCTTTGGGTGGGTTACTTGTTTAGAAGTTGTGGTTTAAACGCATTATTTTATATCTGAAAGCAACAATAAATCATTGCCTTCAAAAATACGATTCTGAGCGAGCTCAGTTGTCTATAGTATACGTCGTGGTAAAAACATTAATTTAACAATACAAACTTTTATTAAATCTATGTTTTTCCTATTTTAGTATTATGTAAAAGTTTGAACTTGGTCCGATCTTTATTTTGGATGTAATGATCAAAAAAATGAATGTGTAAAAAACACGATTCCCGTGAAATTTCCGCAGGAAACTCATAAAACCTCTCTTAATGACTTGTATAAATTTCAAGTCAAACGGTGCAATTTCAAAAATTTGGACGTTTTCGCTTTTTCCTCAGAACTCCAAAAATAATCATAATTTCAAAAAACGTTACACTTAAAGTACCATCTCGGATCAATTATCTATCTTTTAAGGTATCATACGTTAAAATCGGAGAAGTTTTTCTACTAGAACTTTTGATCACAGAAAAAAAAAACATTACATTCTTTGCTGACGTTCAGAATCTAAAAGAAAAAGAAACATGTTCTAATCATAAAACCAATCACTGCACTATAAGTTTAAAATATGAAAAATTAGTTGACTGATTTAGTATAAACAGTCACGAGAGTTCAATTATAATTTTATAATTAGTATAATATTTTATTATTATAATACAAAATAAACAATTACTATTATTATAATCATTAGTTGACTTTCTTTAAATTATAGATGAGGAATCGACAAACATTTTCACTAAAGATGAATTTGAAGCTTTAAAAAAGGGTACCTACTTATACTCTTACCTGCGTGATTTATTTATAAATATTTAAATTTAAAATAAACCTATTATTAAATGTTGAAAGTATAATTTAGTGTTCTAAATAATGACTATTTAAATACAGTTAATACCTACATTTCTTAGTTATTTCGTATTTTAAACAATTACCTATTAGGTATTTCATGGATCATTGCTTGAGACATGATATGTAGATGATTGAATTATGATGTAAGAAAAATTTGATTATTTTTCAGCGTACTATCCAAAACTAACTGAAAATTTTGAACAATACACAAATAGAATACATAATACTGGTAAATTATTTTTGGAAGACATTAATTATTTTTCTTAATATTAATGATTTATTCTTTTTCAACTATGCTCATTTAATAAATTGTATTTGTTGCATAAGACATTACAAAAAAAACATTATATAGAACCATATTTTAACCAGTGGTTTACTTAAAAAAAAAAAATTTAGGGGAATGAATATAAAACAGGCGGTCACTAACTTCTCTACACTATTTTGTAAAATTTTAAGCAATGAATTAATAACAATAAAATCACTCGCCAAACTACTTTACAATTTTTGATCATATTTATTTTATTTTTTAGGAGTACCAAAGCTGGATAAAGATGTATTTATATTTTTCAAAGAAAGTAAGATTTCAAAAATCGTTAAATCATTTTATCATCACTATGTATCATTATATACTATTTACTATTATATATTGTATTCACTAATCATTTAATTGTACTAAAAACCTTTTGAATGGATGAAAATTAGAAATACATCTTAAGTACCTACTTATATTTTGTTTCAGTTTTCCCACTTTTTTATGAAGATTCTTATCAAACATATCAAAATAGAACAAACACTAATGGTACCTATGTTTTAAATTAATAATATACTTATAATTATTAATTATGTAATAAATTACTTTTTATATTAATCTTTTAATTCGTATTTTTAATCAAATATATATATATATAGCTATGTGTGATTTCTCTTCAAATACGATAAAGGGTGGCTTTAAAGAAGACATAGGTAAGTGCAGTTTTGAGTTCATCAGAAATTTAGTTTTAAATTGATGAACATTTAAAAAAAAAAAGTATTTCGTTTCGTTTGTAATCGTCTACTTGAATAAATTATTATCACACCAGAATACAAAAACAAATTCCGTACATAAAAATCAACGCACCTATATTTATAACAGTTTTTTATGATGCTTTTTGTACAAAAGTATGAAAGAATTACAAAAATTGCTGCGCTAAATAATGCTTTAGAATTCGAAACGTGTAAGGGTGTTCAAACTCAAACTGGTATATAAAAGTTTATGGTTTGTAGTTATTAGAAATGCGTTTATAATAAGTTCATGGATGCAATCCCGCAAAATCCTTAAACAAACTCTGTAGTAATTAACTATATAGGTGCCGTAAAAAACACATTGTTTCAGAAACGAATATTTTGAACGAAAATGAATTTCATCAATTTCACAAATGTAAGTTCTAATTATCTTACACTTATCATAAAAAACAAACTCTTATGCTTTATCTATGTCTTTTACTATTAATCGTAGTGTCAGTTATTGTGTCTTCGCGTGTAGGTATTTAGAAAATGATTACAGCTGCGATGGTCATAATTAAAATTTATGTAAAGACTATACATAGTTTTTTTTTTTTTTTTTAATTAAATACTCACACTACGATACGTACTTACTAATTAAATAATACATAGTTAATTTGAAACACTTAATTTAACTTTAAATTCATCAATTTAATTTTATGTATGATACAACAAACCAAGTTTTGCATTTATTTATTACCTATACAAATGTTCCATAGAATTTTGTACCTACTCATACTTCATAATATATATATAGGTAGGTAATATTCAACATAATAACAATATTATTAATATTCAACACAAAATATACAAAAATTATACATACAACTTATACCTATACCTATTGTTCAATATTTTCAAAATATATACAAATAGGTTTTTTATAATTCCTATTCTAGTTTTTAATTTAGGCTGGCTAGAACACGTTAAAAGTATGAAACTGATTTTATAATATAACAAACACAAAAAATTCAGTTTTATATTATTTAATATAATTTTTTTCTAATATGATTCTAAAATATGTTGACTAGTATACAAGTACCCTTAGTATAAACAATAAACAAGAAATGTGCTAAACCATTTAACTAAAATATAAATGCAGTTCTGTTTTATTAATTTGAACTATTGTTTAACAAAATTCCATTTAATTCAATAAAAATTGTTTTATCATCCCTATAGTGAATAAATATAATAATATCTCCGGTAAAAACAAGTCTACTGGTCACATAAAAATCCTAGAAAGTATATAGTATTATGTAGAGTAGGTAGGTACACATAATGTATATGTATAAATTATAGATAAAAGTATTTATTATTATAAATTATATAACTATAATATTAACTCTTTTCGATTATCATATTTTATATAACAGTCGAGGCAAAATATTTAGCATAAGTTATTAACTGTTATCTTTTTTAGATTCTCCTAGAATAGTTGAAAATTACAATGGCTATTTGAAGAAAGTAAACAACACAGGTAGGTACCATAAATAGGTTAATAAGACGTCTTAAGTGAACTACTTTTACTGGTGCACTCTACCATAAACAACAAAATTCTAGTATTATAAATCTAAGTATTTTTCACTATTTATATAGTTCCCAACTTAAATAAAAAAAAAAAAAAAAAAAATTGTGAATAATTATTTGACTTGTTTTATGTTTATATAAATAAACGATTAAATTTATCTGGTTTATCAAACTAATTTTTAGAAGAAGACACAGATTCATCAAAAATAAATTTAATATTTTCCGAAGAATTATACCTCGATCTTAAAAAAGGTACGATTTTTTCAAATTTTTACCATACATGTTTTCATCTAAAACTATTCCCAATGTAAATGTATATTATTTTATACTAAATGAATTTTAAATTTATGAAGCCCTATAAATGGAAAAATGTTTAATAATTATTATTATTCTCCAAATTAAACCATAAAATAATAAATACATAGGTTAAGAATATATTTATAATTCAATCCTAAATTTAAAAAAAAAAAACATTAAAATTAATAAATAAATTATAAAAAGCTGGGATCACTCTAGGTCACTTGGGTAGTTTGACGGAGAAACGACTACGCTTTGGATGGGTCACTGATTTGGAAGTTGTCGTTTAAACGTATTATTTAATATCTTAAATAAACGATTGCCTTCAAAAAAACGATTCTAAATGAGCTCAGTTATCTAGTAGGTATACGTTCTGGTAAAAATCAAATTTAACAAAATCAAAATAACACTGTTTTATCAATACAATTTTATTAGAATTTTCCTAAAAATTTTCCAAAATCTGGAAAGCCATATCCACAACGTATAATTGATATTCATTTAAATAACGTGTGAGAATTTCAAACCATTCGGACCTTTATTTGAGGAGTTATTACGATTTTAGAAACTACGCGTAATATCATTTTTGTAATCAAAACAACACCGTTTTTCAATACATTTTTATTTGCTTTTAGAATCTAGTGGGCAGATATTTTTGAAATTTTTTCAATCAGATAGAAAAACTTGTTTTACATAATATATTTTATTTCCAAGTCTTAAATAACAAATTTGAAAGTTAAAGATTTTTTTTAAAAAATAAGTCAAAGGTATGACTAATTTCGACAAATTTCCAACTTAAATGACTAAAAAAAAAATTATGACTATAGATTTCTAGAATTGTTTAGTGGCATATGTATTTAAATGTTATCAGCCTAGCCATTAAAGTTTCAAAACTTTTTGTGAAAAGTTTAATTTTTTATCAAACAAAAATTACAAAAAATGGATATTAATTCTTTAAGTTGTTCATAAAAAAAAAAAAAAACATCATTGTAAAAACAATACATTCTTTGATGCGCTCAGAATCTAAAAATATTACATTATTCAGATGTCATGTAAAAATTTAAAATTAAAAAAACAATTTTTTTACAGTATACCTGCCTAGTCTAGGCATAAATAAGCTTGATTACATTTTATTTCTCGTAGATACTAGTAAGTAATGTAAATACATTTTATGTTTTCCAGTTATTTGTTTGAAATATTGAATGTAATTAGAAATTATGTACAAATAAAATATAATTGAATCTAACAAATCTGTTGATACACAATTAAATATAACTATATTTAAATATATTAAATCTACAATTATATCTAACTATTTAATATTTTAGATTTGCATTCAAAAGACTCAAATTATTCTACTGTTGTAGAATCATATTTTAAACATATGATGGCTTGTAAGACATAATTTACCTTATAATACTTAAAAATTCAAATAATATTAGCTACCAAGCTATAGAAAATGTTTCAAGAAGTCCTTAAAACATACTACGTTTTAAAACAATGTTTGTAAAAAATAAGATTGTGAATTGTTCAAACGTTATTTATTCTATTAAAATTGCATATTTTAAATGCAGTTTAGATATCATGCTTGTATTAATAATAGTAAAAAAAATCTGACGTTTGTTTTGTTTTTAGTATATCCTTTGTTTTGTGAGGACTATAAAAATTATACCCGACGAAATAAATCGTCAAAATTAAGTAAGTTTTAGTCTTAAATGTTTAATAAATTCTAAAACATAAATTAATATAAAGTAATAATAATAATTTGTAAAATATATTGATGTAATAATATGCATTTATATAATATTATTGTACTTTTTTAATTATTACTCTAATGATTAGAGTGATAATTAACTAAATTATTTGGGCGATTTAAAATATTAAAATTCATAATAAATTTTGAATTTCGATAAAGTAATTAGTAGTAAATTATGTACTTCTTACTTTATTTTTAGGTAATTTATTAATGAGTGAATCAGAGTATGATCACTTTCTGACCAGTGAGTATACTAAGCTAAATTATAAATTAAATTTAAAAAACATTTCTAAATCACTTTATTTAATCAAAATCAAATAAAGAACAATTAATTTTTAGTATTTCCAAGACCATATGAATCATATGGAAGATATTTGCATAGATTAACTCATAAAAAAGGTGCGTAAGTAACAACAAAATAACGATAGTAAAATGTTTGTAGTTTTAATTTATATTTTTCGGTCACCAATTAACTACCTAAGGAATTATTTTCATTTCTTTGAAGGCAATCGTTTAATACTAAAAAAATATCTAGACTTAAATTTAAATATTTTATTATGTAACAAACCACTGAATTAATACGTATTAAAGTTGGTCAGCTTAAACAACAATTGTGTATTCAGTCCAATATATAAATCAACAAACGTAGATATACACAGTCAAAATGTAGGTACTTCGCCTCGTTCACGCCACTAATTCTCTATATTTCAATAATTTTCATTATATTTTATTTTATTTTAACAAATTTTCTTGTAGACAGAATTATTATATTTTCTAGTTCTCCCCAAAAAAACATTTATAAAAATTACTATTACAACGTTTTTAAACTGTTACTAATTTATAACCATCAGTCATCACTAAAAACGACTATGAGAAATAGCATTATTTTGAAATTTTTAGTGAAGCTTATGATTTACATTAAACGATTAAACAATTAATCCTTATCTTCAAATAATATACAATTAATGTTAAACTGTGTAAGTAACACAGTTCTTATAACATTGTTTCCCAAGTACACAATCAAAATAATTTTTCATTTAGTCAGCGTTTCTTTGAAAACTTTGACTAAATATTTTTCTAAAATAAAATACACCTACTCATTTTATTATCAACATAATATTTACATTTTGTACAGACAAAGAATTTATTTTGAGTAATGAAGAATTCGATTGTTGGAGATTAGGTAAGTTTCATTTTTCTGTAATAAGTAATAATACTAATAAATAATAATATTTATTACTGACATATGTTTAAATAGGTAAGTAGGCACGGATAACAATTAGGTATTTTCATTATTAATGTACAATATAATGTCGATCCAGTGATCGATTCCATTCAAACTATATTACAATTTCAATAAAAAATTCACAATTTATTTTTACATTCTAAGTGTGGCAAAAAGATAATTAATTTTATCATAAAGTGTTTTTTTTTTTTTTTTTATCACTACGAAAATAAAATATAAAATTCTAAATCCCTTCTCACCCCCAAAAGAACAAAAATATTTTAAGTTGAAATAATCACGAATCGTGTAATAAAAAAAAAAAAAAACTGTACTTAATAGTGTTTGTTACAAATCATGCAAATGTGTTTGTCATCAGTGTTAACTCGACAAATTATAAATTTGTGTTTAAAAATATTATTTATAATAGTAATAGAATCATTGATTATTAGTGCAGTATATTTACAATCAATATATATCGTTACATTGAGGCATTTAAAACAGAATATTTTACAATTTTTTTTTTTTAGAATATCCTCAATTGATAGAAGATTATAATGATTATAAAAAAAAAATAGAATCTAATAGTAAGTTATTTGAACAAACATAATATATTTTTGCATGCTTATGATGTGTTAAGACTGCTTGTAGAGCATTTTTTTTTTTTTTTCTTTAATTAGGTATTCATTTATTTATAGTTTCTTTCAATATTTTTTACTAATTTAAAATTTAACAAATGACTAAATTTTAAATTATAACTGCAAAGACAAATGTGCGTACTATATAGAATTTTCACTGATGAGTCAATTAAACAAAGTTATTATTAGTATCATTTATAGCATTTTACCGTATTAGGGGTAGATGACAAATGTTTTATATAGCGCATAGGTACACCGTACACAAAACTTACCTATATATTGTAGAAAGGTTACAGAAAGATTTCTCTGATTTAACCTATATTATTTGTATGACTTTAGACAGAATACCAGTAACTGAACAAATGTATAGATACTTTAAGAGTCGTAAGTTTTTTTTTTTTTTTTATTGTACTTAAGTATTTTTATTATGATCATTCTATGAGAGACTACTAATTAAAATGCATTTAGTTCATTAGGGGAGTGCGTGAAACACTGAAATTTAAAAATCTAGACCATGGTTATGGTCTGGACTGTAGAAATCTGGAATTCCAATTTTAGAATTTGGACTGTTTTTTTTTTTTTTTTAGTTTTAGTTAAGTATTTTTTTATTTTACTACGGTTTTATTAACGTAACAATTTTCATTTCAGTGTATCCTCAAATTGATGAATCTTACCAAAATTATAAAATCCGAGTCAATACACATTGTAAGCTACCTGTTTTCATTTTATTTTATGACAATAAACGATTGAATAGGTAATCTAATTTAATTCGACTCCCAAGAAACAGATGTTAACTGATAGTAAGGCGTACGACATCAGTAAAATTATTTATTAAACCAATTACTAACCCTACAATAAATCATGAGTACCTGCACCGAAATAACATCGTACATTTAATATTGTATTACTGTTTATTCGTGTTTAATCTTTTAAATCAGGCTAAACTAAAACGTTTAGTGCAAAAAAAAGTTCTCTCGATTTCAGTTTTAGGTTTTAATTTCATTATTTTTCAACATTTACAAAAAGATTTTTAAATAATTTTAACCATTTTTTTTTTTAGCAAGGTATACATAGTATTTTGGCATTTAAAATGACACACCCACTATCGTTCATATACTTACGTCTTTATTTTATGACTATCTAAAAAAAATTGTGAATACTCAATGAACCTAATACAACTGATTTTTTTAGTTTTACCTGAACCAGACTCTAGCTCCGTCACAAATGACTACACGTTTTTAAAAGACGTTAAAGGTAATTAAACTCGTGCTCTTAAGATATACTTATTTATACGCCTACCTTTTAATTAAAATTATTTGTACTAAACTAATTTTTAACAAAAACGCTTATTATAACATAATATAATTTCAGATTCATAGCGTAACGAAGAACGATGTTGATTTTATACAATGAAAATTTGTTTTTTATTTTTATGAACACTTTTTGGGTAGAAAGATTGCTGCGATCTTTATACATAATATATATAGGTATCATCCATCCAAATATAGGTAATTGATAGTTGATGGTACTTCATAAGAGTAGTAATTTTGAGTTATGAGCCGAATATCCTGTAAATTTTCTAAAACTACATGAATGTATTTTTAAACTTTATTAGAAAGGGAGATAATTTCGTTTGTAATGAAACGTTAAGTACAATCGATTCAAAAATTTATTAGTTCAAAGAATAGAACTTTTCGAACTTGTATCCAAGCATATTTTTATAGTTTGTGTCTTTCTGATTCATAAACTATAATAAGAGCTCTCAATTGAAAGTGTTAAAACTACAATACAAGCTTAAAAACATATTTTTCCATTCATGACTGAAAATTTTAGAAAATCCATTTTTGTACAGTTTTTAATTTTTATATTAATAGCCGTTTGTATATCTTTATTATTTCATTATAATTTCTTACTTTTTTGAAAGTAAATTATTCAAAAGTTGTTCAAATCAATTTTAACTTTTGCATAATTTTATGCAATTTTTTTTAGGAATTTCATTCCTCGATGAGGCAGAATTTAGATCATTCAAACAGAGTAACGTTGTTTTAACATGATAACTTAGTCGTTTTTTGGTATTTTTATTAAAATATTGTGAATAGAACAAAACGAATCAAACAAAATAATATACAAAAATGTTTAATTTAGATCGAGATAAGAGTTAATAACTGCTGCACCACAAAATACCCAACGAAGTTCTAATATGCAGCGATAATTCACTTCTAAGCTTCTATAATAATCATTTTTCACTTACAATACACCCAAATCGCATATTACATCGTTGATTGATGAAATAAATATTATTATTAGTATTAACGCATCTAATGGTATCTAATTTACGCCGATGATGCAATAATAAATTATATTGAAAAATTCTAATAAAAACCCATTAATTATGTCCGAATCAATCTAAAACCTCCTAAATGGCTATATGTGACCCGTTGTCGGTCTAAGAATATTAAATTTAATGAAAATAAATCCTCACAAATTACGTTCTCTTAACGCCCAGTGGTATGTAGTCTCAACCAGCCGACTAATAATTAAAAACAACATGATTCCTACCGTACCCGAATTAAAATTGTTTGAAATTTTCACACGTCTTTTATATCGATTACACATAAAATAAATCAAAATCGACGGAAAATTTTTCAGAAACTTACAAAACTTTTAATGTATTTGGAAATTGTCAATTTTCAAAGGTATCATTTCATAAAACCGTCATCATATTTGGTTAAGAGTGTCAAAGGTTTGATCTCCTCAACATACTTTTTTATACGTGATTAAAAAATTTTTAAAATCAATTTACAAATTTTTGGTTCATAAGACGTTTTTAAATTGTTAGTTATTTTTTTGTATTATACCATAAATCTTCCAAAATTATTTTGAATTTGTTGACATTTTTACACATTATGAGATTGGATTAATTATCATAATAATTATGTTTGATAAAATACCAAAACACATATAGTTTTTACATTTAAGAGTTGAAACTTATTGACATAAGCTATAATAGATGAAGAAATGGATGAAGTTCAATCATAAAAATATCAAAAAATGTAGAAAATTTTGAGCTGAATGTATACTTTTAAGTAGATAATTTGTTGAGTATTGGACTCATTGATATATCGCCATATCATATCGGTTGTAATACATTTAAAATAAAATGTCAAACTACACCTCCAAGACCCCCGTGGTGATACAACCAAATTTTTATTTGCTATTTACATCTAATATATATTTAAATTTTAAAACTATAAATAATTAATTATTACATATTAAAGGCTTGCCAGCACCAAACGAAAACTATGAAAATTATAAAATACGACTTAATCGTACGTAAATAAGTATAAATAATTTTTGATTTCATACTGTGTTTGCTATTAATTCAATAGGTATCATGCAATAAAACATTTTTGATTGTTTGTATTTAATTTATTCTTTATTACTGTACCTATCTATTTTTAGGCCGACAAAATTCAACTATGAGTGATTCTCCTTACCCACTACCGTTCCATCTTTTTAAGGACTTATTAATCAGTGAGTTATTTAACCTTAAGAAACGATTTTATATGTTTTTCCATCTTATATTAAACGTATTCAACTTATAATTACATAAAACGCGTTATATTTTTAATTAGTTTTAAATAATGTATAGGTTCTCCACCGACCTATATAGCTATTTGCTGAAATCCGTTCTATTAAGTTTTATTTATATTGCAGTTTAAAAACGTGACTTTTTATCAATTTTGAAAATCATTCTTAATCATTCAGTAGAACCATCTAATTGCTAGTTAATATTATACATAATATACAACCACAAGAGCGGTTACAAAAATGAACGTTGAAGAAAAAATAGGTATAAGAAGACCAAAGAGAGATATGGATGGAATCAATTGAAGATGGGATAAGAGGGTTAGGTGTGAAATAATTGTGATATTAGAAGGGATAAGACGAGGGTGTCCGACTCCAAATAATTGGAAAAAAGGCGGAGAAGATACATTACGATATACAACCACACTTAACTAGGTATTCATCGAGTAACGTGTACTATGATTTGCATTGTAAACAAAATATTTGATAAAAAAAAAATAGTAAAAAGTACCGAAACTGCCATTCATGAATACAAAAAAATGTGACTTTTTTCAGCATACCCAAAAGGCAAATTTCATAACGATTTTTTACAATTGTATGGTAAGTTTATACTTTTCGATCAAAAACACCCATTTTACAATAATAAAATTAACTAAAAACGTGTAACTAGTTACCTTGTACAATTTATTTTACATTTCTACGGGCATGCGCCCAAGGTACGTGTCGTACAGAATATTATAAACTACATTAAAAATATAAATACTGTTGTACAACGTAACATTACTACCAGTGGCGTAGATACGATTATTTTCTGGGGGGGGTTTATTTCATAATTAACTGGGGCAGACTGGAGGGTTGTCGGCCTACTATTTTAGTAGGCACTAAGCGGTACTAAGGCACTAATAATTTACTTTTTTTTTTGGTTCTGGGGGGGGTTTAAACCCCCTAAACCCCCCCCCGTAACTACGCCACTGATTACTACTATAATACAACAATTACACAAACATAACACTTAAAAATTATAAGTTAGGTGGAGGGTACTGGGTTGATGTTTTTTGCTCAGTGAATAGGGTGGTTTTACGACCATAAATAGTAAAAGGTGATATGGGACATAATATGGGGCTGATATACGGGAAGATCTATTTGGGAATTTTAATATTTATCTCTGCCAGCAAGTTTGGAGCATCAACGGAACCATTCATTAGTTTATTGAGGAAATTAATAAATTTGCTGATAATCTGCGGTCGGATGAACCATTACGTTGTGTAAGTGATGCTAAACAGAAGAGTAATCATCATGCGGTTGTTGCTCTATTTTTAGTTTAAATGAAACAAAACTAAGACATTTACGCTGTACCTACTCATTCAAGTCTGGATGAGTCGGATGCAGTGTACGGATCCCATAGGATAAAGCCGCACACTCGACAACCGGTCTCACCAGAGAACAGTAGAGAACTTTAAAAGAAGACAATAGTTTAAAATCCGAAGAAATACGTTTAATAAATTCCAACGTATTTTAAGGCCCTACAGCAAATTGATTCTATGTGATGATGAAAATCTACGTTAGGAGCAACGAGAGTGTCGAGATCTTTTTTTAAGGTAAACTCTTGTTAGGGAAAGCCCATCTATAATTGAACCACAGAATGATTTGGGAATTAGGTGTCGGGTAAATTTCATAACGTGACATTTATTAACATTCAGAGATAAGCCAACTTTGTTTAGCCGAGCAACTAAATTATATAGTTCGCTCCGTAAGCTGTGACAGTCAGAATCAGAATCAATTTTTCCTAAAAATGAATTTAGAATATGTATCCGTTTATATCCACATAGGTATAATGTATAACTGTCCAAATTGACTAAAATAATGTAACCATTAATTCTTTGTTTTAGATATAAAAAGTATGGAAAGTTCTACTATCGAACTATTTATCTATTATTACACTGAACTGGCAGAAAACGAGGTACTACATGTTATTTACTTAGTAATTTTTTTCTTTTAGAAAAATTGGTTACTAGGTACGCAATAACGTTATTTGCAAACATTACTTCAAAACCTATTTTATTGATGGTCGTAAAAAATAATATTGAATTTAAATTTTTAGTTGACCGTTAACAGTTAATTAAAATTGAGTTCAATATGTTTTATTTTATTAAAATTATGGTGTAAATTTTATTAGCATTCGTACTAGGTGCCTATAATAGTTAGGTACACTTTATTTTATTTTATTTGTTACCTACTCACTTTTTCTCTTTGTTGTTTTGTAAAAGTAGTAGGCTGTATCTTTTTTTTTTTTTAAATAGAAAAAACGCGTACCTGCATAGGTTCTTACCTACCTTTGTTAGATACTTGTGTATCGGTATTAAAAAATAACCAACAAAACATAATACTTATTAGTATACTGGAATGACTAGTAAAAATAAAATTAAAATAAAAACTAATTAACAACAGTCAAATGTATATGATAATATAGTTACAAACACCAGAAAATTGTAAGTTTTTTATTACATTTTATTATATTTTTATGAGATATATTATTCATATGAGTGTATGTATTCATGAGGGCAATTTCGCTGTCAGAAAAGTTGACCAAAGACAAACAGTTTTAAAAAACATTGTCAAAAAATCAATACATTCCTCACTCTGCTCAGAGTCTAAATAATTACACATAAGTACTTCATTATCTAACGACACTTAATATGATTTACTTTTAAATTCTTAAGTAGATACGACACACACGATTTATGTAAAATGAACTGTTAGTGTAACTAGACTAAATAAAAACAATTTTAGGTGAATTGAAAGAGAGATGGAGTATGAGATGTACACAATTATTTAGTTATTGTACGAGTATATATCTGTGGATGGAGTGAAGTATATGATAAATATTAACTGAGGTCTGAGGTTATCATAATTAATTGGCAACGATATAATAATTGTTCCTCGATAGTTTTAGTCTAGATGTGCTTTTAAAATAAGTAGGTACCTAATTACTTGATCATGAAAAACTTTCTTTTTGATTTTTCTTTAACAAAAAAAATGTACTAATTCTATTCCTACTTACCTATATTTTAAACATGAACAAAGTTAAATATCTACTTATGATTCAATAGGTAACTGATCAAACTGAAATCTAAATATTTTTAAGTGAAAATTATTCCATCGGTTTGTCTTCCACAGAAAATTGTGGCATTCCAAGTTATTTTACTCAACACAATCGAATTTTATTATAAATAATGGTTATGTAGTTAAGTTGGTTTACTTTTCTAATAAATGCTGTTTTCATAATTTGTTTTAGTTATTTCCAGCATTACCGTGTTAGATGATAACGATAATTAATTAGGCACATTATTGATATTTTGTACACAAATTTATGGTACAAATTAGATAAGATTACATGTATACAATTTTTAATATTGTAATTTAATTCATTGTTGTGAGTGTGTAGTTGTAGTAGGTACCTACATTACACGTAAGATACACATAAACAGAATTATTTATAATTATCATTTATGAGTAATTAATCAATTTCTTGTCACAATTAAATTTAAATTTAAATTTTATTTTTTAATATGTGAAAACCAAATTTGAAAAATTACGGTTTTTAATGTTTGGAAAGCTTAAGACAATAAAAATAAATATTGAAAAGTGTTTTAAACTTTCAAGCAAACGTTGTGACAAATTCATATTAGTTTTCAGAATTCTTAATGCATTATTAAATCAATTGTTACATTTCACATTTAGCAATGGAAACATTTAAATAATTCCTATGATTTGAGTGTGATAGATCAACATAGTAGAGGACTCAAATTAGAGGCTTACCCACATGTATAACTTGATCCTAATAACACAGAAAAAAAACGTTGCTTGTGTATTTTTGTTTAAACTGAATTGTTTGATACGATTAGAGCTTAAGAAAAAGTTGTAAACATAAAATTGCATACTAATAATTGGGTACATATAGATATTAAAAGGGAACACGTATGACTGTTGATATTCGATTTTCAAGATATAGTAGTGTGTTTAACTTTTTTTTACATTGAATTTAAAACTCATTGCCTTTACTAAAAATGTATTAGTATTGTTTGTGCAATTATTGTTATACATATAATATTGTAACATTTACCCATCTGATTTGTAATAATAAATAAACTGTTAAGTAAATAATAAAAATATTTATTACTGTCTAGTTAATAAGACTTCAGTTTGAATTTTTTATTTTGATACGTTTTTTTTAAACTCAATATAACCATAAATTATCGCGGACTGACAGCTGAGTGGTTTTTTATGCTCCAAATCCCTCCCTAAACATGTCAAACAATCCAAAATTTGCCAAATTGGATTTAGGATACGGATAAAGAATCAGCAATTTCTCTGTTATCAAATTACAAGCCCAAAACAATCACTAGGCAGAGTGCAGTTGATATTATTTGTTGTCTATTTACAGAAATCTTTTTTGATGTCAACATAATATTTATATACGGTTTAAGCCTTAGGTAGTAACAAGTGAAGAAAGATTAAAAAGGCATTATAATGAATCTTTATTCTTTACAAAGAGACTACCCTGGGTTGATAAACTTTAAACAATTTAATTTGTGTAAGGGAATTTTGTGAAAAAAAAAAGGTACCTATTTACTTAAGTATACCGATGCAAAGTTAACAGTTACACAACATGCTGACTGCAAAGTTTTTGAATAAAATCAAAATAATTTGGAAATATTGGCAAAAGAAAAATGCTCAAAGAAACTAACATTTTTAGTTTGATTAGTATCAAGTAATTTAATATAATGTATAAAACAACTCTGATCGAATTAATTACTAAGTACTATTATGTACAAAAATCTGTCAGTTTTGAGTGAAACAAATTGTGTTTATTTTTAAGATTAAAATTACTAAACAAATGTGGAACGGATGATATAACACTATAAAATGTACTGTGGGTGAACAAATTCACAATATAACTTGTTGCATCAGAAAATTTAGTGTTTTATCATAGTATGTGACAGTGACACAACCAGGAGATAATTGAGTTTGTAACCCCCAGACTCTGAAATGTAAGGAGTTAACTCGCTTGTCAAAAGTTACACAATATCTGATACCCTCTCAATCAGCAAATGAAACCTGGTTTTGCAACTGATAAAAAATATTGACATACATAATGACCGATGCTTATTTTATTGTAGATTTTAATAAAAAAATTTTAATTAAATTTGAGACTGCAAAACCTATAAAATTTATCAAAACAATCCACATTGTTGTATAAATCTAATCGGGTTCATACAATTAATATATAACTTCAGTTCCAACAAAATATGATAATATAAAATTATATTAATGGAAATAAAGAAAAATTCTCAACAAAAAATAGTCAAATTCAGGAAAATTAACATAATTAAAGCCAAAATACAATACAAAAACTAACAAAAACTCCTGTATTTAGCAATAAGATTATAAAAAAATAAGTAATGAGTTGGCAACTACATTTGAGGAATTAAGCCTAAACGCTGAATTACTCCTAACTGTGCTCTTGTTGAATCTCGCATCGAAAATAAGTGTAATAGTTCTTTTTCAGATTTGGATAAAGAAATAGCTTTTTCCAAACAATCAATAGCTTCTTCTAGTTTTCCTCTGAAACAAATATGACATAATATAATGGTTATAACATTTTGAGTGTTTGAAATAAAAATGAGAAACAAACAAATAATGGTAAAATTATGCTAAAAAAAATAACACTTATCATCTCAAAAAAGGAATTAAGGGAGAATAGAAAGGGCTGGTAAAAAAATTTTAATTTAAAACTTACATCTGAATGTTAAGAGTTCCCAATGTTTCGTATGCATAATCACATTTTGGATCGATTTTTAATGCTTGCTCAAGAAAGTTGAAAGCATTTACATATGAATTTTTCCATGATAGTGCAACCAAAGCTGGAAATGTTTAAGAAAAATTTAAATATAGACTCCAAAAACTGATATAAGTACATTTGAGACTGAAACTATACAAGTTAAAATTTTATCAACGTAATTTTTACCTCTATGTACAAGGAATGTAGCATTTTCTGGGTATATTTCATGCACTTTTTGAAACAATAAGTCTGCCTCTTCAAATGCACCTTTTTCTGATATAGACTACATTGAAATAAAACAAAACATTTAGAAAAAATTCAATAGTGTTTACTTTTAAAGATCAGTGGTATGTTTATTAAGGAGTTTTGTAAAAGCAAATTGTATTGCTTCTACATTTCATGTTCGTGCAATATAATATGTCATTAGTGTGCATGAGCTATTATTGTTTCTTAATTTGCTGCCAGAACAGAAGTACAAGTACAGACATGTCAACAACATTGATTGCAGGCGTAAACATTGTACTCTCGCTGCTTTAATTTATAACATATTAAATTTTTAAATCATTTTTTTTTTTTTTTTACCGCAAAAATGATTACATTTTCTGGAGGTGGCAATCCAGTTTTAACTATTTACTATTTATTAAATTAAAGGACTCCTACAAAATTTTACAATTTTTTTGAATATTCATTCAACTGTAATTCAATAAATAAAATTTAAAGAATTGAAACGCGCTACAAAATGTTTCCTTCCAGCTTCCATATGATAAAAAAAATCCAATCTCAAAACTATTAAAAATTAAAGCTGTGAGAGTTAATCTTGAAAAACAGATTTTCGGGTAATATTTGATGACCTGTATGTTTCTTAGGCCTTAACCATTGATTTTACCTGAGCATATAAAGTATAGCTTTCTGCATGGTCTGGGTACTTGATAATACATTCTTTTAACTTTTTTAAATATTTTTCTGCATCCAACTCATTTGATGTTTGATTTGCATGAAGATATTGTGCATAACAACATTGAACGTTTGATAACACAAATTTTGGATTCAACTCCACAGCTTTTTTAAATTCTTCAACTGCTTTTTCTGTATTCATTTCTAATAAATAAATCTGAACACAAAAACATTTTAAATAACACCAATTATACTAATACTGTTTTAATTAGTGATTTATTACTTGAGCTCTATGGTGATACAAAACAGAACTATAAGGATCAATTGTTTCTGCTAGTTTTAAATCTTCATAAGATTTTTCTACTTGCCCTTGTTGATGGTAAGCTGATGCTCGTTTAATTAAAGAATTGATCATTAACTACAAACAATAAATGATCATAAAGTTATTGAACAATAAGACTAATAAGTATTATTCTTAAGAAGTAAATAGTAATACACAATTTTAAAACTTACACATGCAGAAAACAAAATAAAATATTTTACCTTGTTTGGAACATTTGGTGTTTCAATTACAGTTGTTAAATGTTTCGCCCCAGTGTCGTAATTGCCACGTAGTATAGTAAATGTAGCGAGCAGATTTAGAGCCAATGTTCTCCGAATTAAACTATTATCAGTCTTATTCAATTCTTCCTTACAAGCTTCTTCGATTTCTTCATAATTTTTATTACTAATACATTTTAATGCAAACTCCAAACCTGTACTGAAATTAAATAAAAAAAAATGCATATTATTATCAAGCTAATATTGATGGATTAGACAAAATCATTAGACAAAATCTAAGAATAACTCTATGAAGTGTGCAAATAATAGGTATTGAATAGTTTCAAATTAAAAAAACACAGTTAATCTAAATCCGCGAATTATAGATGATTCTATTTTTTGATTGCCTTCTATTTTCAACCAGTTACTAATTGTTAGTATTGACGAAAAATGATTTTCATGAATTTCTCCAAAGCATAACAACAAAACATCAGCCAACTTACTTTATGTCTGATTTTATTAATGTTTGTGGAAATTCATCATTAAATGGATCATCACAGAACGACTTCATATAACTATCAATAAATGTTTTTGAAGGCATATGGAAAGTATTGTTTTTTTTGTATTCATCTAGACTCTGTTTGCCTGTAAATAAAAACATACTAACTATACAACTATACAATTTCACATTAACATAGTACTAAAAAGTAATAAGTTAAACTACACATTACCTAACTAATTCAAATATTTAAGTGAAAATTAAGTTTTTAAAGTCTCCAGTTTAGACCAAAACACAATAGGTAATATATTACCTACTGTATACTTAGTCAGAGGCGTATAGAAGTTTTGTGCTTGGTTAAAACTTAAAAATTAGGATCAAATAAGCTGTTCACGTCTTAGAAAATATAGAAACGGATGATATTAATAATCAGTAAAACCAATTGTGGAATCTTCTTTTCATTTGGATTCAAAAAAAATGTATTAAAAATCACCAACGAGAACAAGCTAACGGGGCGGAGAAGTAGGTGAGGGGTGTCCCATACAGTTTTCAAAATTATAAGAACACATTTAATATTACGATGTAGGTACGGTTCATTTCTATATTTTATCTAAGGTGAACACAAAACAACATAAATTCAGAAGTCCGACCATAGCGACATTACCCAAACTTCTTATCAACATATCCGCAAACGAGATGTCGGCTTGATTTTTAAACTCGTCCAACATGATTGCGGTCGTAATGTCTTCCAAAGCAAGTTTAAAGTCTCCCAACTCGGCTAGCGCTCTGGCTCTTCGCGACAACGCTTTCTTGTACGTCGGTACTAATGCCAGCGCTTTGTTGCAATCAAAAACGCAGTTCTGGGTATCGTTCTGAAAGTTATTGAATGTACAATAAGGCAAAAAACGAAAGCGGTATAGTTAAAGTATAAATAACAATTTCCTAGTTACCGCTTACCAGTTTACTGTACGCGGCCGCTCGATTCTGGAACACGACGGACAACAGTCCGCTCTCGGACTCCGGACAAATGGACAAGGCTTGGGTGTAGAACGTGACGGCGGCATCGTAATTTCCTTTGGAAAACTCGTTATTGCCTTGTTTCTTCAGTTCTTCGACACGCTCGCTCGGCGCCTGCGGCTGAAAAACAATAACAGTGAAGAGTTGTTTCGATAAACGGTCAAATTACACCTAAACTGTCCATAGTTTTTGTGTGGCAAAGAAGCACATAAACGAGAATACCCGGGTATTGTAAATTTAATTGTTGAGAAATATAAAATATCGTGTTTTGTAAGGGTGGACATTTTTCAATAATAAAGTAAAACCGTCAAACACCACATCTTTGACATTATGAAATGTTTACGAGTGCCTATTAAACGTTGTAAGGACGTGTAACTTTAATTATGTAATATAAAGAACTGTGGGACGACGTGGCTTCGTAAAACGGCACGATCCTCCCCCTAACGGGCAACGTCTGATCAGCCTATGACTAGATACCTTAGCCGCTGTCCCGTTCTCGGGCTTGCGGACGGCACCGTCCGTCGACACGCGGCCTGGGCTGTTCTCCGTCGCGACTCCACTCGAGTCGCCGGTGGGCGATTTTTTCGCGTAATAATAGTACGTCGCGCCCAGGCCGACGGCGAAGCACGGCACGCAAACGGCCAAGCCGAACTTCCAGTTGGACAGAAAGGCGAACGCGGATTCGGAGGAATCGGACATGACGGCACGTGCCTGCTGCTGCTGCTGCTCTTCTAAAAAAAGCTATTCAGCTGTCGATCACCACCGCAGCATGTTTCTCGTGCGGACACGGGGCACGTACCGGCTGTTATGAATAATTATTTAACTGGATTTAATAATTAATTAACGGGACGAAACGACACGGGGTAAACGCGAAAAACACGTCGAACGAAACACGAGCGACGGAAACGACTGCGAAAAATTTTTAATTCCGCGAAGCCGGCACTCGAAAAGGAAACAAGACGTGATTCACAATTGCGTGATTTGTGCAAAATGCTGCGAGTCGCGATATTCGCGCACGAGAGAATCACTACAGCACGGTGATGATAAGAGTGGTGGACTGACACCACCAGAAGAGACCAGCTGTTGCGGTCGGGGCAGACAGGCCGGGCAGTCGTTTTTGTTTTTTTCGACTTTTCCAATCGTATTTATTTATTTTTTCTGTTTTTATTTCTCATAGGCGGTAAGAAAAACAATGCGGTGCAACTTGTCCATCTTTCACTACGACAATAACTTCTACAGATACTTTCTCATTTCTGCCAGTTATACTTTTAACTATACCGTTTTGCTCATCCATTACACTTATAGTTTAACAATTACCTCTAATGAAAAAATAAGAAAATTGAAAATCTTGAAAAGAAATTGAGTCAATTAGGAGTCAGGAGAACCTGGTTGGTAAGTAAAAGCGGTTAAAAGTTTTAAGTTAGGAATTTCTGTGAATACAGTTCGTTTTTATTTTGTTTTCCATTGATATGTCATACGAATAAAAACAGCTTTCTTACAATTTTCAAAACCTTTAAGTTGGCAACACGATTTTTTCATCCTTATCATTTTTCGGACGAGCGCCGATCTTTTTCTACGTTTCGATCACGGCTGTAGGTAGTAGCCGTGGTGCCGATCGAGGTGGATCTATAAAGCGACGTATAGTCGTGATCTATAATATTTGTATTATCTACAGACCTTGCCAATCACAGACTTCTCTAAGACACGTCATAGAGAGTTTATAATAGCATTATAGAATATTATATAGAAGTCTGTGGTGCCGATGACCGTCATTCTTTTTGCGGACAACCGTCCCGACAAAAGTAATTTCCTGTACATGATCACAATTTAAGATTTTAAGATATATTTTTAATGGGTTCTATAGAGCCTTATCTTTAATTGTGGTCGACACGATAAACTGTGAGCATGGAGTCTATAAACTTTATATATCTTAACTTATATAAACTTATATAACTTTATAATCTAATATCTTATATCTTAACTTTATATATTATCTATAACTTTATAGTTTATAGACTCCATGACTGTGAGTAATTTTCATACCAAAGATAATAGAGACCTCCTTATCAGCTAGACTTTTTAGGTTATATTTAATAAGCAATTGCTAACACCTCGATTTAAGATAGTGAAAACAACACGTTCTGTTGAAGACTGAACTACCGAAGTGATTTCTGTGACACTGAAGGCTGATGGTTATATGATTTAAATTTCGTAGCAGACCGTTGATCGTCATCGGTTAAAATGCCCATGCAGAAAAAGAAAGTGAGCAATAAGTAGTGTTATTGTATATCATACCTAGTGCTGTGATGGAGGTTATTTATTTTTATTTTCATCAAACGCGTATTTTGTTTGTACTTAGTTTCAATCGGGCGAGGGAGCAAGGTACGTTACAAGACGAGCAGCGTTGAACAAACTTCAGTTATCGTTGAAAGACTTTCGCACCTTATGTATAATCAAAGGAATTTATCCCAGAGAACCGGCACATCGCCGCAGAGCGCAGAAAGGAAAAAGTGGCATACATATTTTGTACTTGAAAAAAGACATTCTGTTTCTCTTGCACGAGCCTATGATATGGAAACTACGCGATCTTCAGGTAGGTACCTAACAGGGGCATAGCGTGTACGTAAGCACTGTAAGCGTTGCTTACACTTTAAATCAAAAGAAAATTAATCAATCTAAAATATATAAAATAATATATTTTTTTTTTATATTTTAATATTTTAATTTATTATCTTTATGACGTGGTAGTGGTTTTCGTAATCTTTGTGCTGTCATTGTTACGCTATCCGCCGTTTACATATCTACGATAATTTTCCATCGAGTTACGGTCTATTTTTGATTTGTTGTTTTATCAGCATATCGCATCAAAGTGCACCATGTAACTTAATCTGTCATCATGTGACTGTTGTTGCTGTATGGCCTTGTGTTATGCAGGGGGTTGCATATTAAGCTAGCGTTTGTAAGCACGTTTGAATCTGCTTACACGACCGGCAACCAGCACTGACCGTGCTACTATTATCAACTTTTATTTTTGATATTTGAAAAAATATCATTGCTTACACTCTTTCAATACCCACGCCACGCCCCTGGTACCCAAATACGAATTATCTGATGTACCTAGGTTTCACTGTTAACATTTACAAATATTATGTTCAGGTTCATTTAAATCGGTTACGTCGGGCTAAAGGCATGCACCAGAAAGATTTGATCAAACGTTATTCAAACACTATTCCTCGTGTTTCTATTGATCATGTGGTGAAAGAACGATACCCAACATTTATTGATGCATTACGAGATATGGATGATGCCTTAACTTTGTGTTGTTTGTTTTCTACATTTCCCAAACTGAAGAGCATTCCTCCAAATTTGATTGCCTTGTGCCGCCGTCTTACTGTTGAGTTTATGCATGTATGCATAGCAGCACGTGCTTTGCGCAAAGTGTTTATATCCATTAAAGGTATATATTTTCAAGCCGAGATCAAAGGTCAATGTATTACATGGGTAATCCCTCATAATTATCCTCATGAAGTAAGTTTTTCATTTATTTTTTTAACTAGAAAAACAGTTTACAGTAATTTATATTTTTTTTTTTAGCCTCAAAAGAAACAAGAAGTCGATTTTTATACTATGGCTACATTTGCTGATTTTTACTCAACAGCTTTAGGTTTTGTAAACTTCCGTCTCTATCACAATTTAAACTTGCATTACCCTCCTCGACTTGGTTCATATAACGGTAATTATTTGATTGTTTCTTAGCATGAATCATTTTAACGTGCGTAATGTATTTTTAGCTGAGACACTCGAAGAAGAAATTTTAGAAGAAAATGAAATAAGTGACCGCGTGGCTGCATTAAATTTACCATTACTAAAAACTGTTGAAGGTGTTGAAGATCCCGCTGAAGCGGAGTTAGATTTGGATACATTTGCCATGGTATACGATTATATAATGCATTGAAAATATTATGAAATAACTTACAGTATACTGTAAATGTGACTTTTTTCAGGATGGCGATGAAGCAAAAGCTGAAGAAGCACGTAAAGAATATGAGAAAGTGAGAAAACTAAAAAATCTATTTGAAGGGCTTAAGGTCTTTTTAAATAGAGAGGTACCTAGAGAGCCTTTAGTGTTTGCATTAAGGTGCTTTGGGGCTAAAGTATCTTGGGACGAAACAACGTTCCCTGAAGGTGCAACTTTTCCTGAAACTGATGAAACAATCACTCATCAAATTGTAGACAGGCCAGATATTGAAAAACAGTATATTTCAAGGTGATTTTACTTTGTATGTGTCCGTTTGAAGTAGCAGCAAAAAATTAGCATTCTACCTACCAAGAGAAATCTTGACTTGTTTGAGCCATCTGATCTCATATTTTTTGCAATAATTTAACAGATTTGAGTATAATATATCATTCCCATTAATACTTAATAGAAATTTCAGTTGTTAGTTTTCTATTTATTCTGGGATTCTTTTTTTAGATTTATTACTTTAAAATGTTAGATATCTTATTTATTAATATAAATTGTCAATGCTTCAGAAGTAACTAATTTTAAACAGTTAATTTATACATTGCAGATTTTATAGATATTAAATATTGGAAGAATTTTTATTTTATTTGCTAGGTATTTAATATGTATATTTCTAATATTTAAGTACTATAAAATCTGAAGCATTGTTATATAGTGCGTAGTATATTGTTGTTAAAACAATTACTAAAACGATTCATTGTGTTGGTATATTTGAACATTGAATTATTGATTCATTTAATAATAATTTATAATTGAAATTAATTTAATTTTTCAGGTACTATGTTCAACCGCAATGGGTATTTGATTGTATTAACGCACGAGAACTTCTTCCAGTTGAGAAATACTTTATTGGTACACCATTACCTCCACATTTGTCACCATTTACTGTTGAATATCGAACACAACGTTATGTTCCACCCGAAGAAAAAGCCTTAACTGATCCATCTGTAAAAGTTAACAATGGTGATAGTAATATTTTGTCTTTGTCATCATAACCATGTAAAAATAATTTTTATTTTTTAAAGATCAAGAGCTGCTGGATGAAATTTCTGATAACGATATAGAAGACATTGAAGATAGCAAAAAAGAATCTGAGGATGAAACTATGGTAACTGATGATGAAGATCAAGAAGAATTTGAAGGTGAAATGACCGAAGAACGACTAGCAGAAATCAAGGTTCCGTTATTAATAATATTGAATTCAACACTTTGTTTTAATTGAAATTTTATTATATAGCGTAAGCAAATGAAAGTAGAATTGGGTACTCCAGAAGTAATAAACAAAGGCAAATTGAGACGTGAAAATCATCAAATGCAACTCCTCAAAGAGAAGATGATTCAAAAGAAGTATCGTAACTTATATAAAAGTATGAAATCTGGTAGAATGAAGAGAGAAAAAGAAATAAAATTGCTCAAATACAAAAGACGAATTCATGAGAAGACAAAATTAGATAACAAACGAGCTGAAATTAGAGCCAGAAGAGCACAAGCTGCTACATTGATGTGAATTTTATTTTATTCAAAATCGTAATTTACTTATGATATTGAAGATACTTTTACAATAAAGAATTTTTTTTTGGTTTAATAGTGTTTTTAATCTCTTCAATGCCTTTATAATTCGTTATTATATATTGAATTTATTTACTATACCTCCTAAATTTAGACAGTATTTAGTTCAGTTTTTAATCAATATACAATAATGAATGTTTTATACTATAAAACTGAGAATTTTTTGTAATCAGAATTTAATCTACATTTAGCTTGATTGAGCTAGATTCTTAAATTAGATGGTTATTTTAATAAAAACAATTTTAACATAATAACAACTATATTAAACTAAAAATACATAACAAGTAGCAGTATTAATAAATTGTACATATTTGTTACAATATTATAGCCAAAATAACGTAATATTCAGTTATGACTAAAAAAATAGTACTAAGTATTATTTTAAAAAATGGGAAAAAACATTAAAATTTTAAAGTTAAAATATAATATATAATAAAACTAACAAATATTCCAGATATAATTCAAAAATATTGTATTATTTATAAACAAAGAATACAAACATTTTATCAGCTTGGAGACAACGTCATACATTCATCAGGGTCAGAATCTCCTTCTTCGTCTTCCAATTCTGGTATAGGAAATCGAAGTATTGCTGCTACACCAGTGATTTGAGACAATTCTGAAAATTCATCACATATAATAAAAACCATAATTATAGAAATAGTATAACACTAACGTTCTCCAGTAACATGCATGCTTGAAAAAATTTTTACGTCACCACCAGATTCCTTAACACTATCGACCAATTTTACATAACGTTTGCGCTCAGCAATATTCTGACTCCTAAACATAATTATATATATATATATAAATGATATCACAGGCTTAATGTCAAAACTGAGAATACGCACCGAAAGAGACTGTCGGTAATGAGTAATGTTTCAATTGCTAATGCTTCATTGGCTTTCTCTACATGATTAATACCATAAAATGCCCTAGTTGATTCCAATTGCAATGTTTTGTAAAAGTTTTCTAACACTTTCAATTCCCCAAGTGCTTTTGTATCTTCAAGTTTTGCAGCAATCGATGGATTTGATAATACTTCTAAAATTGAAATTTTTTATAATCAAAATAAGGAAAATAGTAACTAAACTTAATAACTAACAAGTAACAGAAACATCTACATAACTATTATAATAAATTTAATAAGATATTATAAAAAGAAAAAAAAACACAAAATTCTAGTCTATCTTTTATGATTTATTTAAATTATACATTTAATTTTAGCTTAAATATAATTTTTTGCCATATTGATCAAAAATTTTTTAAACTTTATAAGTATATTGTATACACCCTTTAAATTTCTGCTACTAAAACAAATATGCAAATACAGTTTTAAATAACTTAATAAAACAAACAATTGATATTAATTACTAACTTATATTCAATATTCATGTAATATTGAATATTCTTATAAATAATACTAGAGCATAAAACCATTTGACATTTCAAAAAACCACAAGAGAATACCTAGTTTCTAAGAAGCCATGGTGGTTTTGTGGCTTAATTTCCGATTATATTGAAACTTTTTGTTAGAAGAAGTGTTTAACAATAGAGCAAAACTATGATTTTTAAAAAGAAAATTAGTTGCAACTAACTACCTTTTTATTGAAATTATATATAATTGTTTATTTACATAAATTTTATAACATAAAAAAATAATAACATTTTGCTGATAAAAAAGGTAGCTAACAAAGTATTACAATAATTTAAGAAGTGCGTAGTATAAAGTGTTTCAACACCTTTTTTCGGTGGTAAATATGAGACAGATGGACTGAGATGAGGAGAGAGGAAACAGAAACAGAAAGAGTAAGAGTGGTTTTGAAAATGAACTGAAGGAAAAAGAGAAAGAAGACTAAAATAGAGATAGTTGGAAACAATTGAAAATGTCAGGGCAGTCAATGTGTACGTAGGAGAATGTAAAAAATCAATCCAAAGGGAAAAACATGACATAGATGACCAACCCCAAATAGTTGAGAGGAAAGAGAAGAAGATTGATGTTTGCAGCATACTTTTTTTTTTTTATATGTATCAATAACGCAACACACTAAAAATAGAGATGTTCAACCATTGACAATAACTATAAAATATCAAGCACTTAAATAACAAATTATTAATACTTTTGCTTTAAGTCTTAAAATAAATCTTTTAAAATTATTAGTTATAGGATAGGTAAATTTTACCTTTTAATGAATGTTTGAACCCACTAGATGAATGTGTAGTGATAAATTTGGATTTATTTTCTAAAATTGTTTTATTATCAGTTTTCACAGCTTCTTGCATCAAATATTCATAAAACTGATCTTTTACAAACCCAGGGCTAGCAATAATTGTACATTTAATAACATCAAACCGGATATGACGCAAAATTGCCTGCATCACTAAGTCAAAAAATCTTAAAATTCCCTATATTTATATAGTTGTTAATTTAAATATATTTAATAACTGAGAGAAAATGTATAACCAATTACTTTTTCATGTTGTTTTACATCTCCTTTTCGTTTTCGTGGTATATTTTGGTCAATTTTGGCACGTACTATTGTTCTACTACCAGAAATTAAGCACACGTGTGCTAAACCTTCTTGCATTACTATTGCTGCTACATCAGCAGTCTAAAGAAATTCTGACAGTTTAGTTTATTTAACAATGTATGAAATCAAATAGTATAAATAAAACCTGTGTTGGATCTGTGGCCACTTCAATTCTTTCTAAGTCAACTGAATCCCATTCTTCTTTAATTAGTGTAAATTTTCTATTTAATTCTAAATCAATTGTATGATAAGCACCCATCTATAGAATAGTTAAAATCATCTAAATTAAATATGTATGTTACTTTTTGAACAAGTATGTTACCTTAACATAATCATTTTCTTCAATATTTCTGCCTTTTAGCCGTAATAAGCAAGCTTGAGTATCAAAATCGACAGACTCTATTCTAACAGTTAAGGTAGTTCTTACACGATGACTTGTTGATGATCCAGTAGCTGATTCATTTTGTACTTTTCTGTAAAGTGATAAATAATACAAACATGAGTGATTTACTTCTAAGTATTTGTACAAATCTGATTTCCATACGAAATACAAATAAAAATGGTATGTTTTTGCCTTATTTGTCAATAACACATTTTTAATGGAATTTATATAGACAATATTAAGTCAATTATAATCTATATGGTAATTATATAAAATATCAATACTAGTACTTACCTAATAGTTGAAGCTCGAATTTGATCACCCTCTCTTATAATATTATAAGCCTGCCACATATCTTCAGCTTCTTCAGGTATAAGAACAACAACCCTAAACATATTTCACAGTTTTATCTATATTAAATCATATTGAAAAAAACCAAGTCATTGTGATCTATAAATGTTCAAATAGTAAATTTCAAGGTAAATTCTCTGGTGAATTGAAATTTTGATACAAGAATTTGGAATAGCCTTTCTAATAGTTTCTAAACTAATGGTTTCTAAATAGGTTTTAGACATAATTATATAATAATAATAAATATATTTAAAATTAATGTTTGTTTTACATTCTAGTATTAAAAATAATAATTCATAAAAATTAAAATGCAAGACACAAGTTAATGAGCACAGGTTTGTACAGAAATACCATGGGAATATTGAACCAATAAAGGATACAGTGTACAAATTAAAAGATTTTTTTATTAAAAAACAAATAATTACAATATACGTTTTACCTATAAAACATATTATGTAGGTACAGTAAACAATTTCTTTTACAATGTTTAATGGGGGCTACTTATAATAGAATGAGCAGGCACTCAGTAGTGCATTTTTTACAGTACCTATTGTTTGATTTAATCTTTTCTGGGGGTTGTCAAAAATTATGAGGGAGGAAAGATGGTTTATTAGCATATTTAATTAATTATGGTAGTATTAGTATTTTGGTTCACTGTAGAAAATAATGCTTTTGACAAACTAAAGAGCAGAGATGATTTGGAGGAGCCTCATATTTGAATGTCGTATAATTACACTGATCCTGTAATAGCATAGTAAATTAATAATTTATTGCTGATGGGTTAGTTAGAAACAGAGATAATACGAGTCTGAAGTTGACTGATTTCTTTTTGTTTTTAATATGGTGATTAAGTAAAGCCAAATGCTAACAAATGTCACACACTTGGTAACGCCTAAATATTTTATTACTACGGTCATTGGGATTAAATAATTATTATTAATTAGTGAGACAGGAAAATATTCTAAGGTCTTAATGCAAAGGATGATTTTGAAGCATTAATTTTGATATTTCTTAATTTTTTAGACTAAATTTGGATAATATTTAAATGAGTTTTAAACTTTTCAGAAGTGATCTGTGAATTTGAGGTCAAAATCGGTCAAAATAATAGTGTCATCTGTTCAGAGTATTGTGGGCAAAAACAGAATAATTGAAATAGGCTATGTTGCTACTTTGGAGAATGTCTAGAGTTGAAAGTTGTATTAAACAATTTTAAATGCTTAATGTGTAAATGCATGGATTACCTAAAGACTTATAAATTATAATAAATATTTATAAGATGTCTAAGGTATATATGGTGTTAATACTAGGTACAATGATGAAATAGATATTGTATAAAATATGTAGGAATATAATATATAAACATATAATAGATAAAATATAAAAGTTTTACTTATAGAACAATACAAAAATGGTTTCACAATAGGTAAAGACAAGTAAAAATGATTGATTGCACCTTATTCCAACACTATATAGTATAATATTATAAGTAATTGTAGTAAAATTGGAAAACGGTGACGATTTGCCAATCGACCTACTTAAAATCTGAGCGGTCTCCCACAAAACAACAGCTCATAAAATTTATGCAAGCATTATTTTAGAACATTGTATTCCAGAACATTTAACTACTACCTAGTACATAATTTTAGTACAAACCCTTTGCCATCTTTTTCAATGTCTCTATGAACAAGCTTCATTTTATATTCGGTAACCGGTTGTAAATCATCCAGAGACGGACCGCACGACTAAAATGTTTAAACGTTTGTTGTTGAAGTGTAAACTGTTTGAAAAAATATTATGTTCGATGGACTTATGAATTATATTTTGTTTCATCGTAAAAATTGTAAAATGTAAAATGTAAATACAAGACTGAAGAGTGAAGATGACACGTTTTGATAAATTTTGAGAAGAAAACAAATAAAACCGAATCAACAAAGTACAAACTGCACTGCGTTTTGCAAATAAAAAAAAAAACAATGTTTGTGGATTTGTTCCATTGCAAACATTACCAAAAACTGATAAGTTGAACAGTTGCAGCCATATACATAATCACGGCTATAGGTATATTATGTCTATGGTGGCAGCACTTGTTCAATAGATAATACACATTTAATGTTATTATAAACACTATATAATATAGAGTTATAAAGTATAGGTCATGAAGACTATATATTTTTTTTTTAATAGAGATCTCTAGTCTTCATGGTACGGGTAGTCTAGGTAGTCTATAGTATTTAACTTATTTTTCTATGAGTGACAACAGGCAGAACCGATGCATAAATATTTAAAAAAATAACTTTTACAAAGTAAAATGACTTAAAAATAAGTTCACGGTTGTCAGTTTTTACATTAAAGCGTCGATTAATTATATGTCAATGATTAAATAACGTATATTGTATTGCAGTAACAATTTTAAAGGTTGTGACATTTCACTTCCACGTTTGACAATTTAGACTTTGGTAGTTTGGTCTTGTTTTTGTCTTTTGAAATCATTAAAACATCTAACAACAATAATTCATTTATTTTGGACACCGACTGTATTTGAAGTCCATAGTAAATTTTTGTATAAAATATATGTGTGTTGGACGCACTGTTATCTTTTTTTATCACTCATTTTTGCCGCAAAATTTTTCTTGGAAGTGTTGGAACGTAAATATTAATTCGTTACAATAAAATATGTGAGATGTGAAGTGTAAACTACGAATTACTTGATTGCGGTACAAACTATGATTTAATATGTGAAATTCAATATTTTATTTTATTTTATTTTTGTGATTTACATCTATTGGTACTATTTTGCATCATAGGTATACTGTTTTTTTACTCATATTTTTTGTATTGATAAATAATACTCTAGTTTTTTCTTTACCATCGAATGATATCGACTTTTAGTATTTGAACAAGCCTTCAAACTTCTTGTATTAGTTTCATCATGGACAACCAGTGGAAAATATTTTTTGAGAAATTTCCGGAGACAGTGACTTGTGAACAATTGCCTGTTAAATTGCCTAGATTTGACTTGGACCTTTGCGATTTAGCAGGCGCTGCGGCTGATTGGTGTCATCAGTACCTAAAAGACAGGTAAAGCCATTTGATGAGTCATAATAGGTAGTTAATAAATGTGGTTACATGGTAGATTAATTAGTATCTTGTGTGAAAAAAGTATAGATATATCAAATGTCATGAATAAAGAGTTTTATTGTAACTTATAAATGTTAATTTTAATAAGTTAACGTTAGATATGTTGAACTTCCGCAAACTATAACACAGATTAAATAATAACCTATCTGTATTATGTTTTGAGTTTTGGCTGCATACCTTAATATTTATTGTATGATTTATATGTGCTTTGTTACTACAGAGCAAATGTATTTTACCATCCAGGTGCAGACTTTATAATATAATGGCACCTAATATCTTTTGTTACAATTATCTGTAAAAAAAGAAAAAAAACAAATGTATGATACTGTAATTATACATTTCACAACCAAACTTGACACGGTGATGAGTGAAGTATTGAGAAATTTAGCTTAACTTGTTGTTGGGAGAACAAAGTCGAACTTAAGGCCCTACACATCTGAAGTATATACCACTATCAGTATCTTATTTCTACGATCCACATATCGGGAGATCCATAAGCTATACTTATGTATTATACTAAGTCAACTCAGTGATGTATTTATAAATATTTATATGGGTACTTTGAAAGACAAAATAGGGGAAGGGAAAATCTTAAACTCCCCCTCCCTCATATTCTCCAAAAAAATGAATGCATTTTATTATTATAATTGATTTATAATTTTGACGTTTTTTGCTACTAACTGCAACATCTAACAACCACGTATATTGTAATTTAATTTTTACAGAAAGTGTCCAAATGATCTTATTGTATTTTTAATTAAGAAAATAATAAACAATTTAAGAGTGAAATGGGCAGCTGAACCAGAATTGTTTGGATACCGACCTGAAAAAAAAGGTTTGTATTTTTTTTCAATGTTTTGAATTTTGTTAATAATAGTTTACTTGTCTATATGTAATACTGTGTGTGGTTCTACTCTTCTGCAGTATATTCCCCAGTATGCATTTACAAGCTAATATTTATATATGTGTTAGATTATCAAGCATTGTGGTTTATGAAACTTGTAATTGAAGAATTAAAAGCAGTTTGTTTGAATTATGGTTCTTCCACTCCTTATCAACCTATATTAGCTGAAGTTTGGTGGTCATCATTTGTACTCAAAAATTCTAGAAGACAAATGGAAGATTACATTGCAGTTGTCCCTTATTTACACACATTGTTTGATGTCAAGGTATGTGTATGATCATTATTATTGAGATTTCTATAGTTGATATTTTTTTTTAGTACCAACATACTCTCCTCTATAGTATATTCTAAAAATTGTTAAATTAATATTCAAATAAATATTAACTAGTACATATAAAAATTATATTTGATAATAACTTTGTTTCAGGGTTACGGTGAAGCTTCTTTTTATGCTGTTTATGATGGGCACAATGGTTTAGATTCTGCTGTGTACAGTTCCATGTACTTACACCAGTATTTAGTTCAATCAATTCACTATCCAACCAATCCTGAGCAAGCATTTTATGAAGCAATTTACTCAACAGACAAAGGTTTCACCCAAAAGACTGAAAACTATGTAAGTTTTTTGATTTTAGATTCTATGCCTACTAAAGATTTTCTAAGTTTTTTTTTTGGTTTAAAAAAATTCAGTACAAGTTTAATAACACTATATTTTTTATTCCAATACCTACGCAAATAAAAATATTAAACAATTGTTTGTACCAAATCTTTGTTTGTAGATATTTATACATTTAGAACTTGCCTTTTTTTTTTAGATAAAAATTTGTACCCAACATAATTTGTTTGTTGTTAGATATTAAAATACAATTTATTAACAATTATAATTTTGATTAGAACCACCCTTTAAATTCAATCTATAATGCATTTGACATTCAAAACATTAACTTTTCAAGCAAGTATCAAAATGGTTTAATTTGTAAAAATAATAAGTATTTAAATACTACACTTTAAAGTCATAATTTATACCGATTTGCATTTTTCCATAGTTATGAAATATAACTATCATTATGAAGTAATTACAAATATTAACATAAATTTAATTACTTAGTTTGTTCACTTTTTAATAATCTATCAAACATTTTTATATAAGGCTATCCAAAACAGCAGCCTTGACAAAATTAGGTGTACCTAAAAAAGTATTCTAGTCTAAAGCACTGAAATGAATAAACTGACTGAATCATTTATTAATAAATTTTTTGATGTCAAAACATAAAAAATATTAATAATAGTTTTATTGTTACAGAATTTGGTTAGCGGCACAACTGCTGTGTGTGCTTTACATAGACCAGAAGAAAATAAACTTTATGTTGCATGGGTTGGTGATTCAATTGCAACACTTTGGAAAAATGGAACTCCTTTATGTTTAGTAAACAAACACGTTCCTGAAAGACACGTATGTTTTAAATTAATATTTTATTAAATTATTTATGCAAAATTAAAATTTGGTAGAAAATAAAATTATTTATCAGTACCAGTATGTGGTATCAATATTTATACATTGTATGTTAAATAATTTGAAATTTGAACTTAGCGTGAATGAAATTCAACGCAAACTAATTTAATCTGTTTAGCAGTTAGAAAATTAAACTTGTCAAACTATATACGATTGTTTGATGTTTGATATTGAAACTCGATGTGAATTTATTTCAACTACATAAACTTAAAATGTTGAATTATTATGATAAAATAATTATTGTGGTTAATTAATATTTGCTGAAAAAAAAAATTTAGTTGGAGTTTGATTTCTTCTGTTAATTTGCTTAGGTTTGGTGAAAAATATGAAAGGTTTGGTTTGGTTCAGGTTTGACAAAAAATGTACAAGGTTGGTTTGGGTTCAATTCAACATCAAAAATCAGAGTTGAATCCATCACAAATTTATATACCTTTTCTAATGATCTGGTCATTCAAAGCATTTTTAAAAATGTTGATTTTTGTTTGTTTTTAGATTATAATTAATAAACAATACAAATTTCAGACAATGTTCAAATAGAGCCACTGTAGCAAAACATTTTAATTTTCAACAAAATTCAAAATACAGGACTAATAAACATGCGTGTAAAATATATTACTCATTGGTTATCATTACTATAGTAGATGCTCTTCTCTTACTTCAATACCATATTATCAATCTAGTTACCATTTTAAATCTGCTTTTATGTATTTGAGTTATTTTATTTTTTTTGTTAAAACTTATTGGTTAAAATGATTTATATTTAAATATATTTTAAATTATGATTTATTTTCTATTTTAGGATGAAAAACAAAGAATTGAAAATGAAGGTGGAATGGTTTCCATGTGTCAAGGGGTTTGGCGGGTTGATGGTCAATTGGCAATATCCAGAGCTATTGGTAAGTGATTTATTTATCACTTGTTTTATGTAATATATTTGTTTTAGAAAGTACTAGTAACTTCATTCTGTATCAAACTTTTTTATACATTTTGGTTTTTTTAGATCCTGAGTGTAGTGAGGAATGTATTGTTTTTACCATGATTTTTGATTTTTCTGTAACTAATAATGTTTTGGTTAAGAGTGATTAAATAGTAAAATGTGATATTTCTAAAATGGTTGGAAAGTAGATGTAGAGGGTACTTTTTTTGTAATATTGATTACTTTTTGAGTTATATTGACACGCAAATGTCATAAAAAAATATTAGTCTTGCTTAAATAATATAAAACCTTAAATATAAAATGAAACCTAATATTTATATACATGAATGTATTACTTTGTTACTTGCCTAAACTGATTTAGATCACATGGGTATTGTTCCCATGTATTATTCTCATAACCCAATTAATTAATTTTTTATTAATTTAGGTGATGTTAAGTACAAGCCACACGTTACATGCCAACCAGAAATTAGAACGTTAGTCTTAAATGGAAACGAAGAATTTTTAGTTTTGTGTAGTGACGGTCTTTGGAATTACACAACACCTGAAGACATAGCAGAAACCATCTACGATGAGTTGCTTGAAACTGATGGTAAGTGAAAATAGTATTACGTTCTAAAAGTGATTTTAGTTGATTTTTCTAGTTAATATCATTTTAATTTAATTTAAAGATTCTTAGATCCTAGTAAATTGTCAGTGCTTAAAAGATAAATTGCTAATTTTGATTTATATTCTACACAAAATTGCAATTGTAGTGTAAATAAAAGGTTGTGTCAATCAAAAAAGGTCCTATTCTCTTAGATTAAAAATTAAAATCAATACATACATTGTTTAATGTTTTTATTAATTTTCTTAATCTCCTGTGTTGACTTTTGTACTTTTTCTATAAATATAAATCTTTTAGTACCGCTATAAGTGTAGCAAACTAGTCAGTATTTGTCATAATTCTAGTTTACACCTCAGACAAATTTTCTGGTTTTTTTTTAATCAGTAGTATTTTTTATGCTGATTATGAAAATGTTAAAAAAATTTTGTTGCTCACTCTTTGTTTGGAAGTTATAGTCTTATGTAAATTTTTAAATCTAGTGGTACCTAGTGTACCTAGTGGTATAGACCTACAGTTGTGGAAGGTAATACATACTATCGTTTAATTTGCACTTTAAAGCTATATTAATAATTGTATTAGCGGAACAAATCTAAAACCTGTGCAAGTTGAACAATGGTACCAATAATGAATAATTTGCAAATGAGTAAAAAAAAAAATACAAAAAATAATTCCAAATGTATTAATTTGTTAATGTGAATTATGTCATGTAGAATACTTTTGCGGGCCAAATATTAAATGATGGCGGGCCGGAGTTTGGCTACCACTGCGCTATACCATTAGGTAGAAAGCCTATATAGGTAGTAATATAAAGTAAATATTCATTATATAGGCTCTCTAGGTATGTTACTGTCTTTGGCCATCTTCATATGACTGTAACTTCCAAACTAAGTGTGAGTAACTCAGTTTTTACATATTTGTAATCAGCATGAAAAGTATTGCCGATTATAAAAAAACCAGAAAATTCTTCTGGGGCGTAAACTAGAATTGTTCAATTAATTTTTTTATGGTATAGTTTACTGTGTTGTATATTCAGATTCAGATAATTCATGTACCTACTACTTACCTACATTTTTTCATGACTTCTATACTTCAAATATTCTAAATTTTAACACAACTAATTTTTATATTTGTGTTTGAAACATTTTGATACTTGATTTGTACAGTTATTGACTTTTTGTTTTTAGACATGTATACATTTTTCATTATATATTAATTTTAAATAAAACGTTTGACTGTACTATTTCCTAAAATGGAGGCTGCAGCTACTCCCAACTTACACTTTTTTGTGTATAATAATACATAATAATCAAGCGTTTTTGAATTTTATATTTATTTTTTGTTTGTTATGATTCTAAAACCAAAATTTGTTTAAAAATTTTGCTTTAAACAACTTGAAGTTTTCTTTTCTATAATCATATTTTCAGATAAAAGGAATGCTTCAATCTTTACATTTGGTACCATAAAATATTTAGAAATTTGGCTTTAAATTGTAGTTTATTTTAAACTTTTTTTGCATTTTTAAGCTATGATTCAAAAATTTAAAAATCGCTCTTCTAAAGACATGAAATTTTCACTTGTTGCAACGATTAATTGTTAAAACTAACATACAAACATTATTTAAATTAATTCCTTTACATTTTCACTCGTTATTAGAGTTATTACAAATATAAATCATTAAAGTTTAAAACTTGTTATGTATTCGACTCTGAGTTTGCTCAGAGTTGTAATTTTTATTAGTAATCAATTGCTTACAGATTTAATAAAAATTTAAACAACTTCCAAATCCGTAATCCACTCAAAACAAAGTCACTAATTTACAAAGCTCAACTTTAAATTTTTCCCTTTTTTGTTATATTGAAAATATAATCCCAGATTATTCTTTACTTCAATAATGTAAATAAGTTTTTATAACAAGTCGTAAAAATTATTGTGGTTATTTAAACCTTGATTGTATGATTTTGAAGAATTTTCACTAAATAACCTTGTTACGTCCTTGTTACGTTGTTGGGACACTAAAAAAATATTAGAACATTACAAATCTTGTTCATCAGTCATGTGAATTATTTATTTTATTTCCACTATAATGAGTGTTTTTATTAATTTTCTTTTTGAAATGCAAATTGTTTACCAAGTAGTTACTCACATAAGTCTTTGTTGATAGGTTAGGTTATTAATGAGGCTTTTATTGATTTATTTATTAGTTATTAGTTTTTTTAGTAATTTTTTATTTGAATTTTGTATATTATGAAATTGTTCTTGCAGTTTTGAGTGTGTAATTTAGAAAACAATATAATATTTAGTTGTTTGTTTTTTGCATAGTTCGATTTGTATTCAATAATATAACTTACAATTAATAACATTGCTGTTATTATAATTAATAGTAACAGCTTTTTGAAGACATTTTTTTGTAGATAGTAAGTAGCCTATAGGTATGATGTGATTCTATGCTATCATTTTTAAAAATGATAGTTTTTCAAAAAAAATATTTTATTTGGTCATAACATCCAAAACTGTGAGTGAAAAAGTGTAAAACTGTACACAATGTTTAAATAAATAAAATGCAGGTCTGTTAAAAATTTCAGCAAGTTTAAAAAAATTATAGTCATTAAAAGCTATTAATTTTTCAAATTTTGATATGTAATTGTGATTTGTATTTTAATTATTGAAGTTTTGTATATTACAATAAACAAATTTTATATTTTTGATAAATATTTAGTAGGTATGTAGGAACTACAATTTTAAGTTTCTTATTGATTTATTGTATAATTTGTTAAACATTTCTTCAAATTTTTAAATTTTTATCTATAGTTTGACAAAAATTCTTTTACTTTACATCATATAACTTTATGTGTTTATTAGATTATTTTAATATTGGCTTGTTATGTCGTCCACCCTTTACTTAAATGATTTGTAGTGCATTAAGCATTATGAGAAAACTACGTTTGTTCAAGGTCTCTTCGTCAAATCTCCTATAATTGGTCACGCATCATTTGTATTGTAGTTTTTCTTTTATATTTTGAGTTAACCTTCTTATTGTAAAAATAATAATTCTTTCATGCAACTTCAAAATACATTTTGACAATATATTTTTATATTTCAACTAATGTAAAAAACCATGATTTTGAATTTCTTGTACCTACCTATTTTTGCAATTTAGCAAAAGTTTTGTTTAGTCATTATTTTGTTATTTGGGATGATTTGAAGTCTTGTTATTGAAGTACTGTAAATATTTTATTTTGCTTTCTACTATAAATTAGTTGGTTTTTCAATTGAATTTAATGTATAATAACCTATAGTGTTAGGTAACAACCTATGTTTAAAAAACAATATCTAGTGGATAGTGTTTTTTAACTTTATTTTGAAATAGGTATAATATTATATCGTCATTGATGTAATGATGTTAGATTTATTTTTATGTAAAGAATAAAGTATCATATTTATATTTCACGTTTGGGTGTTTGTACTTTATATAATTATGTCCAACATTGGGTTTTTATAAAATGAATAACATGAACCAGTAGTGTCTATCCCGTTTTTAAATGTGTTGTCTGCATTACCAGTTTATCAATATTAATGTAAAAATCAGTTAAAAATATTTTTTTTTGGACAAATGTTTAGGCATTTCATTGTTGTGCTTACCAATTTATATTGATTTCAATATTGACATTGCCTGCAACGTTTTTGCAACATTGATAATGTAAATGTATGTTTGTTTTTAATGTATTTGGTATTTTAAAGTAATAAAAATAGTATACTTATTTACCTATAGATATGTATATTTTATTTTTAACAAAAAACAAAAAAATAAAATATGATTTTGGAATAAAGGCCGGACTCTCAAAGAATAAACTTTTTTTACCCGTTTTATTCTGCCACACCAGTCTTTACAGTCTAATTGATAGGATGTCCTCCAAATGTGATTGATATTATCAGTTGTTTGACGGTAAATACAGGAAGTGCGCATTGTGACTATCTATAACCATAACTCTTAGCTATAATAGAACCATAATAGTTTGTGTTTATTTTGGTTTGTTTGTTTTTAGATTTTGAGCGTAACAAAATTTTTTTTTCCATGAAACACTTTTTTGTCCCCTAGAAATACTCTGATTTTTAAAGTCAGTATCTTTCCTGATAGTTTTATAGACTTCCATGGTACCTTGGAATCTTTTTTTGAAATTTTTCTTATTTCTTGAATTAAGGCATGCTATTTCCATATTTGTAATCACTTTTATGAGAAGCAGGAAGCACCAATCTTTACATTTCTTTACACAAAAAGTTTAAATATTAGTTTATAATTTATGTTATTTGAAACTTTTTTTGATATTTTGATTATTTTATGAGTTATACGACAAAAACTGCAAAATTGCCAAAATTTGATTATTTCTGTTTTTGGTTGAAAGGAGCAATCTGATCAATGCGCTGTATACCTACCGTAAAAAAGTTAGGGAATTTGATTTTAATTACATCTTATTCAAAACATTTTTTTAATTTTACTTATTTTACGAGTTGTTTAGTCGTGATATATAACTCAAAACATTTAGACTATAAAGACTGCTGGAGAGGCAAGTATTAGTCCAACTGGATTGAAGAGCCCATACCAATTCCATTTTCTTAAGTTGTTTAAATCAAATACGTATAGATTGCTCCAATATTTATTGAACCTAGATTATTTTTCTGTCAACACATCGGCTAAAAGAAAGAATCCAATCCATTAATTATGATGTACGACAATGTTGAGCTAGACAATGATGTGATAGTAAAAATTAGCAAAAGTGATAACATGCTGTGAAGTGAACCTCTCAGTAGGTTATTATTTTTAATCTTGTAGTATTTCTTAACCAAAAAAGAAGAAAAGAAAGAAAGAAAAAGAGTAAATTTGAGGTTGGGTGAGACATTGTTTGGCGTAGCAATACTTTGGAGTGGGTATTGATTTTAGTATAAGTGACTGCTAATAGCTAATTTATCAGTATTCACATTATTTACAATTTAAACACAAATTAATAACATCTTATTTATGTTTTAAGTGTTGAAGTATCAAATGATTGATAGTTCTTGCGGGGTTTGTTTCACAAACACATCATATTATTTTCATGTTATAAATTCGAACTTAAAAAGTTGTACACTCGATGGTACTTTAAAATTGCTTGTAATTTTTTTGTTAAATTTGTTTTTTCCGAGAACGTATATATAACCTAGCTCGCTCAGAATCTTTTTTCAAATGCATTGATTTATCATTGCTTTCACATACTAAATAAAAAGTTTAAACTAGAACTTCCGGAACATTGGCTTACCCAAAGAAATGACCCACTCTAAAGTGTAATTTCTTCGTCAAACAACTTCTCACCCGACCTCGAATTTACTCTCTGTTTTTAAATTTATGTTAGTTATAAAAACTTAGTTATTTGTATCTTAAATATTTTATTTTATGACGTTTATTTTTTTTATTTATGTTGAAACCTTTGAGTATATAGGCTGCTACAGTTTTTCTGCGGATCTTTGTGGTTTGACATTTATAATTCGAATAAAATTGTCAATGAAAGAAGTAAAATCTTAAAGTGAACAAATTATGGTTATTATAAATTCACTGTTTATTCATGCGCTCTCCAAAACTATTTAAGAGTATAAAAAAGTTTTAGTATTGACTACTATATTATACATACTCGTATTACTACCAGAATTTAACCTCAAAATTTTTCTGGTAATTATTCATTTTTCTATTTTAAATTGAAATCGTACCATGGCTCATGTTAAAGGCTAAAGTTACCCTACTAACTTACTTTTAATTGAAATTTTATTTGTCCACCGTGAATAAATAAATTGGTCCGTGGTCCATCAAAAGACATATTTTATAAACGTTAGCTGAACGACAAACGTATATATAGTTATGGTTGGTTGATGTACTCGTTAGTGGTTCCTATATGGACAGGTATTTAGGTATTACGTACTAAATATGTTGTTCTATATAGTATATATTATATACCCTTTTATACATTTTGTCTGGCAACTATAGCGATAACTCATTTCACCAGACGCCACATTTCCGTAGGTTATCCGGGTTCCGGATATCACGTATTTTTTACTGCAGCATGTGTTTATTTTGGTACTTGGGTAAACGACCTCACCAAGCGTTTTTTGCACGTTTTAGGATGTAAATTTTGTCACAATTTTCTTACTGGAATTATAACTTTTTTAATCGGTATATACTACTTACTGTAACTGTAGTTTGTTCTTAGTTTAGCACACGGACACCGGTCCTCGAGAGAGGGGCATTATGCAGTATATGTTGCCCTAGATTTCTAATTTATAAGCGAAATCGGTAATTGTGTAGCACAATTCGGCCTTTATATTTTTAAGTTATATGTGCTATTCTTCGTGGAAAAATGTGTGCAGGCGCCGATAGTTTAGAATACTTAAACAATATTATTTACGTATAAAGTATAAAAATACTAAAAGTGTAAATGTAAATGCGTATAAATGTGCTTTAAATCAAAATAACCATCATCCGTAATCGATATATTTTGGTTAAGTTGGAATATCCTTATTTATTACTTTAAATCATGAACAAAGAAACTAGGATTGCAAATCATACCGTTATTGATATAGTAATTGTAATTTTTGTAAATTATCTCTATAGCTCAAATAATATAGTCTTAACTAGAGATTTTGTGTGTTTTTAGAAATTATGTAGTTAATAATGTATTTTATGTTTTTCTCAAACTGAAGCAATATATAATTTGTTAGTTGTTTAAGAATACGATTTGTGTCCATGTGTCAGAAGTGCGCATTTAAGTATTTTTAAAGAAGCTAAACTTACTACAATATGTCTATACTAACTCATAAATCGACACAAAAAGTTGCAATTATCGTAATTTAAACAACAATTGTTGTGATCATCTGATGAGCGTGAGTGTTAGAAGACCCTATTTTGTTCCTTTCTTCTTTTCGCTTCACCTGTTACACATTCACTCTCCACGGCTTTACGCCATGTTTAGAAACTTCTGGATGTATACAAAGTATAGTTAGGTAATATAATAGTTATATATGTATATTGTGATATACTTTTGCTTGATGTAAAACTATTAAAAAATATATTACCTATACCTACATAAATATTAGGTAGGTTGTAGGTAACTGTTAACAAAAATCAAGTTTCGTTATTTTTTTTGTCAACTATTTTTTTCATTATTTTAAACTACGCACACACGGTACTACGTGATAATACGAGATTTATGTGAATGTAGACGAACAATAATTACATTTAGTTTAAAAACACTATATAGTATATCTATGTTGAGTATAATTCATTTATTTATGTATAATAGGGATAACAATAATGATGAAGTTAAATGATTAAATAGCTTAATTTTGTAAATGAATATCATCAATTATTACTATTATTGAAAATTATGTACTTTTAAATTTTTGGACGTATTATTTAAACTATTTACTATCGTACTATTAATATTATCGTCACTAAGGCAGAAATCTTAAACGTTTTCTTCTGACCTTTTTCGTCTAATTCACGTCTTCGGTAGTGTAATTTATTGTAATATATGCTTTACCATAATTTTTTTTTTTTTTTTTTACATAATAATTGATAGTTATCTGTGTGATTAGGTCATTTTAATGCAGTTTCACCGGCACAATCTCAAAAAATGTTACCAAATTATATACTTTTCACTTTTGTAATATTTTTTTCTTTATAAAACTTTATAGTTTCTATTTATATTACTTATCATTTTTTGCTGAGTTTTTTAAAAATATTTTACAGTTTCTTTGCGATATTGAATTTATTTTGTTTTTATGTTGAATTTTATTTAACAAAAGCGTTTTTAAAATACTTACATAGTCAATGGTTTATCGCTTATTTTTTCTTCTCACTTTACTTTCCACGCTCTTTTCATTGTAAACTCTTCCGTTGTGTAATTCAAACGTTTATTGTTTATTGTTAGTGCTCGTGTATTGTTGTAGCACTTATGTTTCACACTTTCGACTCTATAAGATTTTAAGATCGTTCGTAAAGCTCCTATTTCAGTTCTACCCACACTGCAGGTTATGACAAAGTTACACTATCTACAATATGTTTTTTATTTCTAGAGTTATTTACTGGTTGTATAATGTGTGTTCATGTCGTTGCAAAATACGATTCTAAGTGTATATGGAATACAAATTTATCATAACGTACTATTATTATACCGTCTGCATGCTGTATATACAAACACCTTTATGATCCATGTTTATAGTATTCATGACTCATGCACGCGCAGACACCCTTCTTTCACTTCAACGATGACGTCACTTTTCCGTACATATATGGCCCCTGGGTAATTTGTCGTGCTGCAGATTTTCTTCTAAACAAATAGATCGTTTGATCAATACATAATTTATATTAAATATAAATGATCGAACTTTTTTTTCCTCGTGTTTTAACTTTGAAGTTCGTGGAAATCTGCGTGTACCTATAGCTATGATAAACTGGCAGTTTTCAGCCCCTTTTTTAGCTTAAAACCTAGTATCACCTAAAAATTATGCGTGTTAGTGTTCAAATATATACAGTTAAGCAAATTATTAGTCAATGTTGCATCGATACATTTTGTTTTTGTTATTACTTTTGGTTTTTTTTTATTAGAAAAAAAAGTCCTATAATCGTTAAATAACACAATGTAAACATACATTTTAATAGTATACAAATATTGAACTTAAATTAATTGTGAATAAATACATACAAAATTAATACAGGTTAATCATCTTGTATCTGTTGTTATATATTTATTTCATGTAAATGTTTTGTAAAATTTCGAAAATTGCTCATCTACTTTGATTGTATCCAACTAAATTCTTATTTTTAAAAAGTTTTGTAGGGTATATAATAAGTATACACTATATAGTATATATTATACTCATTACACACTTGTACAAAACTAATTATTATTTTCGAAAAATTTCATATTCGATTATATATTATTTAAATTTTTAATAAATCCAAGCGTCTAGTAAATATATTTTTTTAGTGATTAATTTGTACATCGTTTTATATTTATGTTGTGCTTATGGCACTCTATCAAATATTTCATCTTGGTCGAAGCAACGATGCTGTATGGTTGTTTTTCTTCTTAAAAGCCTTTCGTAAAATGGAATTTATCCCTCGATCCACTACAGCACTGCATCTATATTTACATCGTCACTTTTATACCATATGTTGTGGACGGTAGTTCTAAATTCAACGCTCCGACAGAAGTATGTTTAGTAGTAAAAGTAAACCGTGCGCAGTAGAATAGACTCCAGTAAAGTTGTTCTATTTTAGGCCTGTCTGCCATAAGGCCATGACATTTTAAACTTGAAGATTGAAATTAGCCGTATTAATGAGAAATGAGTAGATTCATCATAAAGTTCGATGTTTTTTTTATAATTTTATACTGCAATGCATAATTATATGATCACGTATAAAATATACGGTTGTAGGTATAATTTATACATGTGGTTAAATATAGTAGTAATTCATATCCATTATTGTTAAACTTTAATTAACTCGTTACAATTTTTTTTTGAAATTTTATTTGTAGAGCTTACACTAATGACTTCAATAGTAAAACCATGAACTATAATAATTTCTAATTGTTCTTAACTATATGTTTAAAGTACAAATTCTAAATTGCAATTCTCGCTAAAACAATTTTCTCGTAGTCAGTATAATATATAGCTGATATAAATTTAATAAACAAATGTGAGTGAAAAACACTGCCAGATAGATTTGGAGATCATTGGTAGAAATTTGGATCGAATAATTATTTTTTTAGTGTAAATCAATCTAATCGACTTTGGCATTCTAAGACATTTTAAATGAAGCCTCCGTCTGGCGTTGATAGTAAACATTTGTATAGTATAATGTTTTTTTAAGGTTGTCTGGACCGTGTATCCGTTCATTTATTTCTCTCGCGTGTTCAATTGTTATAATATTTTTTCTAGTAACAAATTGTAGCGTATAATAACTGAAAAAATTGTGATACTTTTCGTGTTAGAGAGTACATTATTCTTCTATTTAAAATATTTTTGCAATAAATTAAATCGGTATAATAAAACATTTCTGTCGGGTTTCTATTAGCATATTTTTAATATGTTTTTCTAAATTTTGTTTTTTTTTTGTATATTACGCGTGTTTTTAACTTCATACTATTTAACTATTATACATCCAAATAATTTTCTCATGAATTGAGGTTATTTAATTTTTTTCATATTAAATAATAAATTAGAAATAATTATATATTATAAATTTAAACTATTGCAATAGTTATGACAAGCTTATGACTCTTGTGTGTTACTCAATACTCAAAATAAACATTGAAAAATTGATAAGATAGGTAGGTGTCATAATAATGTATTAATTTTTCATGCGCAAAAAAAATTTATTTCACAGTTTGAAAAGTAGTTTTTAAATTTGTATACTTTTGTTTTATAGTCTACTGCAAGAATACTCTTGGCTTTGATAAAATCAAAATTTGCTTCTTACATATAAAAATGTATTATTAATTATTTACGCGGTTGGCTGCAAAACTCTGATGTTTAAAATTGCATGGTCATCGACGCAAAATTTTGTGTTAATTTTTTATACAACGTCTCCGTTGCGTAAAAGTTTACTCGTCCATTTTTCATCTGTAATCCAGACTAAAGTGCTTCGTCGTATATAGTCGAAACATATGATTGTTGAAAATTATGTTCATCATAATCACAATATTCTGGCACAATTAACGAGACATAAGTCAAAACAAGTTACCAACCAGTTATCGGACCGTGTCAATATAGCACTATATAGTATTCGACACTTCCGATAGTCGTTCGTTTCCATGCATTGAACACTAAAAAAAAAAAAAAAAAAGACCTTATGTCGCCGCACCAGCTGCTGGTTTCTTGTGTCGATTATTATTTGCGGTGTGTCCCGTGAAATTCAACACTAGATTGAACACAATATCGGAAAACCGTATACGACGACGGATGGCTTCTGCGGTTACATTTTATTTTTTATAATATATTACATTATTAAAACACACCCCTTTAAAAACAAAAACCAAAGTTTTAGGTTGTATAAACAAAGAGCTGTCACTATTTTTTTAATACGGTTTTTTATGACGAGTGAGTAAAATCCATTGTGGACAATTGATTTCAACATAGTTTTTTTTTTTTTTACTGTTGTATGCGAGCCAAAAGGTATTGGGTTGATATTTTATTTTTATTTTGTCAAAATTCTGCAAGAGTGGGTACTTCGGCTTTATACGAGTACTTAGATATTATATTTTTGGCATTTTTGTTAAACATTAAATTTTCTACCTTAAGTAATTTTAGTTTTACGTGGTGTTTGGTGAACTATCGATGTATTAATAACCAGTAATAATTAGGTTTTACCGTATAAACAGTAAAAAAAAATAAATAAATTGTAATTTATTATAATAAGTATAACACATTTTACCGACGTCAAAGAATCTAGGTACGTGCTCTGCAATGTTTTTTAATTATGTTGTGTACTAATTAAATTAATACTCATATTGAACTCAAGTCTCGAACCATTAACTTCTCGGTGTAAATCACGCAAAATACTACCTACATTACGCTACTTTTCTTCAATTATTTATAATTAATATTTTTTTGGCCAACTTCGTTTAATTCAGTGAAATTTAGTGAAAACAATTTCAGAAATTCTTATTTACGCAATCTGAATACTTGATGTGTTAAATCAATTAAAACGAGTTGTTTTGTATAGGGGTGGAAAAATTATGTTTCGCTTAAGCGTAACTTTTTGAAGACTGCCTCTGAGTAAGTATCGAATATATTATGTAGTTATATAGAGCAGATCCGAATGTCGTAACTTTTTATTTGCGTGATGCATACAGCGAAGCAAAAACCACAAACTATAACTATTTCTGGTTAACCGCATGTATTGCATTAATATTTTATGGTGAATACTTTTTATGAATTTCAATTTCATAGTCGAACACATCAACTGTATAATTTTAAGACCATATAACAACACAAACGTTGAACTCTCTATGTACTTCACACTCGGAAGTCTTAAAATGTCCTCTGGAAACACATGCGATGTTTAAAAACATACATTTTAACTGTTACATAAGCGTTGTGTTACACAAATGTATATAGTTTTCTAAAAAGTGATTTTTCTTTTTAAGATTTATATGAGACACAAAATATCTATAATAATTTGTTTTTCCTGTATAATTTTTTAGTTACTTGTTAACGCAAATTATATTCAGCAAGGGCATGTTAACAACTTTTTTAAACTCGTTAAGTTAAATTTTTTAATTAAAAATTTACCATTGAAAAAAGTTAACTTAATCTAAAATAAAGATGATAGCTCACATTTTTAATTCAGGTGGTTTTGTACTTAGTATGATATTATTTTCCTCCACTTCAATAAAAATTGTTTTTGTACTTTATTTTAAAATTTTCTTCTTACTAATGCTTTTTTTTTTAGAGTTTCTTCTAACTCGCTGTCTCATATCGTCAAATACATAGTTCATGTCATGATGGTTATATTCAATTAGTCAAATGTTATTAGTTATTTTACCAAACGATACCAATAGTTTAATACTTAAATGTATTTAACTTTTGTCATCGTGTCTCGCAACTTGCACGATGAGTTGTAACCTCTTTTTTCTAAATAACCAATCGACATATTAATATTATGCAGTATCTAGTAGTGACCTTTTTGCACTCGCGTCTTAAAAATTTAACTCGAATATTGACATTGACAAAAGTGGCGTGTTTCGATTATTCAAAGTGGTTTCAGTGTGTAGAAAATTTTTTTATAATAGTATTTTTTTTTTTCCAATCAATTAACAGAGTAAAAGTTGTACGTTTTCCTCCTATGCACGTCCGGTTGTTCTGGTGCACAACAGCAGCACGTTATTGAATTCGTGCCTCGAACGCACGCGCGCGCGCGTTATTTCTGGTTGAAAAAATATTGTTGCAACATTACCCAAAGCAGCCTTATTGGTTGCACGTCTATTATAGGGTTCGTATTGATTTTAATAAATTATATATGCCGTGCACCGCCTCGTGTATCATTACGACGAATATATAGGTATAATATATACTGCGTTATTTTTTTTTTTTGTTTCCATTTTCCATGTATACTAAGCTAACCGACCGAAAAACGAAACTAGATGCTATGAAACCGAACTGTATATTATTACGATTAATGGTATGCTATAAGTCTTCTGACAAACCGCATGTGGCTAGTGAACTTTAGCAAAGACGGCTGACGTCGTAACTATTGCAAGAAGGTAAACTGTAGAACAAAAATTCATGGCATGAAGGAAAAGTTTGACAGGTTCGTTGTCGTATACAACTATAAAAGTCGTAATTTCTCCGGGATGATACGTTTCGGAATCGCTTTGCCAATTTTTAAAAGCAAGTGCAGTGCTATTTAAAAATATCCGCATTTGACTAGCTGTTTCAATATTTAATTTTTTATTTATTCGTATGATATAAAATAAACGATCGTAAGTTTTCTAGTATTATAGATAACAGATTCAATTATTATGACCAACATAAATAAACATTTCAATATTCAACAGAATATCGTAATAATTATTCAATCAACTGCATGGAGGAATATTGCAAGACTTAAAATAAACTAAAACCATACTGACGACTGCAAAAGATTATATTGCCGTAACAAAATATTTCAGTTTGGCAATATTTAAGTCAAAATATTTTGGTTATTTTTTAAGGTTCATTTATTTTTATTATTTTTATTTATACATATATACATGTCATATTTATAATTTATAATTTGAGCCATTTCTTAGAACAAAAATATCAATTATAGTTAAAAAAAAATAAAATACAGCAATTTCGCTTTGGAGTTGGTTATAGCTTTGAGTTCATTGAAATTTGTAGTTTGATGTTTGTATTAAATTTATTAGAAATGAATGGCTTACGAAGATTCTGTAACTGGCTCAAAAATGTTTGGAAATTTTTTAAACTTTATGACGTCAAGACGAAACCATGTATTGGAATGATGATGTGGAAAAATTTCAATTATTTCGGAAAATTTTTCGGTAGAATTATTGCCACAAACACATAATGAAAAAATAACTGTAAAATCTTCCATAAAATTGTGTGGGCCGATTTTGAATAATATGTTACAACCGCATTTAGGTAAATTTATAGTTTAGATTGTATTAAAGATTTTAAAAACAAACAAAACGTAGAACAATAACTGTGAAAGTTTCAAAGATCTCTCAATCGCACGAAAACAGTCAAAATTGGTTTCAATGTAGTCTGTTTATTAGTTTTACCTAGATATTACCATTGGTTTGTGAAAATTTTAACTTTTTCGCACTCGAATCATAATAATGCTCCAAAAATAGTCGAAATAAATGAAACCCTAACTGAAACTTGAGGTTAGAATTTTAGAAAAATTGATGTATTAATTACGGATAGAAAAATCTGATGACGATATTTTCTTCGAGTTGAATTAACCAAAACAAAAAAAATTCGTTTGGAGCTGTACCGAATCGATCAAAGTTTCACAGATATTATAAATATTAAAATATGACAGTATATTTTAAATTAATTCGTCGCGCGAGAGTTGTGGCGTTTTCGCCGCCGTCTGGTAATGGTGCAACGATGACTCACGATGCGTGCACTGCGACCATTATATACCATTATTATTATTATTATTCGGCACTAGACGGATGAGATCTCTCAGTGACGGTTGTTTTGTTTTTTTTTTTTTATTTACCCAGAAAAAACCATAACAACCAGCGGGCGGGCGCGCGTTCAAGGTTGTAGAGTGTAAAAAGCGAGGAAAAAAAAAAACTGCGTAGGTAAATAAAAATGACTTCTACGGTGACGACGAAAACGAAAATATAACACTAATATTATTATTATATCGGTTATCTTATCGCAACACTGCGTTATCGAGACATATCGCCCAATAGGTACCGTTTTGTTAGCACATTTTGCTGCAGAAAATTCGCCGTGACAGCCACCGGCCCGGTGCATACTCTTGGTTGGTGTTATTATATAAAACAGCGGGCTGCTGCGGAGCTAAAGTCTGCGTGTGCGCGGGCGGGAGAAGACGGCGCGCGCGACCGCACGACTACCGTGCCGCCGGCAACACTGCCCCGGCGGCCGATTGCCGGCTTACTCACCCGCGTCTGGCGGCCGGCTGTCGTCTCGACGCCAGCCTGCCGCAGTCGGTCTCCGAATACTGTCTGCGAATCGCGCGATCACTGGGGGAGCTCGGCCTAAACGTGCATACCACCGAACAGTATAGTTTTTCACTTTCACAACACGTATTGTAATTAATATCCATCTCGAAAGTTTCATCGTCGAACAGTCGTCGCAACGTTCAACAATCCAAGTGCTGTCGTGTGGCGCCGCCGCGTTCGACCTGTGTGTTAAAAAGTGACCCTTTTTTCTCGATTTTCCGTGGTCCTTCGTGCTTTGAATAATTTGAATATCAAGGTACGTTCGTATACATACTCATTGTTGACTGTGTACTGTGTTTTGTTATTATTATCGACTGTAGGTAGCTTAGGTAGTTAGGATGTTTTCCTCCCTCCTTCTGTTGTTGTGCAGGATGTTTTTTTTAACTTGAAAAACGGGATCGTTCAATAGTAAATTGACTTGGCGAGAAATTATTGTGAAATTAACTCGTATCGAAATACCAGAAAATATTCCAATAATAAACAATTATTGATATGCAGACGTATATTTTTGCGTAAAGACATGTTGTTTGTATAATTAATATTATTTTAGCGATAACGTCGTAAGGACGTGTACGAAAATGCACATAACATTTATACATCGCGCAAGTATACGTCAATAGTTCGTCGTATAACCCGCGTCCAATGGCGTACACTTGTTGACGGATGACATCATCAATTATTCTTGTTTCACTTTGATAAACTTTTAGAAAGCTGGCTACTGCACTTCAATCTTTGAGAGTTCGGAATCGGGTGTTTATTTGAATTTTAACGTTTTTAAATAGAACAAAATTGTATGAAAGTATGATTGGGAACAAACGAAATGTCTATGCACCAGCGTTTTTTTTTTTTTTTTTCTTATACACATCTTCTAAACAATGGGTAGTTTTTTTTTTTAAGAGTATAATGACATAATAACAATAATAATAACGGTGAAAGGATTTAGAATTTTTATATGTACCGTTTGTGTAATATTTATGATGAAACTTATAATACTATCTCGTTGGTCTCACAATGAATCTTAATTTGATGAGTTTTTAACTTCCGTTTGTGTATTGTCTACCTACTCATTTAAGAAGAAACTGTGTATACTATGGTCTGACGATATATATGTTGTTATGTATTTAGTTAGTAACTATTTTTTTATAAAGATTAATGATAATTTTGAATACCTATATGAAAAAATAATGCATTAAATCTTACAAGTAAATATACAAGTGTACATTGCACTACCTTGAACATTTTAGAAATTGATTAGGAAGTTATTAAAGTTAAGAAACCTTTGGGGAAATTAACTTCCTAAATAATGAAACTGTTAGTAGAGAACTTGCTGTATTATTACGTTGGTGATTGGTAATTTTTCTTAAGAAAAAATTACATTTTCAGAGTACGTGTAGGTCCTAGGTAGGTAGCCATTTTCTTTTCTTTGTTTCGACTTTTATGACATGTCAATTTATCAAATGAAATCGAATTTCAATGGTGTTAGTAGAAAACTGTAATGCATTTCATTCCTACTTAAAATGTTGATTTAGTTACTATTTACCAAACGCTTATTTTAAATTTTACTTGCTGTTGGAAAAATATTGGCATACTATAATATGTAATGGGTAATAATAATAACTCGTTACGTTTTTTAATTAAAAGGGAAGATTAGGATTATCTTAAGTATTGATAATGTTGATACATTTGACACCTAATCGAATATAGAGAACTATTAGTTTTTTTTTTAATGTTTTAACATTATTCTCGAATTTATTTATTATATTACCTAGTTTTTAATGTTCCAATTCTCTACGGATTTACTAGCATAAACTTATATTGTTTTAGATTATTTCTTAGTACGTGTAGGTAATACTTATGAATTTAAAATATGCCATTTTCGTAGGATCTGCAGATTTTGTTTGTATCTAAAACGAACTGGCGTATAGTATTAACGTTTGTGGTGTATCTACCTGAAAATGTAATGTAATAGACGTAAATAGAATGTTATTTATGTTAATAACAAATAAGAGTAAGTACTAAGTACATTCGCATAACATAAACGATAAACACATTCATATAAAGTACCTACATTTTTGCAGCAATTTTTCTAATTAATAGCTCTATAATTTACTTCACTTTTATTCATTATGTATGCAGTATGCAGTAGGTATGATTATAGTTTCGAGTCACTTGAAAAACGTCTATATGTACAGCTTATATTGTATTATATAGTCTCATATTCTTCGGGCTGTTAAACAGTAAAAAAATTATTTTAATAATTTATTTTATGCTGCATAGGTACGTCTAATACTTAAAGATAATTGGTCGGCGCAAAGTACCTATATATAATATAATAAGGCTTTTCCAGTTTTCATTTATAAGATTTATTTTTTGCCTCACTTTTATCTTTCGTCTTCGATCTAAGAAGCTAAACTTTATTTAAAAAACAAAAATTTAGTGGTTATACATACAGTAGTATTGAATTATAATTATTGGGTAGACTAAGCTTTTGTGAGCATTAGACTTTTTTGATAATTTATGAAATGTATAAAAAAAAATTATATAGCTACCTATCTACATAGTGAGTTTAATTCCGCAACAGTTTTATTTTAATGTGTATTAAAAAATGTTTGCCTATGTCTCACAGTTACTAATTATTAAATTCGTTGTTTTATTTTATTATCAAAAGTTGTGTCCTATCAATCCGAGTATATTTTGAGAACGTTGTAGAAAATATTAATTGTATTATTAATACTAAATGGAATTTTCGTCAAAACTTTTTCCTTTAACGTTTCATTATTTTTTGCCAATCCAGACGTCCACAGGGCGTAGCCCCCTGCACTATAGTGTTCAGGACGACTGCAGGATCAATATTCCCGAGCAAACGCCCAGTGACGGCCGTCTGCCGCTAGATTGCAACAAGCTGGTTTAATATTCCGGTCTCATGTGTTACTTGAAATTATTTCGTTCCGAACAATAGGTTCTACATAGGTAGGTACCTAAAAATTATCAAGTATAGTGTTGCATTTGTGGTTGTTTTTCGTTCAATTTAAAGTCTGCATTATTTTATAGTTGTATTTAATATAATACACTATTGTCTCTAGGCAACGACTTTTGTTTACATTAAAAAGGTTCAACATTTTTAAAAGTCTCGTAAAAGGTTAATCGCGGAACCATATAAGATTTTTTTGTTTTTGATAAGAATCTAAACATTTACTGAGAAATATTGTCACCCAGCTATGACAAACTAAATAAATAACTATTCGCGTATATTGTATTTTTGTGTGAAAGACCTTTTTCTGTATGCATTTGTGTAACCAGATAGATATCATGCACTGAAATCGGTTATATTTAATAATGTGATGTGTTTAAATTGTTTAAAGCACTATTCAGAGCGGCGATAAAAATGTACTATTGAAAAAAAATATGTACAACCCTGTATATAATAATATTATTTTGACATTTAATCAAAACATATTTGTGTATAGTATATAATACGTAACTCGTAAGTTATAACTATGTAATATACAGTTCAATGTATACCTACATAATATAGAAGATTGGAGAACTCCCCTAAAGAACTGATTGTTGTATTTTGATAGTTGATCTAAACTCGTAAAATATCCGCACCTTCTTAGCCCTTGTTTATATTTTAAAACCGTGTGTGTGTGTATGTCTTTGACCACACCAACCAAAATCAGATTAAATATTGATGTAAGCCACGGAAGTTTGTTTAGTAGACCCTTTTATATTCACTATACTGTAGTTCCACGTTTTGTTTTTAGTTTTTATATAAATTGCCTATGCATTAACTTAAACAATATATACCTAACATTTTTCTGACTCATAAATTTTATTACTTATAATAATAATATTATTATTGTCATAAAATAATAGGCCATTTGCTAGTGACCCACCACAATACTCCAAAGCGTAATTCTGGCACTATTGCTACTCCAATTGAGCTTCCCAGTCGACCTAGAAATTTCCGATTTTTTTGCTATAGATCCTTCAAAAATTTTTCAAGTTGATCAAAATTTGTACACATTATTAGGAATTGATGTTAAGTGATTCAATTTCGACTACTTTGAGCTAATTATAAAACTTAAACGTTTTCAATTAATTAATTGACTCATGGGTAGCTATTTATTAAAACCATCTTTCAAAACAATATTACCCTCGCAATTACCTATTCCCTAATTTTCCTTTTTTGTAGTAGTTATGTGTGGGTGTATTTAAGAAAATTATGTGAACATATACACATGAACCCGGAAAACCAAATGTTTTCTAAGCTTCTTAAGAATCTTCTTAACAATTGTAGGTAGGTTATAAGAGAACATTTCGCCAAGACTCTTCTAAAAACTTGTTACTACATTTATTCTGCTTTGGGTATAATTCCTAGTGTAAAAATTATGCAGTTTAAAGTTTTACACTTTTACATAAATTCATAGTGAACCAACTAATGGCGTCTTAAATGTATTAATTATTTAATGATTGTGACTAATTTAAAATTAAAATAATGTGTTAAGAAAATAAATTGGAAAATTAGAGTATTAAGTATATAAACTATTAGGGAAAAAACTAAAACATACGTATTTTCTTCACATTAATTTTCGTAAATTATGTTTTTAATGGTGTAAATGTTCATTAAAATAATAAAATGTTAAGCATAACGAAACACTTCTAATTATACACTTTTAAATACGTTATTGGTAGACGCAGACTAATTAATAGGTTGTGAAAACACTTTTGGTCTACTTATTCATTGGAATATATTATTTACTTTTTAAAAAATTATGTAAATGTATTGAATGTTAACTGTTTTTGGTTTACATTGAATGACATTATTTGTTGTCCGGATATAACGAAATGTGCAAACAAAATTATTAATTTACCTATTGTATGATATATATATATATATTGATGTATACCTTATGTAAAACTACTACTTTCATAATTTTTTATAAGTTTATTTAAATATTTTCTGTTTTATGTGTATTACCTTTGAATACTGTCGGTACATGTGCGAACTATACTATTATTCATGTTATCTAATATGAATTTTATATGTTACAATTCATTGTTATATGAATCATTAATTTATATATAGTATATTTGTATATTTGCATTCAGGTAACGTGTCTGAAGTGGGAAATAAGCTTGTTTTCAAATCTAAGGCACAGGGATCTACGGATAACATATCAGTGATTGTTGTATTCCTACAGCATCCTAAACTGTTAGTAGCCAGGAGGAGGGCTGTGAATATGGAAACAGCAATGGAACAGAGAAACGTAACTGCATCGCTCGCGTCTTACGGTCAAGACACAGGTGATTTTGGACCAGAGACAGATGTCGATACACCCGATGAACAAATCGACTCGTCAAAACCTAAAGGTAGGACTTGTTTTAAAATTTCAATTAGTTTGAATGATTTATAAAATTGTGTTTGCTAAAATAAAACATGAATGACAAAATAATAACGATGGATAAGAGTAAAAAATATATATATATATATATATATATATATATATAATATGGTATACATAGACAAATTAAAATGCATTTTTTAACGTATATATCAAGCAAGTAGATTCCATCAAATAACTAATATAAATTGGAAAAAAATGTTTTTTGTTACTCAATCCTTCAAATAATAATTCAAATACCGTACGCGGTTATAGTAATTGGTATGGTCGTCATGATTCACTAATCTGCATTCATCACATATACTCGTATAAGTTGGGAATTACAGTCATTATTTTTTAGCACCAAAATATATTTATACATAATCTGAGACATCAAATACAACTAAAGAATACAGTAACAACTGCACAAGACGTCTGACTAAAAACGTTGTACAGACGACGACGGTCGTAAGCATCGATATTATTTTTTCATTTTTTTAAAACTCATTATTGATAACTTAAATACAATTGTTAAATTCAACGATTTATAAATTTTATTTTATTCGTATATTATTTTATACGTTGAGATACTTCTATATACACATTTTTAATTATTATTTTCTAAACTACAACATACTAAAACACAGTTTGCAAATAGTTTACCGATTATTTAAGTTACTTTTTTTTTAATACTTTTTAAAAAAATTTTGTATAATAATTACCTACCTACTCAAAAAACATCAAAACTTTAAAAAAATTAATTCAGAGTTTCAACTGCGCAAAGTTGCTCAACGTAGAATTGTATAATGATATATACCTACGTAAAACTTAATTGTTTTCTACAATTACGTATACAAAATGTACGAAATCATTTACAAATAAAGAAATTATGTGTTATCATTATGTAAACTTAATTATGTATTTTTTGCCTCGCTTAGAGTTTAAAACAAAATATTTATTTAAGCAATAAATATATCTTGTGGAATGTGATGGATTTATATTTGAACCGTGATATAACAGTCGCTAGACATAAAATATACTTTGTTTTATTGTACTTGGAATCTTAGTAAAGAATGGCATGAAACCTTAAATAATACAAACACAAACACGCTAAACACAAACGAGATTTCACTTTTTAAATCACAAATGGCAGATTAAAAACAAAAATATTTGCAAAAAAACGAAAATCAATACGAGATAATAATATGAGGGTTGTCATCGTTAAAGTTGAGAAACACTGATCCACATTATATAGTGCGTAGCCGAAAAAACAACGCCAAAAATACCACAGATTTATTTCGATTTTGAAAGCGGGTATAGGCAAAAATAGATCAATATATCGATTTCCATTTAGTATCTATTCGTGTGTTTCTATATTTACTTAAAATGACTCATTTTTATTTTTATAGTATAACTATTTATATTTTAAAGTACTTGCTCTTGTGGGCGTTTTAACTTTGACTAAACAAATAACAATAACAAACAAATTCGACTTTACACGATTTCTTATTGACTATAACTTACAGATATTATATACTACTTATAGTCACTATGATATACACGCGTTTTTTTATGCTACCTATTAATAACAAATATCATCTGTACCTAATTATAAATCAGCAGAAATTAATGTTATCTGTTTCAAAAAGTTTTTACGTGATCGTTGAGTTTGCATTTAAACAATACTTATCGCCCATCGGTATACCTATATCAGTTAAATTTTAGTAAAAAACAAATTTAAGTTTTTGATAAATATCCAATTCTTGTATTTTATACCGGGTGATCTATGATGGTAAAGTTAGAAACCTATTTTTAATCGACTTCAAAAAAAGAGGAGGTTCTACGTATGTTCGACCGTGGGTATTTTTTTTACGTACATCGATTACTCCGCTTACAAATATGAACCGATTTTGATGATTATTTTTTCGTTTGATGTACGTCATACTTCAGAGGTGGTCCCATAAAAATTGTTGAAGTATTTTTTGACAAAATTACCAAAAAATATTAAAAAGTATACAGAAAAATCGCGGTAACAAACAATTACTATTTTGAGTTGCAGCAAATGACATGAATTATGTAAACACAGAATGTAATCACATTCCGCTAAAAATTATGAAATAAAAAACAAAAGAATCACAAAAAAGTGTACAATAATTAAATTAAAAAAAAAAAAATTTTACTGCTTTTTTTTTGAGTCGTTGCCGCCGTGACATATACGTGATGAAAAAACCACATATTTTTAATCAAATCTGTTGAACCGACTAAAAAAATGAAAATAGTGATAGTATTTTTTTTCTTCTATTTAATTATTTTACTGTTTTTTGATGTCTGTTTTATTTTTTTGTTAAAAATTTTTTCTCACAGTAGGTATAAAATATTAACGTTATAACTTTCAACGTTTATCTATAGATGAATAGTTGAAATATCTGGCGTATACGCGTGTATTATAATATGTTTTAAACGTGTGTTGGTATGTTATATTTTTTTATAACAAATTTTCACCGAATTCCATCAGCGGAACGCATTTTTCTTTAGCTAATGATGACGACGACGACGACGACGACCATCGGGAGCCCATTGTAATAATAACTCCTGTGGCTGTTATAATATTATTATGGTTGTGTGGCTCCACGGTAGCGCTAATGCACATAGTATGCCTACCTACACCTGCAGACTTGAATATAATAATATTATTATTTTCTCCTCGATGGTCAGTGTAGTGTTTTCCCGAACTCCGCTCCGGTTGAAATTCGTCTCGGTCTCATTGTTATCCTTAGCGTTATATTATCCCCCCTCGGGTTGCCCCCCATCATTTTCCCCCGGGTCGTTGAACCGCGCCTCCACCAACTCGGTGTGCAGTGTAATGTGCTCCGCCGGCACGGCCAGCTCACCACTCCGACGTGGCCGCGTTCGTAATGATTTCACGGTGTGCACAAAATATACCGATTCAATCGCCGAATATATAATATATATATATTATTTACCACACTGCACAGGTGCTATACATTATACGACGTCCTACATTATAGCCGGTAACGGGAGTTCCAAGTTCTTCATTACTGCACGTCCTACGCCCGCCCGCCCGCTTCCCATCGGCAATACAGTACGTGTTTTCCTCCCTCGGCGGTTTAGATTATAATATTACAGTAAAATCATCTAGGTAATGCTTAACAATATATATACACGTAGAAGTATGTAGCTGATGTTCTTGTGTAGTTAAGTATAGCAATTATATGTCGTCAAAAATGAAACCGTTAAGACATTAAAAGTTGGACTAGATGAGCACGAGATAATCTGTGTGAACCGCACGAGTTTTGGTACATTACTCGTATTTTTTCAAGCGATTCTTAGAACATATTATTATTATTGTATTAAACACCGTCTTGTATATAGTTACAGTTCGGTGGTGTATCTTCTCGGAAAGCGTCGAGGGTCACGAAATGTGACCCTGAAAAGTGAAAAACAAAATATTCGTTAACTCGATAAAAACTTTTTACAAAAAATAACGCGAACGACCGCCTCGCATCGTCGTTCTGTACATTTTTTGTTATTGTATATACTTATGTTTTAACATTGCCGGTTATTTTGCGACTTTAAATATTTAGAAAGAGCGAACCCAACATGCTGCTCGGATAAATAATATCGATAAATCATTGGACGTATCTTGTAAACTGTATAACTGTATTACTGTTATAGACGTGTTAAAATTATGAATTTTTAAAAACCGTCATTTCTCAACTTTTTGACGTTTTAATGCTAATCATCACGCTGTTTCATCGAAAGAAATGTTGATTATTTTAAAAAAGTGTACAACGATGTTACATTTAATCCGTTTGATTTATTTCTCTCTAATTTTATACTTGTTCTCAAAACCGAACTGAACCGTTTTGAAATTGTGTATTTTTTCCTCGTTATGTACACGATGAAAATGTAATACAATATAATCCTTTTGCCACTATTGTTGTTCATGACGACGTGTTATTATTCCCATTGGAAACCAACCCTCGTTCCGAAAACGCCCCTTGTTAAACATCCTCTCTCTCTCTCGCCCCTCTATCGGACAATAGAAATTGGGCGCCGGCGTGGTGATGTTATCGTTGGTGTAATGAGTGAAAAATTGCATTTCCTTTTCCTCCTCTTGCCGCAATTGTTCTGCTTGCTCCGTACTTTGCATGGTGATTAAGAGCTGCCTACTGCCAGTTAACGAATGACAACTATGGTGTAATGTCTGTTTTACTCTCCCTGTTTTTTTGCATCACGTGGTGTCGTATGTGTATTTAAAAATATTCATGACGTTATTCTAACGTGGGAGCAGAGAGGAAGGAAACAATCAAAGCTAGCACTGCAGCATACCGTTGCATTTATGGCTAGCTATTTTTAATATGTTTTTTTTTTTTTTTTTTTGTAGCTAATACCATGTTTTTTTTTAAAACATCCGTCAATATACGCATTAGTTGAATTATTTTTTATGTAGATGTATTGTTCTGTTTGGTAATTCAATCGTATACCAGTATAATATTATGTTAAAATTTTTAAGTTCATATCAAACATTGTCTATGAATAATCTATAAAAGTATGCTACTTATAGTCAAATACATTTTTAATTATTTATTGCCCTCTTAATAAAATGATATAAATGATTTATTAAAAACATATTAATAAGTACGTTCCGGTTATAAATTTACAGTCTCGTTTTTACTCGAATTGCTATCCTTCTTATTACTGTGTGGGCCCAACTGTAGGTGTCCAAATCACAATGATCCAGTTGATTTAAAATGTAGAAAACGTTCTGCAGATATCAGTGGTCGGTAATCTTAATTTGAAAAAAATAAATACATGTCGGTGGCGACGTGTCTTCAATAATGGTAACCACTGACACACTAAACGTGAGAGAAAACGATCTCTAATTTTATTTCTGGCCCATTCGTGTATGGTTGTAGTGAACGCGTTGTTGCCCTTTATAAATATATATATTTCTTACTCTGTGTTACTCGCTGAAAATATTTTTAATTTAAATTTTCTTTTTGATGTGTGTTATTTCCTACTATGTTAAAACTTTAAGTATACAAGTTATTTAAAAATCATCACTGTATTTGCTGTCTGCTTGCATGCATAAGTTATAAATTAATAATTATCGTAATTCAATATGATCTTGGATACTATGGATAGCAGGTACATTATTAACTATTGAAAAATGCATTTTCTTTTTTAAATTAGTAAGCTGTATGTATTTTATTAACTGGCAATACTTTTAACTAATAAATCCTATCTAACTATTTATGTACGGCTCTATTTTCTTATTTATTATATTATTATATTTTTTTTTTTTTTTTAATACTTGGTGATATTATGCTTAATGCCGAACAAGTGGTGTACCTACTCTAATCACTAATGTGCATTATGCAACCAGTTATGACAAGATAGGTAATTCTGGGTAGATATTGTGTATTGTTTGAAATGCTACAACCATTAATTATGTCATTTATGGTCTACTGACTTTGTTTTTATACTATTGCATTGACAAGCGGATTTCTCGTTGGCTTGTGTTGGTTTTCCATACCATTAGGTTATGGACGTTTTGAAATTTTTGTTGTTTTATTTCCTACCTATATATATATATATTATAGTGTTTAAAAAATCATTATTTTATTTAAAAAAAAAAAACAGTTGGTTATATTTTTAAAATATTATCTACAAATAAAAGTGTTTTGATTTTAATTTGTTCCTAATGTTTATTGTCTCACCACTATTTCATTTCTAATTGGTAATAAACTTTGAAACACCAGTACTTATTATTTTATAATAATATAAAACTGTATTAATAATATTATTAAATATATTATATTTAATTATTAAAAACATAGTTTCATTCAGCAATTTCTAATATATTATAACTATTTTTTAGCAAAATTTTGTTATTTATAACAATTATATTTATTTTATGTTTTTAATTGTTTGAATATTTGTAATACTTTATCATATTTAATTTATGTATTGAGTAGGCATTTTGAGTTTTTGATAAATGAGTAAAATAACTTAATATTTTTAACCTTTTTTCAGTTTTACTAGTAACATAAATAATAGAAAGAAAAAAATCACAAATTATTTATAATCTGTGCCCAAGCTGTTCACCAGTACATCCTGGATTTAAAAACAACCATTTTTAATTACAATAATTACATTGTAGGTTTACTGTAGAATGTTTAAATAGTGTAATCATTGCAAAGCTCATTATGTTTTTAGTATTGTGTACGTACTACATGGTACAGTAAAATAACCAGAATTTAGTAGAAATAAAACCTTGAATGACTAAAAATTTAATGGTAATCACTAATCATCTAACATTTTTTTTTATGCTACTACTATGTAGCAAAAATAATGAATGTACAATATTTTTGGTAGTTTAAATGTTGTACGAGTTAAATTATGAAATGTAATAATTGTAATAAATAATAATTCATAACTCACAGTATCTATTTCGATATGGATTGTTGCAAATAACTTCCAAGATGATTCTATGTACATTTTTCTTTCAAAAGGTAACTTGCATAAAAATATCTATTATACTTTTATGTCACACGGCACATAATTCATATTTAATGACAGATTGTTAGTCTTTGGAATACTGTAGTTGTGGGCAATGGTCTTAGGTGTCTCCACAGCATCAGGGACCAAATCATGACCCACCCTGCTGGTCACATTTCAATAATTGTTAGAGTAAAGCAAAAAATGACTGACCCAATTGTTTAATTTTGCATAGGCCAATTGCATTATATCAGCCCATAGTCACTTGCTCGGCCTAAATTAATCCCTCGTCCTGCCATTTTAAATCAATTTGACCGATATCGGGAAAAATCACCAAAAATAAAGCACGACCCAAAACTTCTTTAACTGCTAAGGCTGGGCAATGTGTGCTATTGCCTCTCCTAAAAGTCACCCTTGCTACTCTGTATCCTAAACTTTGTTCATATTTTGATTGAATATAAAATCAATTTTGAAGCTCTCCTAAGTATACAAAGGAACCATTGTTTCTAGGAAGTCTGTTCTAAACCTATGGTTACAAGTGATCAAAATTTCAAATGACTTGTGTTTATAAGCAAATGTTTTTTTGATTTTTTTAAATTTAATAAAATTTCAATAACATCAAAATTGTGTCTGTTAAGTTAATTTATGCACGTTTGATTTTTTTATCTTATTCTTATCACTTATGTATGATTACTTTTTGCAGTTGAATGCGATTCAAATGTAATTGATGAAAGCGGAGAAGACTCTGAAGAAGACGGTGGTGGATGGAACTATTACAAAAAATCAACGGATGACACGGACAAAAAGGCAAACCAGGACATCGAAATCAAACTGGATCATAATTCAGACGTAAAATACATTATTGTCTATTTTCTTAATGATTCATTGCTAATTAAATATTGTATATGTCACATAAAATCTATTGTTGGCAATCATTATCTTGTTATCCTAATTAATCTATCCCCTAAAATAAATAACTCTTTTAAAGTTTTTTTGAATAAATACTTTTTATTAATAATTCTAGAATTATAATATATTATCTAATAAGAATGATTTTCATGTGCATCTGTAGTGGTATAAATATTTTGAGGCATTGCAAATTTACAACCAAATACAAATAGTCAAATTAACAAAAATTAGTCTATGTGAAATTGTTTTACTAACCAAAATTACTATAACATAATATACCTAACTTAACTAGTATAAAAACTCTTCCAAAAATTATTTAAATTAGGTAATTTAAATGTTCACACGTTATTGGAATAGATGAATTTAATTAAAAAGTCATAAAAGTTTTTAATCTTTTGAGCTAAACATAGAACGTTAAAATGTATAAGTTGTTGAGTATTGGTCTCACTGGGTTTGTTCAGAATTGTAAATTTTGTAATCATTCCAATGCTAGTAAATTTAATTTTACACATTACATTTTATCATCCAAATCAGTGACCTATTCTAGAGGAAAATCTTTTTTTTTTTTTTAGTACCCTTTGTTCTACTTCTTGATTGGCAGTATTAAAATTTAATATTTAATATTCACTGTATTTTATTATGCTTCTAGATATTAATTTTTAAGAAAATATTATTGATATAATCTATTTAATGTTTTAGACTGAGGACATGGATTACAAACTGAATCCAGACGCCCCAGAATTTGTACCTGTATCAACGCCACCATTAACTATGGAAAACCATGCACAACAATTCATTGGGGTATTAGATAGTGACTTTATATCATCATCGCCCCAGAAATTCAAGGAATCTTTAGACGATTTAGATGTGCCTGATGAAAATGACTTTACCAATGAAATCAAAGTCCATGCAGCAGACTTGTCTAAGCTTGACAAAATACACGGTAAGATACATTTTATCGATTGATGTTCTTATTAAAATTTGTTTAGAAATCTATTTACTATTTATAAATCAAAATAATCATAACTAAGAAAAAAATGGCTATTTTAAAAATAAATTGTGAATAAAATTGGTTCATTTATTTATTTATCATTTATTTTTTTACTTTTATGATTTAATTTTTAATGAATTTGTAATATTAATAGTACTAAAAGTTTAACAGTGATTTACAACTTAAATTTGTATTGCAGAGAGTTTTTAAATAAAAATTTAATCAATTGTTTCTTTAGATTTTGTTAAAAAATAAAAAATTTATACTTCTAAAATAGTTCTAACAAAAAATATCTCTGAAAAAAATATTTTTTATAATTAATAGAAATTACAATAGAATTTCCATTTTTGTACTTACATATTTTTGTCTCGAAAAGTTTCAATGTGCAAAATTGCTCACCTACAATTGTTATGATTTTGATTGAATCACCAAAAGTAAAAATGTAAAACGTTGTTGGGCTTATAAAAGTATTGAAACCATTGAGTTAAAAATTAATATTTAATCGCTTAACCATAATGTATATTTTTTATTAAATTACAAAAATTATTACATTTTAATCAAATTTATTCCTAATATAGCCTAATATTATTGTTTGCATTTTGATACTTTAATTATAGTCAAATTATTCACTCCTAAAATTATGTATTTTGTAATAATACCTAATTCCTTACTGTATAAAATTTGATATCCTTAAAGTGTATTGAATTGAAATAAAACTATTATAAAATTAATATTAATTTAATTTTTAGAGCCAAGTGATGATCACACTGCACTGAACGGTATTGAACCTTTTAAAGAAGAAGTAACTAGTCATGATGAGGATGATAGCAATTTAATACATACAAATGATGAGCACATTGATTATGAAAATGAAAATGCTTCTAGAAATCCATTTGCATCAGATTCAAAAGTTGACTTAAATAAAGTTCAAGATTTGTCTGAATATTTGAATGATGATTCTCCTCAAACATATTATAGAGACTCCAATGAAGTATCAATAATGGAAACTCCCAAAACTACAGAGTTAAACAAAGATTTTTCCTCTGGGGAACACAAACAAGACGTGAGTTCTTCAAACATTGATTACACAATTAGCACAACTAATGCAACAATTGGATCAGCGTTACAGTTAGATGATGAATCTTTCAAATATAGTGATGATTTTAAAAATGACATTTTGGAAGGCAGTCTTATTGATAAATTTGGCCAATATGAAGATGGTAAGTTAAACGATAGTGTAAGTACAACAGATGCTGTCTTAGGATCGGAACCTAACACTCCAATGCGTATGAATAATCAGTCAACTTTTGAATCTGAAAATGATGATGATGAGTTTTCAGAATCGTTCAAACAACAATTGCAGTTAAATCAATTTGATGAACATAATGACAAGAAAAACCATGAAGCTTATCATTTTGCCGATGATCCTGCTGGAATTATTCCTAATGTTACTCAAGAAGCTAACAAAATTGACTATACACATCAAGAGAGTGGAAAACTTAATGATGGGATTTCAAATGACAATCAGGCATCCAAATTAATTAATCATGAACCTGTTGAAGAACCATTGTGCGTTAAAGAAGAAGCTAAACCTTTTCATTCTGTTTATGAACAACAAGATTTACCAGAATCTGACTTCTCAACAAGCACTCATGAAGCTTTGTTAAATGCCACTGAATGTAAATTTAATCAACTTGATGACAGTAATAATAGCAAAATATCTGATTTTGTTGAACAAAAAAACTATGTAGAAAGCCATGTTGAAAATGAAGAGGGCACTATTGAGTCACAACAACAAAAACCTTTTGTACCAATTCATGCTGCTGGTGATGTTGAGTTAGACGATAGTGATGTAGATGAAATAAAGGATCACGTAGGTGGTCTTAAACAAGAATTCTTTCAAGATGATTTGAATAATTTTGTACCAGACATTAACAATCATAATGTTGATTTAAATCCAGGTTATCACTTAAATGATGCTACTTTTCAAAACAATATTAAAGAATTTGAACCAGAATATCATAATATTGTTTCTAAAAGTGTGACTAACAATACGGAAAATGCAGAACAAATTCCCCAGTTATGTAAAGAAGCTGTTCAAAATCATGTAGAAGATATTGTTGAAACCGTACAGAGTCAGGTTGAAGATTTTGAGCAAGAGTGTCACAATGTTTTACAAGTTGAAAACAGTGTAGATGATTTAAAACTTGATGGTGATTCAAAAGCTAAAAACAATCACCTTAAAGATTTTAAACAGGAACCTGATAATCTTACTGGAAGTTCTGTCTCTTACAATGCAGATTTGTTACAAGAACATCATGATACTGAATCCATTCAAAATCAATTAGCAGATAGTGATGAAGAAATGCACTCATCTATGATAATACATGCCGATGTTGAAAATAACATGCCACAACCATACTGTTCTGCTCATGAAACATTAGGTAATGAACCTGGCATGATGAGTACTAGTATGACATTTGAAGAGAATTTTCAGAATAGAAATATGAATGATTCCCTATATGTAATGGAAACAAGTTCTGATTATTTTGGTGAAGAGATTCAACAATCCAAACCGCTTGATAACGTTGTTGATGAGCCAAAAGTTGAAGATCCAATACCAAATACTGAAAATATACTTGTTGAACCACACACCCAAAATACAAATGAAATTGTGCCTGAAGAAACATCTGTATTAGTCAGTGATTCAAATGTAGAAGTAAAAGCGGAATCAAATCAACTTGTTTCCGGGAGTCTTGTAGACAGAGTTGATGAACCAGAAGAAAATAATACGGTAAGCTTTTTAAGTTTTAATTTGTTTTAATTTTAATTGATTACTAATCATTTATTGAATTTCAGGTTTCTGGAATTGCAGTTGTTGCAGCTGCTGGTACTGCTGCTATTGCAGCTGCAACTGGTGTCGCTATAGCTTCAAAAAAATCTGCACCAAAAAAAGTAGAAACAAATGTTTCTAAAGCTAAAACTACCTCGACAAAATCTTCTACGACAAAACCATTGGCATCAAAGCCAATGTCTAATATTAAAAAAACAACTACGTTATCTACAGCATCAAAACCCTTGTCTAGACCAACTACTGCACCATCTTCTAAGCCAACCTCTAATGTTCGATCAACAACCGTACCAAAAACTATTTCTAATCCTAAAGCAATGTCTACTACAAAAGCTGCACCAAAGCCAGCAGTCAAGACTACAGTCGTTTCATCTCGTCCTACCTCAGCTAAGACAACGTCACCTGCACCAAGAGCATCATTGACAAAAACAACACCTGTATCATCACCTAAAACTCCTACTTCAAAAACTGCAACAGCTACAAAATCTCCTTCAACAACAAAAACAAGTACCACACCACGGACGTCATTGGTTAGTAAACAGTCTTCAACCAGTGGCTCACCTAAGCCTTTAAGTCGTCCAACTTCTGTGCCAGCAAGGAAACCATTAAACAGTGCAACTGCAAATGATACTTCAAAACTCAATAGTAAACTTACAAATGGTACTACTAAACTATCTAATGGTACTGCTAAACTAACTAATGGTAATGCTAAACTAACTAATGGTGATATGTCTAAAACATCTACTACAACCAAACCACCTGTCTCTTTGGCAACTAGAATGAGTTTGGCTCCTCCGAAATTGCCTCCAAAAGCCAAGGTTGAACCCAAAACTGTAACACCTCCCGCTATGCCTGGGCCAATCAGAAGACCCAAAGCTCCCACCCCAAAAAAGACTGAGACGGCCACTTCCTAAGTTTGATGTACTATCACATTTTTAAAGAAGAAATATGCATAACTTAATAGTTATTTTATAAAATTTTATATATTATTTTTATTGTGTTTTATTCTTGTGATTTTTTAAATGTTATGCAGCTAATTATTTGTACAACGTTTTGTTGTTTGTACTAACAATTTAAAAATTCAAACTATTAGCTTTTTAGCAGTACTATTGATACAATGAAAAAAACGTGAATGTTTTATTATTTTTACGTTTAAGTGATACGTTTATGCTTATTTATCAAAAAGCCTGCAAATATTTAATTGTATGTTTTTAGTTGAAAAGTATTCTTTTCATGGATGTATTTTTTTTTTATATATATATTATACTTGTAGTGCCGAAAAACGTCTGTTTATTAGGTCGAAATTGAGCTTTAAATGTAATTTTTCTAGGTGCTATATTTTATTTCAATTAGGTATAATATTTTCATATATTTTTGACTAATGGACATGGTCATTTTTATTTTTCTTTATTTATATGACCAGTTTTTTTTTTTCATCACTTATTTTTAAGTATATTTTTCTATGTATTATCTTAGAAAATTTGTAGTTGCTTGTATTATTTATTATAATTTATGTATTCATTATTTTATTTTGATGTTAATTTTACCTATATTATTCTTTTATAGTATCTTATTTGTTCTCATGCTTTGCTATTACATTAATTACTATATTTACTAAAATATTTCAATGTAATGTAGGCAAACATTATTATAAAATTAAGGTATAATAATCATATTAACAATGTTATTATTTTACCATTGATTGCGTATAATTTTAATAATTGTATTATGAATTATTCTTTTAATTATAATTATTATAATTTTTTTCTAAACGGACAAACACACTGTTTTGTATCGTAATTATTATAACAACAACAAATTTGTTTTAATTCATTTGTTCATTTGTTCATTCCAACAAAACATTTGTTTTACTTGATGAGTAGATGGTATAAGCAGTATTTTGATTTTAGGTTTTGAATTTACTTAGTAAAGACTGTTTTGGACTTTACATGTATTTTAGATTCTGAGCGCAGCAAAGAATGTATTATTTTTACAATGATATTTTTTTCTGTGAACAACTTTAAGGGTATAAGATGACTCCAATAACTAAAGTCAGTACCTCTAATGGTCTGAAGTCTTAAATTTGAAAGTTCAAAACTGAAAAAGTTACAGTCATGAAACTGAGGAAAAACATTAATTATGACAAACGTGTTTTTGACATATCGATTTAGTTTTTTGGCTATAACATCTAAAATATTGATCGTAACAAATTGAAACGCTATCCAAATAAGTATGATACAGGTTTGTTAAAAGTTTCAAGTGATTTCAAAAATTTTTGAGCTAAGCTTAGAATTTTTAAATTCTTGGAAAATGTGCCAAGACGTATACTAAACAATTGAGCTTGCTCAGAATCATATTTTTCAAGACAATGATCATTGCTAATATCATTGCTTTCAGGTATTAAATAATGCGTTAGAACCACAACTTCCAAACCAGTTACCCACCTGAAGCGTATTCGATACTCCATTAAACTATCCACGCGACAGCTTAAGTGATTTATTTATTTTTTTTTATTATAAAATCATGATAACATCTACTTAAGTGTTTTGAGTTTTAAGGTCATTCCCACTTTCTGGTAAGAATGAGGCAGTAATGTAGGCTGGGAACGTTTCATTATCATTTATTGGCAAACTAAATGTAAATTAAGTAGTACTTTGATCTGTTTGTACCAAAGCGTATTATTACGATAACTATATATATATATATATCTTGCAGATTCATCTATCATAGAGGTGGCAAAAAAAAAGGAGTACTCTGAGGTTCAGTATAATTGTATAACTGTTTAAATTGTGACAAATAAATTCAAATGTACTAGAAAATAATTCTACCATTAAAAAAACCGCAAGAACTTCTTCAATAATAAGCCTATCTTTACACTAATAGTTATACCCGGTTTTTTGATAGTTTGTCGTCACATGGTACTCTTTAAGGGCAAAGTTTGTAGATAATAATTTTATTAACTATGAACCTTGCTTAGAGGGGTCATAGATTCCAGAGTTTAAAATTGTAAAGTAACAAAACTAAGAAAAACCGTTAAAATTTATGGCTAAGGTGTATTTGACATCATCAATTTAGTTTTTTGGCCACAATTTCCAAAATTATGATCGAAATGAGCTGAAACTTTCCCATGATATTAAAACAGGTAAGATACATTCATGTTACAATTTTCAAGAGATTTTGCAAACTATTTTGAGCTAAACATAAAACTTTGAAATATTTCAAATTATTTTTTTTTTTTTTTAATTTTCGTCTAATAAAAAATTTAACCACAGAATAACATTCCAGAAAATGTTTTAAAAATTTAATAATAAATCTCATACAGTAGAGAAAGACCAAAGAAAAGATGGATAGAAACAATTGAAAAAGATATGTGTGTTGTTAATGTTCATATGTAGGGGATGCGAATGATCGTAATAAGTGGATGCCTATGCACTTTCACCTCTTCGATGTATTCCCCCCTCCCTCTAATCAATTAAATTAATTAAAATTAAAATTAATTAAATTTAGTCAGGCCGTGTTGTCGTTGCCCAAGTTTACTGATAAGAACCGAAAGACAAAAATGGACTTCCCTGGATGATAACGTATATTGATTTATTAGAACGTTCTATATGCGACGAGCGTAGGTATGTTGTTATTATTTTTACAACATTTTAGTTTTTACCCCTGCATAAGTAAGTAGTACCGAACTACAGTAAGTCAAGTGTTTTTTCAAATTTTGCACGTGTGGTGGTGTTTTGTAATACCACCCATCGATTGTCGGACAATAATTACCGCAATCCGCGGCTACAGTCATGGCGGTTAGACAATATTAGCAATTGTTTTTGACACGACCGAGTGGGACGATCGCGATCAGGATAGCTAGATACCACCTCTAAATGGCTCCGGAGTTGTAGGCGGCACGAATGTCATAACAACAATAGTTGTTGCCGCGATAATAACATAAATAATTAATTAATTATTCTAGTGCTCTTTTTAAAATTCAAATCGCGTTTTGTATCGGATGTTTCGATGCGTTGAAAAAACAAAATGTTAACTTTCCAAAACCGCCAACAACGTCGGTGTTTGTTGTTCGAATATTACAGGAAACTGATTGTAACGCTCTTGGACATTCGTCGTTGTACCGTGTGAGTAATCATCATGCCTCTAGGCTCTGATGAATGTTATTAACAATACTATTCGAATACTCCTTACAGTTGACCATGACTAATGGATATTGACCGATCTGTAAATGGGTGGTTTAAAAGGATAAGCTTAATACAGAAGAAAGCTGACCACTACAAGTTACGCCAAGACGTTCTTTCGTAAGTCACAACACACCCATTTTTGTTCGAGGTTGTCACTAGATTTTCTCCTCAACTATTGTAGATCGTTATCTGATAAAGACGGCTTTGATTTCTACGTAAAATCAAAAGGAATTACCATAGGCGCTCATACTTGCATATTAAGGTGTCGCTGTCCACGGTTTTACTATGAAATTGTAAAGAATGTTGATGTCAGTAATTTGCCGATTCATTTGTTAGAGCGCATTTCAGATTTTATCAAGTAAGTGATTGTACTCTTTAAGTGTTATTACTTGTTACATATTAATAATAGTGGGTAGGTACTCGATGAATGCCAAATCATTTGTGTTATGTTATATAAAACTTAGTTTATCATGTGTTAATTTTGTTTTTGTTGTTGGGTATATCAATGGGGTTTTTTTTAACTCATTAGTTTGAAGCTGAAAATTTAAAGATGTGGATGTATTTAAAAACACACGTTTTATTAATGTGTCAATCCATGCAAATTTTAATTAGTTAATATTTTTTTTTAAATTGGTAGAGATACCAAAATAAAGTTTTGTTTTTTTACTTGTCGCCAATTTCTTAGCAATAATTGTTTTAGAAGGTATTTTATCTATTACTTGCAAGTTGTCACGGTAATCATTATAAAACTTCACTTTCTCTTGCTCGTCGCCATTGAAGCACAAATATAATAATATATAGTTGATAGTTACCTGTATAACTACCTACATAAAAACAATTAATAATTTCCACCCATTGATTTTGTTATCATTTATTTTACTCAAATCTAAATCATCAATGCTTTTAGAACTCAAAACTTTTCTGTGTTCTTTATAAATTAATGTTTTTTTTTTTTTTTATTATTAAATTATTCTTAACAATACTTTTTTCATTTACAATTTATTTAGTTTTCAACATTTGATTATTTTGTACCAAAATACTTGATTTTGCATCATATTTTTTTCATTGTCATTTTGTTTTTGAAAGTTTCATTTTTTTGTTTTATGTATCTACTTATTGTTTTCCATTACTTTTTATTATTTGCCGATTATGTATTTCTAAAAATTGTTCATATAAAGTTTTTTATGTGATCATGTACTTCTTACCTAAGTGAAGTTTTGAATTTATCTGTAAATGTCTTTGAAGTCCGTGAATTGTCAATTGAATGTATTGAATGTATTAGTTAATTAAATTTTGTATTTGTTAATTTAAGCTCTAGGAATAAAACACTCTTTTCATTGATTTTATGCCTATGGCTTAACACATTTGTTGTTAAAATCTGTTTTTCTCATGTAGATGATGTTTCTCATTTTTTATGTAGGAATTCTAATATATTTAACTTCCTAATGTATTATGAATTTTATTTAAAAAAATAAAATTATAGGCATGAAGAGTATAGTGTATGTGTTGATTATACCTAGTAAAAATTAAAAACATTCATACTTTTTAAAATTAATTAGGTAAAAATGTTATTTTGTTGATTTTTAATAAATTATTTCAGACTTTTGCTTAACATCAAGATTTATTCAATTAGGTATCACAGTCTTAAAAGGGTACAGTGATATTTATATAGATTATAAAACAACTATTTAAAAATTTTAGGTAAGATATAGCCAAAGGCTGTATAAATATCACTTTTAAGCAAAAAATATCGCATGTATCCCTTTTGCATGATTTTTCATAGGTACCTACTTACTTTGACTTCATAACATTTTTGAAAGTTTGATTTTTATTACTTATTGATGATAAATTAATAATTGATGTATAATATTGAAATTAAATATGTTATCTTCAAAATGCGTCTAAATTTGATTAATTTATTTTATTTTTAGTCTAATGATTTATAATAAAATATTAATAAATAGTTACTAACGACAAAATGTACCCTACCTATATTTTGGATACTAATTATTGTGGTATTGTAACACTGTAAAAATTATTAAAAAAAAGGTTTGATGGCAATTTAATAACTTCATACATTTTTACTTGAACATTTTTCTGAACTATGTTTGAACTTTGTTTTAGAACAATCAATATAATAACAATTATTTATGGTTGAGGACAAACAATTTATCTATGACAATAAATCTTTATGTATTTATAATTTATTAACTTGCTTTTTATAGTAATTAATAATTATCATACTATTCACATTTGTGTTAAGTGTTGATAATACTTATATATATTTACAATTATTATTAAGTAATTTTCAAATATTTTGATTCTTTATTTTATAGGTGTGTTTATTCTGAAGATAATATTACTGCAGTTGAAAACAAATTAATTAAATTAATTAATATAAGTCATTCAATCAAAAATAAGCGTCCATCAATTGATTTGTTTGAAACTAAACAAATATCGTGTGATATAAATCCATTGTATTATTCTTTAGCCCATTATGATGATTTTTCTTCAAGTGAATTCAGTGATTTTGATCAATGTATGTATGATGTTGATTCAGTTGTTTTAAATCAAGCAATTATTAGTACTCCTTCGTCTAACAAAATGGATATGAATTCTAATAATTCTAAAGAATCACACTTAATCAAATCTCAGTCAAATGGTATTTATAATGAGGTTAATGTTTTAACCAGTAATGATGATGTTTTTAGTGATCAATGTTCAGTAAATTGTGACATTAATGAATCAGCTCTTGGCATTAATACTAAAATTAAAAATAATGAAAATTGTGAGGTAATTCAACATAACTTGATTAAATCACCAAACAATTTGGCTGATAGTAATCATTTACTCTTAGAATATCCAACAACGTGCAATAATATATTAGATTCATCAAATAACGTCCAAAATGATAAAAAAATGAATCTTTTGAATTTTGAAAGTGTAAATAACAGTAAAGACTGTAAACCTTATTTTTCAAATGATGATAGTTTGTTAAACAAGAGATTAAATGAAGAGTACATTTTGTTCAATAATGATAAAAATAGTGAAATGGTTCAAAACGATGATGACTTGGACGTTGTATCACCACACAATTTTGAAACTTTTACTATAATAAAAAAAGACAATGTGACACGTGATACTTATAATCACACTGTTGTTGAAGATAGTAGTAAAAAAAGTAATCAAGATCCTTTTAATGACAAATCAAGTTTTCAAACATTTACTGTTATTAACGAAAATGTAATAATTGATGGCAATGGTTCTCAAAAAGACATAATATTAAACAATAATGAACCATTTGAACCTGAAATTTTAAATGATTATAAAACATTTACTGTTTTGAATAAAAATATTATTTCTCCTTTAAATTGTGATCAATTTTGCGTTTCACCTGATTCAGTGTTATCAAACAATAAAATATTTTTAACAAATAATGACTTTGATTCAAATTCATTGCCATCATCACAAGATGCAATTCAATCTGATATAGTATCATCACCATTTAAGGTTTATAAAGATGACATGACAAAAATTATATCAAAAAACAAAGAAAAAATGTGTATTAATTCTAGTATTGTTTCTTTAAATAATAAAAATTTGAAAAACAACATAGTAAGTACAGTTAATAGTGATGCTACACTTAATCTTACTTCTGAAAATACCATTCTTGAAAGTAGTAATAATACAAATCCCCATAATTTAGAAAAAATAAAAAGTTCTGATGTATACGACAGTACACTCAGTTTACACATGGACATTTTAGAGAGCAACAAAGGATTAAATTCTCCTGATTCTTTAAATGGCGATGATGAAATTAGACAAGAAGCAGAAATGCCTGTTTCTAATAAGCTAGAATTTGTTCCTTTAGAAGCAACACAGGTTAAGGACAACAGAAGTCCACGTTTGTCTAGAAAATACATGGAATGTTCTCCTGTTATGTCAGCCAATGCTTTTAGTCCTATTGTAGAAAAACTTTCATCTTCAGAAGAAAACAGTGAACGTAGAAACTCCAGTTCATTTTTTATTGATTTTAATGAAGGTAGTAAACCAAAAAAAAAACCTAAACGTTTTGAAAATTTGACAAAGTCTTTAGATTCTAGTACAATTGCAACAAGTAAAGAAAAAATATTTTCAATGTTTATTGATTTCAATAAAGATTCTGAATCTAGTGAATCGTTACCTAAAGAAACTAAACATCGTAAACCTCAAACACTTGCTGATCGGTTTGTCCGAATGCACAGTGAAGATACTAGTGTTAAAATTAATGACTGTGAAGATACTGTAACTCCTCCACCAAGTCGAATGACATCAACTGTAGAAAACTCGTCTGCTGATATATCTGAATCATGTAAAAAACAAAGCGTATTTATGTTTATTGAAAACGATTCACAAACTCCAGTTAAACGAAGGTCATTGCCTCAGAGCTCTAGATTGAGGTCACAAAGAAACTCATGGAATGTAGACAGTACCGTAGTTCATAAAACACATCATAGAACTCACAGTGTAAATCTATCTGAAGAGAGTCGTTCGGATTCACGAATGACTCAAAGTCATACAGAAACTGGATCAAAAGAATTAAATAAACCTATAAATTCATTTGATTATGTTGAATGTAATGAAACTGTTACACTAAATGGTGTAAAAGATAGTGGAACTGCTGGTACGGCAGACTCATTTGTACGCTTGTCTGATATGGATAAAGCTCCATCTAAAGAAATGATTAGTAGTCTAAATAAGAGTGGAACTAAATCTGACTCATTAAAACGAGATTTGAAAAATACGAAATTAGGTAAATGTTTGAAACGAATGTTCCCGTCTTTAAAAAGTACTGAAGTAGAACGTATACTGCTCTCTAAACCACCTCATTCTCTTGACAGTAAAGAAGAAATTAAAAGTGGTCTAGGACAAGATTTACTTCGCATGTTTTTAGAAGAAATTGGTGCTGATACAACTATTGATGTTAATGGAAGACGAATTAAAGCTCATAAATGTGTTTTAACTTCAAGATGCCAATATTTTGCTGCCATGTTTAGTGGTGGATGGGTACAAAGTGCTGGAAATGTATTGTACTTAAAAGGGTAAGAATAGTTTGAGAAATAAAATGTTACAAATTCATGTAGATTACTAATATTATGTTTTTAAATATAGTTTTTCTTACAAGACTGTTCATTTAACAATACGCTACATCTATAGTGGTGAATGTAATTTCTCTGAAATAAAAAACGTGACTGAGTTATCTAAATTAGCTGACATGTTGTGTCTAGAAGGGTTAAAAGATAACATAATGTTATATTTAGCAGCTGAATATTGTCATTTTTTTAAAGAGGTTGGTAAATTACTAATGTTTAGTAAAATGTTGAAATTTTATAAATACTAATATTTTTAGGTTTGCGAACGTTGTACTGTTGGTATTCTCGAGTGCTTGACATTAAGTGTTGCTTATGGACTTGATGATTTGTATCTGTCTTGTATAGTTTGGATTAACGACAACTTTTCTGTTGTTTGGCCTACAAATCATTTTGTGTCACTGCCACAGGATTTAAAAACCAAATGTTTCAAACACAAAGTTGCTCACGTTGATGTAATTATGTATTTAATTTGTTGTTAATTACAATTACATTCATAGTTTTATAAGTTATAGTTCCATCTCTCTATTATTTATTTCATAAAAGTAATTTGTTTTAAAATTCAAAATATGTAATGTCCTATAAAAATATTCTTGCAATTGTTGTTTTGACTGTTTTTTTTTAAATTTTCTTTCATAATTTGATGAAACCGTTGACATTAGTTTTGTAAATTAAATAAAGTTTGCTATGCATATTGCTCATTTTCTTTTTTTTGCAATGGCTTACTGTATGTAGTTTTTAAATATTGGTACTTATTATATTATATTTATTTATATTAACTTAAAAAAAAAAAAAATATTTACCCAAATACCTAAATTTACCTAAATTAATTAGTACCTACTTAAAACCTCTACCTAGTACCAAGTTTGGTTTTTATTTAGTTTTATTTTTTCAGCACATTTATTGGGGTCAACAGTGAAACATGCAAGGTTACAAAAAAAAAATATATACTAAAAAGTACAATTTTTATATTTTTGAATGTTAAAGTTTAATGTATAGGAAGAAGAAATTATTGTTAAACATTAAAAGTATTAACCTTTTTGAAAAATGATATACGGCACAGTCTAATGTTGTTTTTGTAAATCTTATTGTGTATAGTCTGCAAACAGAATCGGTTATCAAAATACAATTTTTACATTTTGAATTCATTCCTTCATAGTTCATAGTATGTAATAATCAAAGAATATCATTAAGGGACGGGATTGTTCTAGTTATTAATAAAATGGAATAATTAAATGTTTAAATTTTAACAATAATTATTTTTATTTATAATAATTTGTATAATTTTTGATAATTATTTAACTCATTTTTTATGTATTGTATTTAAAATTATTAGGATCTGAATGATGTACTGAATATCACAGAAGGTTGTGAAAAGATAAAAAAAAATTTGTCAAATGATGATTGGACCAAAGAAGTATTAAATTTAACTACAGACCTTTCAAATAGTGTAGTAAAATATTTGGCAAAACATTTCTATGCTACTATCACTTCAAAATAGTGAGTTATTATCTAAATTTAGTTATTTATTTGTGTTATAGGCATTAGGTATAATAATGCAATGTAATTTTATCTAGTTTTAAACAAGTGCTTGAAAGTGAAAACTTGTTTGCTGATAGCTTTGCTACACATTTATTGGCTTCTTGTAATTGTGCCAATAGAAATCAAATACGACAAGCCTATGATCACTTGAACAAGTCATCATCAAATAATTTTTGGGTAAAGTTAATAGTTAATAATTATTACTTATTTGTTTAAAAAGAAAAAAATTAAACAATTAATAGAAAATAATAAAACTATTATTTTAAAGCAATGCAATCATTATTTTTTTTTTCCGGCAATTAAAATTTTTACTAGAAAAATGTTAAGTTATTTTATTAAATTATTAATATTTTTCTTCTTCAAATTCTCTGTTTTTTTTTTTTTTTTTTTTTTTTTCAGTTATCAAACAGTGTGTTGTATAAAATGTTTCATCACCGTTATGAGTAATATATGTATACATCTGGGTTTTGGAAATTATATTTTTGTTTAAAGCTATTTTGTTGAATAATGGCAGGAAATAAAAAATGACTTAAATAGAACTTAATACTATGTTGTAACATTATTTATGAACTATTCTATACTTCTATTTTACCTACTTGAGATTAAAAAGGCTATTGCAAATATTATTTATTTTATTTTTTGTTAACACGTTAAATACAAGCTGTGTCTTTGTGAAATATATATTATATGATATTTTATCTTAGTAACAATGTATTAAATTGTTAAGAAAAAATTGTACTTAGAGCTAAAAATAATTTAAAAGTAATTACTCATTGCTTTGTTTTTAGAAGCATGTAACTTTGTTTACTATTATGATACCACTGGAATAGAAGTCTAACACAATTTATAAAATTAATTTGCAAAAATAGATGTACAAACATTCATTTAATTTTTATTTAAATTGTCTATAATAATAGGTCTACTTTAATATTTGTTATTAATTTTAGCATTCTCAAGGTGAAATGTTGGTAAATGCTATTATGGAATTGATAGTTAAAGGTTTAGCTGCCGACTTCAAAAATGGCCGAGAAAGACAAGCTATGGGTAGTCTTCCAAATGATTATCATATGTCAGACGCGCTTGCACAAAAAATTGCTCTAGAGTTAAGAGTACCTCGTTTGGAATTAGCAGCAAATGGCACTTTAATTACATTAAGTCCTGTAAATAAATTGATAACTAACGCCAATATATCAAATAAAACTCTTGAAAAAAAAACTAAGCCTAAAACTTCTGTTGAAATTACACCAGTACCTAAAGTTAAAACTTCTGGGAAATTTGCTGAAGTAAGTAAATATACATGTTTGACAATTTTTGTTTATTATACTTATAATTAAATTATAGGTTAAATCAAGATATATGGAACCAAGACCACAAATTACTAATGTTTCGCCTCAAAAGGTTTTGCCTGTTCACAGAGATTTGCCTCGTGGGCGCCGCATTATGTCCTCATCGGCATCACTAACTTCATCTACTAATTTTAGAAATACAATATCCAGTTCAAAGTTAACAACTAATCTAGTGGACATAGGTTTGAGAACCAAAACATCATCTGAACTATCATTGACCACTCCCAAGTTAAAACCAAGATCTAAACTGCCCAAAACTGACCCATTACCATCCAGCACTCGTACATCATCCATAGGATCCAAAACCACCCCTAAACCTATAAAAAAACCTTTACAGAATAATTGTAATAGTAGGAAAATGTCTAGTGAGAAGATTATAAATGGGATGAAAAAACAAACAACTGCTCCAAAAACAAAATTATTACCCAATGGGCATCCAACTATAGGATCTAGATCAGGTACATTTTGTAAAGATGAACCCACTGTTATGCACAGTAAAGATATTACAAGTTGATTTTGTTTTTATAATTAATTTACAATAAAAAAAAACCTAGTTATAACTATACTTTGTAAATTCCTTTATTCCCAAGATCTTATAATTATATTTTTGTTTCAAATTTGAAATAATTCTGCATTTTAATATAAGTAGTTTAATATTGTTCAATGTTACCTATTAAGTATACAACAAACTAGACCAAACCATTAATTGCCAATATTTAAGCGTCATGATTCTGATGTACAATATAAAAATACTTAATTTTTTTTTAATGGTCAAAAGATTAGAACCAAATTTATAATTATCTGTTATTCTACTCAAAATAGCATTAGTATTGATTTTATGAAATTAAAAGCTTGTTGTTTTTTTTTTAATTTTAAATAGTTTAATTTTGTCTGTTATTAGATGTAATGATTTAACTTGTATTCTTTTCTGTTTATTTATTTTTATTTGTATACTCAATTTTATTTTTCATTTAGAAATAACAAATTTTTGCACAAGTAATATATATATATATATATATATATATATATATATATATTATTATAGTTATTAAAAACTAGGTGAGTATTATACTTATTTGATGCAGAGGTGGTTTGAACATTTACCAGGGGAAACTAAAAAAAAAAGACCACCTACACCCTCCTAAAAAATTAGTTTTTAATTTCTTTTTTCACTATAGCAATTATTAATTAGTACATAACATATTTTTTGTACCCTAAAATTCAACCATACATCCAATACTGGCCACCATAAATTGTAAACTTATAATTACATTTTGGATCTAGAAATTGTATTAAGCCCAGTGCACACGACGCTTGTTTTGTCGCTGGATTGCCTGATGGTTCATGCTCAAGTTCATCAGACAAACAAGCACGGAAAATAGCACACGTTCTATCTCTGATTTCCAGCATACATTCACGCAACAAAACCAGCAGTGGCGTAATTATAAATTATTGGAGCTAGCACAGTTGCCAGAACAGCTCCCTGCAAGGAAACCATCAGAAAATGAAGCGTTGTGTGCACTGGGCTTTTGTTGTAATGAACATATTAATATTTATTTTAACTTTACGTTTTAGATATCATATGAGGCTTAAACTGTACAGTTATTATTTTTATTATATATACATTTATATTTTCGTTATGAAATATGTTTTTTTAAATTTTATTCAAAAGGAATGTCCTTTTTTGTTTTTATTGTATAAAACTGCAATATTATACATGTTACTTTTATTTTATAGTTTGTATCAAGCAATAATTAGTATGTATTTAGTATTTGCTAGTCATTGTGCCATTTCATTTTAATCTTAAAACTTTTCATTAAATATTTATTTACTGTATTTATTATTTATTTTCATATTTTAGTATATATTTTTGTCATTAAACACAAATATTTTTACATTTTAATATTATCCTGTGTTTGGGTCCGTCCAAAATCCAAAAATTATTAATTTTTTTTTTTTTTTTTATATATTTTTAGACAATATATTTTTTCTCAGTTATTTAACTTTTGTGCAATCTTATATATAAACAAATGCAATAAAATAATTAATTTTTTTACAGTTTTTAATAGTTATTATTATGTTTCCTATTTATAAAAACTTTATATCTACAAACTAATGTTATTTTTACATTTGTTTTTTTTATTATATTATTGTTATAATGTACATAATATATTATTTTTATTTTGTACTAGTTATTGAATTTAACTGTTTGTAGTTAATTGAAATTTTTCAAATGACTATGGTTTTACAAAAATAAACTATTTTATTTTCAGCTCTCTATTTTGTTGTACAAATTGTATGGGCTTTTAAGTGACATTTATTACAATTTTAAGTATAGCTCGTAGGCATTTATGACGGCTATGTTATTGTTACTTAATGTACACATTGGAATATATTTTTTTTTTTTTATTCCATGTAAAAATATTTGTTTTTTTATGATATGTTAAGCAGTTAAGCTCAATACACTTATAATTTATAAGCGAATTCTTAACTAATAAATAGCCTATTTTTATGTACCTTTGTACTGTATTGTATTTATGATACATTATGTTGATGTGTCCAATATCTATTTATTTTTATGGTTTTACATTTTTATATTGACATTTGTGGTAACAAATCAACTGAGAATGTGAAGGACGACATGTAAATTGTTCTATACGTTTTTTATGTCATATTATGTTGAATAGTTATTACTCATTATTAATAGCTTCCAACGTACATGTAAAACCGTTCTTAGAATTTGTTAAGCCCATCATCAGGGCTACAAGTCTTGGGCACTGGGCCCCAAAGTACTGCCTTGGACGTATCATGGTAATGTTAAGTATAAAAAAAAATTAGTTGTCATCTTAGTTTATTTATATAACCCGTTCAGTGGCGCACTCTCAAGTGTTAACAGGGGTAGCAGGATGTAAATTATGATGCTTAAATAAAACTTCCCTCTTTTTAATAATAAACTTATATTATCCACATTTTGTAATAGCAATTGCCACCCTAGAGCCCTTTTATGTGCGTCACTAAATCTAAAGTTGAGATAAACGTAAATATGTATGAATAATTCTAATATTATATATATTCTAATATTACAATGAGAACATTTAAATACTGCAACTCTCATATAACCCAGAGACCAGTGAAACAATTTTGTATGATCTGCGTAAAAAACTTGTTTAAATTGCATACCTAATATGTATTCTATAGTTAGGCATTTAGGCTTCATTGTGCAATAATTCTCCTTGTCTCCAAAATAGTTCTGTTTGGTTTAGATCCAAAAGGAGCATACAGTTGACGTGATTTCAACTAAAGAAGTATTAGATATATTAACGAAATTATCCACTAGTTACAAAATGTTGTACGTCCACATTTGGACAGATTTGATATATTTCTACATTGTTTATTAGCAATTAATTATTCTCATACACCAACTTAAAGTTTCAAAATGTAGTATTTTCAATTAAACATGTATTTAAAAATTTTAGTTATTCATCATAAAATATTAAGTATAAAAGGAATAATTAGTTTTTCAATTTCTGAAAACTATTTGTAGTTGAGAATTAAAACTCCAAACAATGTAACAACTTACAACTTTTTAAGACCAGTATTCATTAAAAAATTACTAAGTAACAGATTTACCTCAGTTTAAGTTAACTTTAACAGGGTTCAAATTTGTCTATTATTTATTTTTTTTCAATACTTGCCATAAAATAAATACATTTCATATAAATTCTCAACATATCATATCATGCATGTTGAAAGAATAAATTAATTGAAAAATGTAGTAAGTTAAGTAATTTACAATATAACTTTTAAAATAAAATTAATCATCTATTTTTATAAAATAATACTCATTATATACAATACGGAATATGATACACAACATTTTTAATTAAAATGAATAAAAACAAAAATTAACATCAACTGAGTACGCTATTATCATTTGTGACTTCTAGGAATTGAGCACAAATATCTCTCCAACATTCCCCTTTTTGATTGAAAACAAATTTGTAATAGTTTCCATCAGCACAAATCACTAAAACAATAATTAAACATTTAAACAGAGTTAAGTACTTGAAACAATAAATAAAAAGGGTGTTATGACTACCAATCAAGAAGATGGTATTTTGGAAAGGTAACTTTTCTTTGGCAAGTTTGAAAAGTAAAATACTCAATAAGTTGTAAATATCAAAGTTTTATAATTGACTTAAATATTTTTTAAACTTTTATAATATTTAATTTTATCCATTCTCACAATTAATGAAAAATTTAGTTAGTTTAATATAACTTTTGGAAGAGTTGTTGCCAACAAAAAGAATGAAATGATGTGTACAAATTTCACTGAAATCTAAAGATTTTATGAAACAAAAACTGAGAATATTTACTAACTTCAAAATTCCAAAGTTCAGTAAATTGTTTTAAATTTAAAAAAACTGATTCCAATTTCACATACAGTTGAATTTATGACTGACCCTACAGTTAACTTTTTTTTTAAGCATTTCTATCACACTAGAGTAAAATCAAAATATTCTTTACTGCATTCAGAATCTGAAGTAAAAAAACATTTAGGTAACTGACTAGAGCTATTACCTATAATGCAATTGTTTTCAGATCCAAATGCACAAACACATTGTGGTCCACTAGGTACTTGGAATTTACAAAAACTCCAGCTAGAGCTGAAGTATTTAGGTAAAAAATTGGAAGCTAAACTTGATTGTTTATTTAAACTTTGATCTTCTAATGCGAATATGTGAATGGTTCCATGATCACTAGCCACGCACATCATTGTTGAATCTGCATTGAAGTTAATACTTTAACAAAAGAAATATAAAGTTAAACCATTTTAATCATATGATGTTCTATATTATAGATTCAATAATTATCACAAACCAATATATTTGAGCTGTATTGGTACCTCTACGAAATTCATACAACATGTTTCCAGACTTAGTGTCAAATACTCTTATTAATGTACCCTGAAAATGATATAAATATTGTGTTTATGTTGATTAATTTAACTAAATACGAGTATTAATTACCCTTTCAGATGCTGTAGCCAGTCTAGTACCCTGTAAATTAAGAGCTATACATCCTAAGAGCGTTTCATGGGCAGCTATATCTAAAGGTGGTTTATCAGTGTCTGCTAGATCTACTAGTTGAACATGTCCCATTTTTCGTCCGGGGAATGCTAATAATGAATTGTTGCTGTTTGGGCAGAGCATGCATAAACCTATAGATATAAAAATTTTCAGAAAATTAATAACAAAAATGTTTGAAATAACAGTTTGTAACTTTATGATAACCTTTTGGATTGGCATGGGTTTCAAACACGTGTAGTTGCTGCGGAGTTTGTGTAAATGTGTATACTTTGATGACCCCTTCAAGCACGACGACTATACGATCTCTTCTAAGTCTCACGCATAATACATGTGTATTGAACTCCAATGTAAACACGGTGTCTTTTTTCAGATCGTCCCAGATAACAACTGTAGGCAAAATAACCTCACAAATGAAAACGATGACAGATATTAGCAATTTTGTGGTCAATAGAGGATCTACCTCTGTTTGTGGGATACTTTGGTGATTTGCCTCCACCGACCATTGCTAGATAGTTACAACGAAATAACATTTCTACAAAAGCAAGGCCACCATCAGGAAAATCTTGTCGCACTTTTTCTTTTAATGGATCACAGTTATAGACACGAAAACCTTTATCCATGCCACAGGCAAAACACCCTAAAAACAAAATAACGTAAATGAATTCAATAGTGGCAAAACTATACAAGTGCGTACACATTTTAAGATCCAGTAACGTGTCCTACCTAGTACTTACATAAAAAATCTTAGATTAAATATAGTGGGCAACTAAAATTTTTATTAGGTTTTCTTGTAGGTAAGTAAATATATCTAGAAATACCCATGGTTTGGGTACTTGAAGATTCTCCTACAGAGTACAGTCAGACCTATCAAACTAAAATAAATCACACATTGGCAACTGCATTGAATTAACGTTTACCCAAAAGAGTAAAGATGGTATACACGCATAATGGGAAAACTTAATTTATTTATAATAAAATATACCTTTATAAATATAACTTTTAATTAGGAAAAACTGAAATGTTAATGGTCTTACAGATATGTAGTACAATGCCTTAAAAAAGTAAAAACTGACCATAGTACCTACTCTTCAATTGTGTTGTATAAATAAATTTTTTCCACTTTAATTCATGAATAAAACTTATAAATCACATAATTTGTTAATTAATTTGATATTTCTGATTTCATATTGCTAAGACATCAAAATAATGAAACCGTTCGGGAATTACCTACCTTGGTCTTGATTAAAATCAGCAAACAACAGTCCATTGCCATGAGGATTCGTTGGGCCCACATTCATTATTATGCTTTTGTTCGATAGTCTTACATTGAAAATCACACAGCAGTGTACGCCGCGAACGTGACAGTTGGGTGGATATCCATCGGCAGTCGCAAATCTAAAAAACTACAGTGGCGTACACGAAATTACACTAAAATTAAGAATTTCTTTGTTTCGAGCCGAGCAAACAACGTAGGTAAGTAAAAAAAAAAAAATTGTGCAAACGAATTCTACCTACCTACTTAACGAAAAGCGGCGATCAAATCGAAGGTATTTAAGTCTGCTATCCAGTATATTATAAGGTTTGTTTTTCTCCAGATTTAAAACCGTTGGGTTCAAGGAAACGGGAATATTTTTGAACGAAAACTTCGTTGATTTCAATAAAAAGAAAATGTAAGTCAAAAACTGCGAAGCAAAGTGGCTACGCAACATTAAATTTTTTACTATCCACCCGCGCACAATACAACTAATAAACAATCGCTGATAATTAATACATTTTTTAATATTTTTCACGTTCTTGATAGTCGGAACTTGGATTATACATAATATTTACAAATTAGTGATTAGGTATTCATAATAATGTTTTTATACGTTGCTTATCAGCTGTTGTTGGATTTGGAACAGCGAATGATCTACGGGCACGACAGCCTCGACAGGATAAATCTGTTATCAAATTATTGGGATCATACCGTTTACGGGTATCGTTTCTCGATGTAGAAAATATAATGTTTACCTTAAAAATTAAAATATATTTTTTACATTGTTCTCGTGGGTACTGGGTTGGCAACGCCGCAACATCAACTTTACTGCAGCGACCGGTTATTTTTTAGGCGATTGGGATTGAATTTTGGAAGCCTATATTTTTTCCTCTCCGTCTGTTACACGCATTATAATAATAATACCATCAGTCATGACAAAAACAAATTTGACACACTAACTAACACACAGACTTCTATACAACAACAGTGTACACTGGTAGGTCACTGGTTTGGAAGTTGTGGTTCAAATGTGTTAAATAATATCTAAAAGCGATGATAAATCATTGTTTTTGTTAACGATTCTGAGCGAACTCAGTAATCTAGTAAACGGTCCTGGACCCTGGTTAAAACTAAATTCAACAAAAAAAATGGTCCAAATATTCCTAAAGTCGTATCCACGTATAAACAATAACGTGTAAAAATTTCAAACTATTTGTACAATTATTTGAGAAATTATTTAGTTTTTAGTATCCATTGCATAACAGTGTGTAATTTCATTGTTATAACCAAATTACACCATTTTTCAATACTTTTTTTTATACGCTTTCAAAATATACTGGGCGGAATTGTTTAAAATCTTTTTATTCCGATAGGAAATTTTGTTTTACATAATTTTCAAATCTTAAATAACAAATTTGTGTTAGATACAAATTTTTTCCAATAATAAGTCAAAGGTATGAGCTAATTTCAAAAAATTTTCAAATTAAAACGACTATATAAAAAAAACGGTGATTATGGATTTTCGAAACTTTATAATACAGTTGTAGCATATGTATTTACATGTTACCAACCTTGTATTAAAGTTATAAAACATTTTGTGAAATATTAAATTTTATATTAAACAAAAACTACAAAAAAAATTTTTCGAAAATATTTATGTTTTATTCTTAGCTCAAAAATTTTCAAAAATCACTTAAAACTTGTACCAAACTGTATCTTACTACATTGTGTAAAAGTTTTATCTTGTTCCAATCATTATTTTGGAAGTTATAGCTAAAACTAAATACTAAAAAAAAAACTTATTACCCACCTAATAAGCTATTTTTGAGTATTATAATATTACATAGATCCTTAAATTCCTAAGTATCTATTACTTATACTTCGTACAATCAATAATATTTCAAATTGCATAATTATCATATTTTTAGATTGCTGTTAAGGCCTAAGACACATAATATAAATTATAATGAAATCTGCGCCACAAAACAGATTTGACTATATTTTGAAAAATAATTATTTGAACAAAAAACAGTATTATCCTAATCAGCTGAAATTTAGGCAGATCCAAAAATATTCTGGTCATTATTATATTATTTATAACAATTCAATACATACTGTTTCTACTTGACAACTATTTTGTAGTAATTGTATTTTAACTATTAACAATAGAAAAATTTTCATTAAATATTTGCTTTTGAAACAGTTTGATATTTTAAAATTTAAAGTATATACATTTTTAACAAAATTTTAAGCAAACATAGTATAATAAGTTAACACACATTTACCTATTTAGGATGTTATTAGGACATTGTATTCAAATATAGTGCATCTTCCCAAAAGCAAATTATGCTAGCAACGCCAATGACCAACGCAATTTAGGTATAGTTAAGGTATTATATATATAATTTAGGTATTTGTATATAAAAAGACACCTATTTTGTTTTTTTTTTTTGTCTTTATTAAAAATGAAAATATGTTATTTTTTTCTACAGTCTGTAGACGTCTCTCAATTCGACTGGATCTTAGAAGAACTTCACGGTGATATAGAAAGAATCAAGAACGTGTGAACATTCAAAAAATCCGAGTCCGCAAAAAAAGACCAGAATGATCTTGGCCCAAGTTCTTCAGATCTTAATGACAACCTGACGTATACATTGATGAAGATCAGTATAGTCAAACAGACTATTGCCATACTGACAGCAACGCAGGGCGACCTTGGGTCGCGGAAGGATCATTACAGAGTGAAACAACGGTGTGCAGCGATGAGGAGAACCCCCGCTGCCGTATATCTGTGGATGTAATACATTACGATCTGAAACATCATACTTGGAAAGATAATTTTGTTCACATAAAAACTACAAAGACAGAAATTCAAAAAGAGCTTCAATTTACTACCTATTAATATTTTCACACATTATTTGAACGGGTTAGGTGAAATTAAAATTTATGCAGGTTGTATCAAAGATAATAATGAACGTTTCTACATTGTACTTTGTCAACGGCCCATGATCATATTAATACTATAAAATGAGACGTTTTCTGTCTTTGTCGTAATAACGATGACGTAGAATGTACATACTTTAGATCATAAAAATTTTTTTTTAATTCCTTTTTTTCTGTCCGGGCATTTTCAAAAATCAAAAGAAATCTTTGTGGTACGTCGGAAACTGCGGTGAACTTCTATTTTTTACCTTATTTTTTTTATGTAACACACAACTACGATAATGACACGGATTAGATAAAACTTGCTTATCTTATTAATCAAATTCTCAATCCCGGTCTTTGTACTTCCGTTGTCGGCACAGACATACATAAAAGAATTGTTGTTTATTACAATACTATTATTTATATTATGTTCGTGTATTTATTGTATCTGCGGACACGACGTTATCGAATATCAGCTGCTGCTGTTAACATTTTAGCCGTGAACGACAGTGACTGTTTTGTATATACATATACGTACATAGTAGGTTGTCGACCGACGAATAAATGATAAAACACGTCGTACGGCGCATTTTGTACTGCCGCGTCACACAGATGTTTGAAAACCGTGCCGGGCCGAACCACTGACGTCACCACCAATCGTAGCAGCGTTCCACCCGTACCGGCACAACAGTTGCACAAGGCGTCCGCACTATAATCAGTAATCAGTATCGCGTCGTCGGTCGTCGTGTCCAGGCATTTGTGTATGCGCGTCGCGTTTTCCCGCCCTTTGGCCCGGCACGCGTCGACAACGAATCAACGTCTCCCGATCAAACGCCGCCACACGCGCGCGCCCCTTCTCCCCCAGACAAAATCGCCGGTTATTTATAACGATTTCCGCGCGCGTTTTCCCGCCGGCTGTTGTCCGCGAGTCCCCGTACATTGTCCGCGGTTCGCGACCGATAGGTAGATAGTACCCACCATGTTCCGTTTCCCGTCCAAACTTTGGCGCCGTTCTCGATTTATTATCGACCCAACGACTACGTGAACCGACGACGCGCACCGAGCAAAAAAAAAAAAAAACCGATTAAACGCTTTTAATAATATCCGTTGTCAGTTGTTACTACCGCCGTAAATTGACATTGTGCTGGCACCATTATCGTAACAGCTGCCTATCAATTCGTCGTCCGTTTGAGACTCCAATAATTTACCGGAACGCCAGAACCTGTAAGTATTGCCAACCTTGATAAATTAAGGGGCTGTAAAGAGCTAAAAATAGAGTAGGTAATAAGGGCTTAATCGCCATGATCACATCATGTCCGACGTCGCAAACGCGACGAGAACCCCGCCAATTTCTTACCAACGAATTGACGTCGGTATCGCCTCAAGAAACCGTAGATAAATTGGAATTTTTTTTTCAATCTGTTTCCGGAGCCTGTGAATGAATAAAAATGGCCGTATTAATATAATATTCAAATTATTATTGTAATTTGTCATTAAATAATTTGGGGGAAGTGTTTGAAATTATTTTGGAGGGTTAAGCCTGCATCTATATATTTGCGTTTAGATTTACCTGTGTAAATTTTTTTCTGAGGAATAAGGTCCAAAAAACAATCGAGTTGGTAATTCGAACATAGTTTCATTCGAACATAGTTTTACCACTTTTTTTTCGGTATTTTTTTGCAAATTTTTGATAAAGTACGTTTCGCGAGCAATTTAGTAAAAAATCTAGTCATTTAGGTAGTTGATATTAATTTTTTTTTTTTTAAGTAAAATTAATAAAAATTTATTTTCAAAATTAAATAGTAGGTACCTCCTAAGTACCGAGCCGAAAACCTATGTTATATTTCCTGTTTTTACAAATTGGAGTATGTTTATGGTTGCACACTACATGTATCTGAAAACGCGGTATAATTATAGCAGGTTAAATTAATTCAAATTAAATTATATTATTCGACATTAGGATTTGAAAAATGTAACTTTAAACTTTCTGTTTGTTTGGTGAATTTTTTGTATAATTTGGCGTGAACTTGACACTGTGAAATTTAAGGAGATTGGAAGCGCCGATTTTTTTTTGTCTCTATCTATTGCTCCCAATACGTCTGTTAAACATTTAGAAATTTATTACTTCCGAGTTTCCAACGCGTTTCCGATCGATTCATTGTTGTAATATGATTATGAATACAATGTAGATTTTGAAAACAGATAGCATTATGTCTGCTTGGGAACGACTTTCTCTCGAAATTTCTTTTACCTAATTTTAAATTTTTTTCTAACATTTTTCAAAAATTTTAAATTGGGCTTAAAACAAAAAAAATTTTATTCGATTTGTAAGATTGTTGAGACAAGGTTGAACATAATATAATCGTCAATGTGGGAAAGTCGTTGTCAATTATTAGACTTCATGAAATCAGTTTAGAATCTTTATCGTATTATTAAGTGTGTACTTTAATTGGTATTTTAAAAGTATAACATTTCTATAATAACTGTTTTTTTTTTTTACATTTAAAGTTCGAAAATTGGCAAAAATTGCTCATACTCGTGTTACTATATAGTTAGGTCCAATAGGGTTCATAAGAAGTGTTCATAAATTTAAGTACAATTTAGCACTATCATCTCGACATTGATTGTACAGTCTGTTGATGTCTAAATAAATAATTTCCTCATGAATAATTTTCTTCTCGTGATGATAAAATTTAAAATAATTGAAAAAATATCGATTTTTTTTTAATCATTAAACTTCATACATCTAAACATACACATAGGTACATGCTATAAACATTCTTCTTCTTTAGTCCATATTCCAAAAACGGAATTTAGGTGAGCCTTAAATTGATATTGCCTATTGGCAACAATCTCCTTCCAGCGTTTGCAGTTTTCAACCAACCTAATTGGGGCGTCCTCCAGGGGGTAGCCCGTATGGTTTTTATCTGGTCTATCCAGCGCATCGGCGTACTCCCGCGGCTCTTTCCCCTCAATTTTTCCTTCGATCATAATCTTCTCCGGGCTCGATTCATTATACTTCTTATAACACTTATGACTAAAAACATTGTTATCCGCTGTCAGTATTATGTTTACTTTAAGCATGTCTAGAATTGAGATGTTTGTTCCCTTTTCCATCCAAGATATTCTTAACATTCGTCTGTAAGCCCACATCTCAAAGACGTGTATGTGCCTCACATCCTCCATGTCGAGTGTCCATGTTTTGGATTCATATACTGAAAAGGCGAGTGCCATAAGTAACCTCATCTTCCTGTTCTTAGAGATATGGTTATTCTTCCCAATTGGTATTAACCTGTTTACTGCTTACCTCCCTAGTATAATGCGACGTCTAATCTCTCAATACTGTGGTGGGTGGTAATACTCCTGCTCGATCTATAAATATATTCCAAAATTAATAAAATTTCATTACGTTTTTCTGAGATCTATAAAAATAAATAAAATAGTTCGGCACACGTTTTTTCTGCTACACCTATTATTAAAAAAAAAAAAAAAAAATTGAATTTCCTATATTGTTTTTGTGGAAGTTATAATTTACAATTTAGGTATATTAGTATACATAGATACACTTTTGAAATGATCAAAATACATTTTAGATTTTTTTTCCGCTCAGAATAATTATTTTTGTAAACAATTGTCTTGAAAAAGAATGTTAATAAGGATGGTAAACTATTGATATTGACCAAATCGATTTTGTTACACCTAACTTTCAAAATTGGTAGTGTTTCAGAAAAGACTCGGAATTTCGACACAATATTTATATGTGAGATACAAGTCTGATGCAAATTTAAAAATTTTCAGAAAATAATTGGTTTATTATTATTTAGAACTGAAATTTTCAATCAATTTTTTTTTTTTTTTTGTTCAATAACAATTTTGATTTTCCACAAAATGTTTTAAAATTTTAATACAAAGTTGCAAACATATTCATAGTTCTGTTTGAGATTAATATTTCAATAATTGACAGGTATGTCAAATTATAAAATCAATTATAATGTTATGATATTAATGTAAATAATGTAAATTAAAGTTATATGATGTTAGGTTATATGGTTTTTAAAAATTAGCTATGTACCTACCTAGCATTTTTCATAGTATTTCCTCCTACCATATTTGATTACTTACTAGTTATATTACATCAAAATGTCCTACTTTGAAATGGATTTTTTAATAAAGTACCTTGGACCAAAAAGTGCTAAATGTTAAACAAATTGAATGACTACTAAATGTACCTATGTATAACCTACTAAACAGGCTACTAAAATTTAAAAACTTGTATAACATCAAAAATCAAACATGTGCGTAATATTTTAAAATAGCTTGAGAATTCATGCATCCTTGGGCACGCATGTTATTATATATGGATTATATATATATATATATACCGACAAATGTACATTGCACATACATATTATGGTAACAGCTCACTTAGTTGTCAACTATAGTAGTGCTTTTGTCAAGGTCAATTGTTCAAAGCACCGATTTTGGCTTTCTGCTTTGGCACTGTAGTCCGTGATCTGCATTGATGTGCGTGTGTAGTGTATCTACATACTGTATTTTTAATTACGTATAATGTACTTTTTATAACGTCTAACCAGGCAGTAAATATGTACTATGTTTACACATAGCTTTGTATACAGATTACAGAGTGATTTTTTTTAAACAAAAATTGATCAGTTTTCTGTACACTATTTCAAACATTAACATAAAGTTCATATTAAATTCAACATCAAACATTAAGTTTGCAATTTAGTCCCAGACTCAATATTGTGTATATTTGTAAAATCCAGTATGGATTTTGAAGTGCATGTATTTGTTCTCCACCATTTATCCACGAGAGAGATATGTTTTTATCATTATTTTTTTTTTTTTTTTTGCTTACCTACCTACTTGATACTTGAATTACCTATATTTTTTAGTTTAAAATTCGAGTTTTAGTTAAAATGTATTTTTTACTAAATGATGCTTAAAATAAATTGGAGTATTTTAGATTTTAACACCAAACTGGGATTTATTTTGATTTCAATTGGGCTAAGATATATAAATTTGTTAAACTTTGCAGTTATTTCAACTCTATTAGTATTTGTCCACAATATTAGTATAAATTCTATTGCAGGACCTACTTACTTGCCTATCTTAAATCTTAAGAATAAAAAACAATAGGCAATTACAAATTTATACTTAGGTAATTATTATCAAATTGTAATTTGTAATATACCTAATGTATCAAGTATCAATATACTTAGTTACCTAATGGCCAATATTATTATTACTTGTACATAAAACAATTGTATAGGCAATTTAAAGTATTAATTTACTGTGATCTATTTTTTTTTTTAACTATAACCACAATGTAGAGAATACATGTAGCATTTTCTACATCATTCTATAACTTTCAAGTTCTAAAATGTATTCTGTTTTGGATGATATTGTTATAAGTATTTATAGAGGTATATTTATTGATAGTGTTAAATTTTAACCTTGAAAACTTTGTAAACTTTTATCCAAAATATATTTTTTTTTAAACTAACTGTACTCAATGACAGAGTTGATTAATTGATCTTGAGTGTAACATACCTGATTGTACATTAGAGATTTAGATTCTAAGCACAACAATGTACCTCTTGATTTTACAATGATTTTAGATCTAAGTGTAACAGATAATTTTTTGGTTTTAATGTGATGTGTGTTATTATAATTTTTTTTTTCATAATGAAATCACAATAACTTCTTCAAAAATAATCCGTACTCTACTTTCTTACCTGGTTTCTGATTGCTCTTTTTTGTCACTTGTTACTTAAAAAGTTTGTTTTTAAACATTTTAAAAATTATAAAAGTTACAGACAGAACTACTCAAAAAATTAACAAGTTTTTAACAAATCTCAATTTTTTTTATGCGTGATTTCTCTCACAATATTTAACCAAATAGCTTAAAAATGTTGGACATTATAAAACAGTGTATAATACAATTTTTGTTCAATTTTCAAAGTTTTCTAACCAGTATTTTAAGCGTTTTATAATACCTACTTTAAAATTTTTGAAATTTTAGGTAGTTCAATAAAAACTTAATATATTTAATATTAGTTTAAGAACATAGATATTTAAGTAGTCTATGTATCTATCTGTTAAAAAAAAATCAAAAATAGAAAATTTTTGCTACGTTGTTTAAAGTTTGGATATTGTAATGAGTTAAAATGTTAAGTCTTAAATATGAAATTTTCTTACATGTTTAAATTTTGATTAAACATGTGTAACGTGGCCTATGTATAATCATTTAATATCAATAATGATTATATAAATGATGCCTGTATAAAACAAAATAGTGGGGCCAATATAAAATCGATTTATCTATACATAATTTGTAGCCAATTCAATCCTGGATTCTTTTATTGGTATGTGTTATTAATTATTAAGCATTACAATTTATTTTAAACTAGTCGTGACTAGTTTATTATCAAGACAATTGCGATGTTCATAAATTCCTTTAAGTGTATATGAAGGTTTCTTTATGTTTTAAGTTGAAAATAAAGAAAAAGAGCAACATCTTCAGACTACCAGTCTCAGTTTTTCAATAAAAATACATCTATACTTTTAAAAATTTGTTTTTTTTTCTAACACAAAAATAATAAATAATTTATATACTGTTTCTTATACCTTGTTTTTGGCTTTTTTATTTTTATGCATAGGTAACATATTATTATAAATGTAATTTAACTGTTTTGTATATGTTTGTATTATTATCTCAATAAAAAAAATATTATTTATCTCTCAGGTATACCTATTATATAATCTATATATTCTTTTACGTAACATAAATTATGAATTATAATTGATAGTATAAAGCTGTAATACCTCACAAAAAGTATGAGTTATTACATAATCCTAAAATATTAGTTCAGCAATTGCAAATCATGTATTTGTGAGTGTTTGTAAATTTTTTCTCAAAAACATTTCTATAGATTTTGTCAAAATGTCGTACTTCAAAATTTATTGTAAGGTTTCATCTTTGGGAAATTTTGTGTTATGCTCACCCTACCCTTGCTTTACAAATTTTTTGTAACTCCTAGGGGTTACAACCTACCGCAACCGATTTTGCTCTGTTTGATATCACTTTACTTGTCTGGTGCTATATGAAATAATATTCTTAAGTAGTATGACTCTGTATACTGTATAATCTTTATTAAATACCCAACTATAATTTAATTTAAATTTTTATCATTTAAATTGATATATATATATATTTTAAGTATCTTTAGGCATATATATTGTTAAACAGCCGACACTAGTAAATATAGTCAATTTTACCATCCACACTATTAATTATTAACACAAACAGAAAAAATTAAACAAACTACAACGGCGCCAGCATAACATTTCTCAAAGTGCTTTTACACAACATTTTCATTCATAGTTAGAAAGTTCCTATAATTATGCAATTGCAATGAAAATGTTGATGAATTGAAAAAAAAAGTGAATTTTTGACTCAAATATCTGAAATAAAACTTAGAAGTTTGTAAATTTGTGTAGTTTTTGTTTGAAAAAGACCTAACTAATTTTCAATGTAGGTAATAACTCAAATTTAAATACAATTAAAACAACATAATTTTACTTGTATGGTTGGAGAATTTGGAAATCAGTTGACACAACTTTTGTTTTTGACGTTCTTACTTTGTTATTACAATTACGGGATTGGAGACTATGGTTATTTTTCTCTGTCACACTCAAAACATAGGAATTGAGACGTTTTCCTTGCCAATTGTACATACTGATTTAATGGTGCGATAAGGATTCTAAAAACTAAATTAAATTTGACATGAAGTCTTCTTGAAAACGACTTTCCAACATTTTTTGTTTTTTTGTCTTAAGTTTTCAAAAAACAAAGGAAAGTCGTTTTCAAGTAGTCTATAACAAATTTAAATAATTTTTAAGAATTCTTATTTCATCATTAAATTAATCGGTTCCTACCATTGGCAAGAGTTACATCTAAATTCCTATGACTTGTGTGTGGTAGACAGAAAAAATAATCATGGTCCCAATTGCCTAAAGTATTTTTTTTTTTTTTTTTTTTTTTAATTTCCCAAAAGATAGTTTTTAATTAGTTAGATAAAAATTTTTTTTTTATTAATTTTAATGTGATACTAAAAACGTGAAACGTTTGTTCTGGTTGTTTATTGGCTTTAATTGTAGTATGATGACACAGAGTAGGTACCTAACTAATATGGTAGAATGGGAGATTTATACATTTACATAACAAGTTCTTAAGTTATGCATCACTAAGCGTAAAAAAAAATTGAATTTTATAAATATTGCTAGTTGTTATAGGTATAGTCTTTGTTTAAATATTAAAGTAACATAATATAACATATAAAAATCAATATTATATGTTAATTGTTTTATAAGTGAGATTTAGTCCTTAAGATGTTCAATGTATGTTATATAATAGATCTTATATTATCGTTGTTTTCTTTTTATTAAATTAATACAATTTTGAGTGTATAGAGTTGGAACCAATGTTGAAACATAAGAAATATTTTTCCCTTTGTATGTTTATACCATGAAGTGTAAAGATCTTTACACTTCATGGTTTATACTAACCAAGTGGCTGTAGTGTTGTAATAATAAAATATACCTAAAAGCTATAGTTGTCAATGGCTATAATAATCAATTGAGTATTTTTTTTTTTTTTTTTAGGATAAAATGGATGCTGGTTTTAAAGAGGAACGACCTCCACATCCCAGAGCCAATGCCAATATTTTTGAAATCCTCACATTTGGGTAAAAAATTAAAAAATGTTCTGTTAATGGTAAACATTGTGTTAGTTTTAGTTTAAAGTTTTAAATGTTAAATGATACTGGTTAAAAATTCTGTAGTTAAAAAATTACGATTTTGTGCTAAAAAACATAACCTTGGTAATATGAAGATAAGATATTACTGTTAAAGTAGGTAAGTACGTGTTTGTTAACATCAACTCAAAACAAAATCATTAAAAATTGCCACACCTTATTTGTACAAATTTTTATCAGTTGTGGAGAAAGTTTCAAACCTTTTAAAAAAACGTTTACTTTTTTTCTTTTCGTTTTTAGATTCTAAGTGTGGCAAATAATATATTGGATTTAACACTGTGTGTTTTTTTTCATCTTAATAAAACCACTATAACTTCCACAAAAAAGTTCCGATTTTTACACTCATATTCACTACCTGGTAAAGGTTGTTAGTAAAATTGAACTTTTTACAAGATACTTTAATTAAGAGTATGTTTTTTTTTAAATTTTTCTTACTTACACCATTGATTTTATAGTAAATAGTTTATTTTAAAATCAATGCTTATACTTACGAAAATACTTGAAACTTTCTTTAAAATCCCATTTCATAAAATTTTTAAAGCATTACAATCAATTTCGAATTGATAACAGTACTTTTAAAATTTTAAAAATGTATTATTTTTGTGTTTTTTGTGTAATGAAAATTGGAATTTTAGATTTTGTGCGAAGCGAGGAAGCTATTGATTTTACAAAGATGTGTTTTTTTTTTTATTTTTTTTTTGTGTCTGGCACGTGTAGCTCCTAGGGAATTGCTCCGATCTTCAACAACAGTACCTCTTTCCGGTAGAGAATTTTATATCCTTGGTGCATTATTGATCGTGTTTTTGCGAAATTTTCAATTCCAAAAAAGTTTTTCAGGAAAAACAAAAAAAGAATTTAAGAAAAACGGAAAAAAGTACGGAAAACGCACTTTTGACAAAATCAATTTTGTTAATTGGTCATAACTCCCAAAATAATGATGGAAAAGACTTGATATTTTTACATAGTGTTAACATTGGTAATGTACAGGTGTGAGGCAAATTTCAAAACATTTCACAAATTTTTGAGCTAAATATAGAACTTTGAAATTTTCAAAAATTTCCAATTTTGTTGTCATTTAATTTCAATAAAAACTTAAATTTTCCAGAAAAAGTTTTGAAAATTTAGCTCTGGTTTGAATCCCACTCCCGTGAAAAAGTTTTTTGCGTTTTTTTTCAAGTATGTTTTTATTTTCAAATCTTGTAATTAACATTTAACCCACATTCCAATGTCCTATTGAGCTGAAATTTTGCATACAGTTTTGTTTAGGATGACAACACGTTATGGAAAAGTCAGTAAAGGAAGACCCCTAGGGACTAGGATTAGGTTTTTTTTTTAATTTTGTGTTCACTTTTTCTAGTAGAAAAAATGCTCCAATTTTAACGTACATTACCTCAAAAGATTGATAGTTGATCCGAGATGGTACTTTATTTAAAACGTTGATTATTTTTTGGTTCTGAGGAAAAAACGATGACTGTCAAATTCCCAAAAGTACTCCGTTTCACTTGAAATTTATATGCGTCATTAAAAAAGGTTTAACGAGTTATCTGCTTAGTTTTCAAACTATTTTTATCATTTTTAAGGGAGTAATGGAACTTTGGGGAAACAAATAATTATGGGAAACGTGTTTTTTTCACATTGTTTTAGATGTTTTTGATCATAACATCCAAATTAAAGATTGGACCAAGCTGAAACTATTGCGCAATACCAAAATAAGGAAGATACAGATTTGACAAGAGTATTTATTGTTAAATTTGTTTTTACCACGACGTATACTAGACAACTGAGCTCGCTCAGAATCCTATTTTCGAAGGCAATGATTTATTATTGCTTTCAGAAATTTAATGATGCGCTTAAACCCCAACTTCTAAACTAATGACCCACCCAAAGCGTAGTCGCTACCCCATCAAACTACCGATGCAACCTAGACTGATCCTGGCGCTTAACTTTTTTAGTAATTAAGTATAAAAACTTAATATACAATTGAAAACATTTATATGTTATCAACCTGTACTAAAAAAAAAGGGAAAGCACAATTTTTTTAGATTTGTTTATAAGGCAAATTAGTGGTGTTGGCGATTTTTATTAAAAAAAAAGTTTGTAAATAAAAAAATGTATTAATTAAAATGTTTAAATTAAACATATTATGTAAGACAAAATTTGCTGTCTACACTAAAAAATTTTGAACTCTGTTTTCAATCAAATTAATAGTACAGTTATTATAGCTAATATATAGTTATATTTATTGGTATTACATAACTATTTATTAGTGTAATGTATGTTGGTCATAGGCTATTAGTTTAAAGCTTATTGATCTTAATATTAGTAGATTTAGATGTACATAACAAGTATGTTTCATTTTAGAATAAATTAATATTATTATATTATTATTATTTATTTATAATTAAATTGTTTTTAGTATTTAATAAATCATTAATATAGTGTCATTGTTTTATTTAGGTGGACTTTAAATCTTTTCAAAACAGGAAGAAAAAGAGATTTAGAAATAAATGATTTGTATACCACATTAAACGAACATTCGTCGTCATCTTTAGGAAATGAATTGGAAGAGTAAACGTTTTTAATCAAAATTAGTAGCCTGAAGTCTGAATACTATTTTTTTTCGATCTAACATGATATTTAAATTCATCCAATTTAAGGAAATGGAGAAAAGAGTTAGCTAAAGCAAAAAGAACAAATCGATCCCCTAGTCTGTTGAGAGCATTACTTCAAATGTTTGGCGCTAAGTTAATGTGTTATGGACTCTTACTTTCAGTTGTGGAAATTGTTTTAAGGTAAGATTTAAAGTTTTTACGTAAATTTTACAAATAAACTAAAATAATTGTCTTACTTACATAAATTATAGAATATATGTATACATTATTCATTGATTTGAGACATTTTTTATCAAAACAAAATTGTAAAAATATTTTCCACAGTAATAAGCTGGGTTGGAAGATATGCTACTTTTTTTGTAGTTATGCCAGGGCAAACTAATTTTATTAGATGTAACTTTTATTTATAGTGGGACTAAAATTTTTGAGATCAGTAGCTCAAACGTTGCTACTGAATACTGACTACTATTTATCAAAATTACAATTATTACATTATATATCATATTTGTATAATAATTATACTATAATATGTATACCTATAACAAATATAATACTATTTTGACGTTATCAAATTAGTATTAATAGTCAAAAAATTATTGTAATACTTAAAATATGAGTAATTTAGATAATTAGTTCATTTTTTAAAAAGTATAGTGATAATTTTAGTGAAAGGTAGTGCAAATAAATACATACGATACATCAAAATTAAAGATTTTCTACCATTGCAATAATGCAATAATGAAAAACCATTTGATTTATAATGAAACCTGTGTATTTTAATTTTTAAATATATTTATTTTAATTAGAATTTAAATAGAATATGTTTTTTGCTTTAATATTTTAACTATCAAATAAGTTATTCTGCATTGTATTTTTATTACATTTCTTTTATAGTTTTACTCATTGACCTTAATTGTGTTAACGTGTGGTAAAATTATGAATTAGGTATCTATCTAAGAATGTTTAATGTTCTTATGCTTGTATAAATAAAATTGCACAATCAAAGAGTTTTTTTTTTTTACTTTTAAATAAACATGAACAAGGACAACAATCATATTTTGTACATGAATAACAAACCTGACCCTTATAACTTATTCTAATATTAATTTATTTTAAAATACTTGGTAATTTTTTTAATTTTAGATCACTTTTTTTGGGTAGAAGAAGTCCTACAATCTTAACATTGAATGTTGCAAAAAAGTTAAAATAGTTGGAATAGGTTAGAAAAGTAATACCTACTTTAAAACAATTAATGTGCTAATTGTTTAAACTTGTTGTATGTTAATGTGTATTTATTTTTTACTCTGAATTAAAACTATTTATTTTATAAAACAATTTTATGCAATATTTACTAAAAGAAATTTAATTGTTCTGAAATTAAAAATTTATTTTTTTAATGTTTTATAAGAATGAGCAAAGCAAAATTTTATTTTCCAAACATTTTTGTTAAATTTTACGGTAATGATATAAACCAATATGACATTTAATTATTCTAGAAACTGTGTGAACATATAATTTTTTTCTTGACATTTTTACACTAATTATTTTAAATCCTTTTATAACTATGTGTATTGTCTATGTATTACTCGCTAACAGAAATTAAACCGGTTTTGAATGCCATGTTAACTCAAGTGAATGTCCTCGAAAACACAAAGACCTAGAACTTTATTTACATGTCTTTTAAAAATATTTATTTTGTGAATTGTCTATAATGTTTGTACTTTTTCCAATTTTACAAGTTCTACATCATGGTGCATTCTCAATAAGTACTAGTATTGATTATGAATTATAACTAATTTATAATTAGTTATAATTCATAATTAATGATACTACTAAAAGTGTTCTATTTGCTGTTTATTTGTTGAGAATTTTATTTTAATTTTGAGCATAGATAACTAGATTGATTTTACAATGATGCTTTTTTTCTGCTTTCAATTTTTTGAGTGGTAGAATTGCTATAATCTTTATATAATAATGAATATGATACCTCTAAAGATTTTTGGCCCTGGATGGTAATTTATTTGAAATTTATTTTTTTAATGATCCTAAAACATAGAAGTTAAAACTTCCAAAATGTAAATTTATACTTGCAATCTTAATCAATTTTGACAATTTTGCAGTAAGTTACAGGACTTTTTTACTCTTTGATTTTCAGACTTCTTTAATCTTTAAACTTCAAAGTAATCCAAACAACATATTTTAATATATTTTCCTTGAAAACTTTGAAAATTAATTTACATAATTTTGGCTTATAAATATTTTTACAATACATTTTCTGTTTTTACCATTACCTATATGATTTTGGCCATAACTACTCCAAAAATTATTCAAATTTTTAGTCAATTTTGGAACAGACAATGATGTAATGTCATAAAAATTTTTAACAATTTTGGGGACTTATAAGGTGACTATATAGTATAGAGCTTAAAAGTTTTCAATATTTTATTGATTAGATAGATTTGCATGTATACGATATAGACAATATTATTAGGTTTACATTATAATATACACTTCTCAACATAATTATTATTTCCTTTACTAAATTTATGTATACCGAAAAATCTTTTTCAAATGCAACAATTTATTTCTGTTTTCAAGTAAAATATAGATAACATTACTACAACAGATTAGAATTAGAATTAGTATTTCATCTTAAGTGTATCCATCCAAAATAAAGCTCAACAAAATTTATCATTCATTAATCTAAACTCATATTTTGAAATAAGTAGATATTTGTAGTCATAATTGTTTTATAAAACCCTGAATTTTTATTTTTAGTTAGTCTAAAACCATTAATTCAATCTACATCAGCTACATAAATACTTAAATGTGTTTGAAAAAATATTTAACAAAAATTGAGCCGAATATATATAGTAATATTACTTAATAAATATTATAAAATATTCAAAATTTATTTTGGATTGTGAAAATATTAAAAGATTCTAATATTTAGAGACATGACTTTTTGGTTCCAAGTAAAAAAGTATAGAGGCTTAAAATTTGATGTGTGGGACTGGATTGTAACTAACTATTGTATGAAGTATATTTTTAATTACTAGTATTATAATGTATTGTTTTCAATAAACAATGTATTTTATCATTGTGATTTCTACGTTGGTACAATACTAAAAATAGCGTTAGTAGTTGTTATAGCAGCTAGTAAATCATGAGTGACTTATGACCAACAGCCATCTTCCAGATTGGTTTGGTTTCAAATGTTTATGTTTATTATACATTATTAAGATTAGATTAGAATAAATTAGATAGATGTAAAATATTTATGAATAAAACATTTTTTAGTATCTTGTATGTTAATACTTGGGGAATTTTTGTTTAATGGATAATGTTAGAATGATGGGAAGATTTGCATAAATGATGTAATTAATAGGTGTGCATGAACAATTATAATATAATTTGATATTAATATGTAACTTAAAACTAAACACAATAACAAATTCCAAGTGAAATACTGAATTACTTGCTATTATATTCATTAATGTTCTTTTTATTTTTATAATTGAGTGCATTATTTTGTAATTTGGGCATATTTAAAAACTATAAAGATAATATGATATAAATTAAAAAAATAAAGTTGAAATATTACTGATTTTTAAATAGATTAATGGTATTGATCATAACTCATTGTTCTATCATTTAATTGTTGTTATTAGGTTTATTAGGTTATTTGTTAGTAGGTAAATAAGTATATTGGACCCAATGGTAAAAATTTATATTTAAAGTATTTTTTTTTTTTACATCAACACATTATACATATTTACTGATAACTCTGTATATAATTTAAAAAGTTCACTTTACTTGAGTAATTATATATAAATAATTAATTTCCTTTGTCAGTTGACGTATTTATATTTTTTACTCATCAAGATGGTTAATAACTTAAACTGTGTTGGTTTTAGATTCTGAGCGCAGCAAATAATGTGTTGTTCTTACAATAATGTTTTTTTCTTTTTTTTTTTTACATTGATAATAATTTTACATTTTTTTTACTTTTATTTCCATTGGAAAAAATAGGTGTGTTAAAATTTGCTGGGTTAAAATTTGTATTTTTAATTATTATAGTAGGTACTTAGTTTACATTTCATAAGTAAAATAGTCAAGGAAAAAAACTATCCTCAATTCGGAACTTCCTTTACCCCTGTTTAGGCAAACTATTGCAGTTTAATATTTCATTATAATTCCACTTTTAACTCCTTCAATACACATGTTATGTCATAATACTAGAATGAAATGCGAATTTGTTTTTGGATTACTCCTCTATATTTTTTATTATCAAAATGACATATTTGTAATAAAATGTATATTCATATTAGTAGATTTTATAGTTACTTTCCAGGCCAATATAATTTTTGTCATCATATTTTATATTGTTTTATTCCACAGTTATAGGTTTTTAATTTAATTTATGGTTTATTATATTTTACCTAATTTTTATTTAAATTTATTTAGTCAGATTAGTGAAACTTTATCAGTTTACGTTGAGAGCTTAGTATTGTAATTCTACATGATAATGTTTTAAAAGTTAATGATCTATAATCGTTATTTGTTACTGTTCAATGTGTAAGAAAATCAGGTATGAAAATCAGTTATAATAGTATCATAAAAGACAAAACAATACTAATGATTTAATTAAGAGATATGGAATATGTTTTACTAGTACTGCGCGTATTCTTAAATTCAAATAGATTTATTTTTGTCTATTGATTATTGATATAGTGATTGTATTCTATTGCTATGCTTGTATTTTTAATTTTCAAGGACATTATATTGTTTGCATTAATGCTTGTTTTACAACCGTTATTATAATAGTATTAATAGTCGTGTACTGTATGTACTGTGCATACTGTTTTTTATTAATTTTAATTTATGGTTATTTTGTATTTGAAGCTCGTCCCTACAAAATAAAATCATTTGTAACAATTTTTCGTTCAATTTTTGTTTAAATTGGATTGTGAATTCATGATTTATTTTAATTGACAAATTTCCTTTTATTGAATGAGTACTACGCTATTCATGAATTTTAAAACTCCTGAATTTCAAATGACAAATTATTTAAGTACACATAATATAGTGTTACTATATTTAATACTTTACCCTTGTACCTTAAACATACTTTGTTGAAGAACTAAGCAAATAAATGCAATTTTTGGCCTCAAACAATCTTATTTTTTTTCATAAATTCATGAATTAATTTGTAGTGAGCAACTTAATCTTTTATAGTGTAATTTATGATTATATAAGTATTGCATATATACCTAATTTAGAATCTGACTTGAGGAATCAAATTATTTTATAATACAATTTTGGTCTTAAACGTATCAGATTAATTTGGGAACAAAAACATATTTAATTGAAAGCTAAATTAATTGCCTAATTGTAATAATAAACTCCACAAATTTTATGTATTATACTTTAATAATGCATTTATTTTGTTATTCATTCTTAATACTCAATACAATGCATTTCTTTTAATATCATTTTCAAATAATATTTGTTATGAGTTTGTTAAGTGTACAAAATAAACGTAATGTTTTTATGAACTCTGTTTATTTTATAAATGACAAAATTAAATTAAATTGTTTTATTTAGTATCACTTATTCGACTAGATACTTGCAATCGGATTCCAGTATCTGTACCTACTCGGTACTTACCTAATTTTAACCTTAGATCCTGATTTTGAAATATTTGTATGCATAGTTTTGAAATTTACATAATTACTGTGTTATTTTGCAAGTATTTAAAAATCATTTTTTAAGTGTATTAGCTTCATTTTTATTTTCATTTTCTAATATTACAAACAGTTTAAATATACCCAAAACAGTCAATGTTTCTAAGTTTTCTGGAAATAGTTTACCTACCAGCAGTCTTTTGATTCACATTTTATTACTATTGGTTGTTCAGGATGATTCAGCCCATATCTATTGGTTACCTGATTGGTCATTTTAATACACCATCTACCACTGATTTATACACAGCAAATATGTCTGCAATTGCATTGCTGTTATCTACGTTGTTGATTACAGTTGGAATGCACCAGTATATGCTTGGTCAAGTTGAAATTGGTTTTAAATCACGCGTCGCTGTGACCACTATTATCTACTCAAAGGTACACTTCTAAAAAAAAAACAAAAAAATGTAATTCCAATGTTAATGGTAGTTATAACATTTATTTATCTGATGAACTCTTTAATTCAGAGAATTCTCAAATTTATTTTTGTTACTGTATTTTTATTTTATTTTATTTTTTTGTAAATATACTAGTTACAAATTAAAATTTATGAATGCATAGATTTCTTGTTGATATTTGCTTATTTTGCACATAGTATTTGTATCTTCTTTTTACTTAGCATAGTTCATGATTTAACAAATTAAAGTACAAGCTTGACAACCTTTTATTTAATTCTTGCACAAGTTTTATATTTTTATATAACCATTAAACTTGTTCATTGTGGCCCATTATCTTTTCAAAGAAATTAGCTAAAAATAATAATAATAAAAATAGATTATTTAGGTATTTTTTTTTAAGTTACCCCATTATGTTTAAGTTAGTTTGAATGTTGAATACTATCTGAAATCTAATAATACTAAAACTAATAAATATTATCTATTATTAAAAATATTTTGAATTAGATTATTTATTTTATAGTTATTTTATACTATAGCTGTCTTATAATTTCTGGCTTCATTTTTCAAAAAAAGTATAAAATATTATTTTCATGTTCTTGAGTCAAATTCATTAACAATTTTAGACTTTTGCTGATAATTTTGATAATATATTGATTTATGCTTACATTAATCATTATGTTATAGATTACCTACTTTTATCACTAGTATCCATAAATTAAGTGACATTTTATTGACTTTTACTATAGTAATTTTTATTCTTTGAAAAGTTTTAGACAATGTAAAATATGTTTGAACTTTAATGTGATACTATTTTTAAGTCAGATATTAATGTTTTTTTGTAATTTTATTATTATTGTCATTTTTATATGTTCAACTTAACAAAACTCATATTTTTTTAATAACGTTTTACTATTTATTGTTGTACGACAAAAGAAAATATAAGAACAAAAATTAAACATTTAGTTTTGCTTGTTTCACATCAATTGTTGGACCATTTTAAGCTTCTTGGATCTGTTCTTTATAATTCTTTGGTGTCTTATTGGAATGGTTATTTGTTTATTTTAATAAGCGTTTTTCAACCCCGTTTAATTTTTATACTTACTCAATGAATATATTTTAACATCTAATGTTGATAATTTTGGTGTGTGTTTAATGAAGACTGTTCAGTATATAAACTAAATGTATTTTGATTATTTGGGATTATCTTATCTTGTAGGACTTATTTATATTTACTTTGATTCCAATTATAAATTATAGTGTACATTTTTGGTATTGCACATTAGGTACCTGTTTAGAATCATATTAAAGTTAATTATTTTTTCTCAATAGTATTTTCAAGTTTTTAATGTTAGAAAATATTTACCCATAGCTTTAACTTTATATTTTTTATCCAGAAAATTTTAGATGATCAAACTTCAGTATTTAATCAAAAATTTAAAAGTTTTAAAGTGTAGATGTTATAGATGAATAAAATTGGGTAGGTATATCCATTTTTGATTTTAACTTTTTTCTATACTTTTCTAGTCTAATAGCTAAGCTAGTTTTATTTGTATTTTTGGAACAAGAATGCCGTTTAGTGACACTCTTGCGTTTATGGGGTGGACTATTGTAAATATTTAATCACATTGTACATTTATACCACATATTAACAATGAGTAAGGAATAATTTTAGAAGAAGTTGTAACCTAAGTACCAAATAAATGTGCTAATGTCCTTCATGTCAGACCCAGCCTAAGGTTTGGGTAAAGATATTTGTACTAATAGTGAGCTATTTGTTTTTATTTTTGCTGTTTTAAGTTTTTTGTACTACATACTACAAATTCTAAATACTATATAGGATAGATTACTTGTTTTCAGTTGAAATTGGTTTTCAAGAGTCTCTTTTTCAAGAGTCTACAACCAATGAATTATTAAGTATAAGAATAAAACACAAATCTAATGTTTGTCTCAATTACAAAACAAAAAATTGATTGAACTAATTTCTATTATATTGGTAATGAGTTACTTGTAGAAATTAATATTATACATATAAATAACAACCCTTCAGTGTTAACAAACTTTTGTTTCTATTTAGTCATCAACTTAGTTTAGGTTTTACTGTTTATAGAAGTGATCATTCATTTTTCTATCAATGCTTGAACTTGACTACCTATCTATTTATTTTCATAGTCACCAGTTTTTAGTAGTTTGTCTTCCTTATTGATAACTTGCTTTGTAAGCATAATAATATTAAAGTATATCGCGCATGTATATGTTTACAAAATTTGCTTTACACTAAGTAATAACTGTACTTGTATAATGTTGATAAATGTATGCAATGCATCAATCAATCTCATTTTTCTGTTTATTTTGTTTACACAAATGGCTAATGTAATTATACTATATTATACTGCTTACCAAATTTAGTTGCAAATGCAGCTGATATAATTGTAAAGTAAACAGATTGTGGTTTAACCCTGGCTATATTATCCTTCCCTTAAACTTTAAAGTAAAAGATTTGTTCATTATTTTGTACAATTTGTGACGTTAAACAAGACTTGTTGAAATTTCCTTGTTTATAAATTATAAGAAAAGATTTGTTGGTATTGAAAAAATTATATTTAGTACTTATGTTCAGTATAATTAATAAACTGTGAGATGGCAATAAAGACTGTGGCATAAAATACGGTTGAAAAAATAGTATTAACTGTGTTGATTTATCAGAGAATTGTTTTATGTTTTACGCAATACTGATGTATGCCTAGTGTTTGCCAACCAGTTTTTATGGGTCGTATACTCGCACAGTTTGAACCAGGCACTTCATCAGACCAATCTCCTCATCTTGGGATTCTTTATGGAATTTGTTTGTTGTCTGCTGCTGCGTTGAAGACATTTGGTTTCACTGCCTACGACATGCTCACCGCTCACTTGGGCATGAAGATACGCGTGTCAACGTGTTTCCTCATTTACAATAAGGTACCATTGTGGTCCTTGTCAAGTTAATCAACAATTTATTTAACTCAACGCGAGTGTGATTGCTTAGTGTTATTGTGGCCTGGCAAACAAAGGATAGCATTTAAATTTTAAATTTAAAAAAAAAACATAATTTCTTCTTTGATTGTACACACTTTGTCCCAATAGATATCACTATTTCAGTACTGCCTGGGTTGTAAGAAAATTATTTTTTATTTAACAAGTCGGTAACCAGTATGCAGAAAAACATTTGGATTAGTAATTGGATGATTGAGTTTACAGAAACTATAAATTTATCTCCATACGTTTATTCTACCCAATATATAGGTCTATAATTAAAATTTTTTATTTTTACGTTTCAGGTATGTATGTAAAAGTTTCGAGGTTTAAATGTAAATGATTTGATAATATATTTTTGAAATTAAATTAAAATACATTTTAGTTTAGGGGAAGGTATTATCAAAAATATTGTATGCATTCTAATTCTTCCTCACGCTTAATTGTAATAATGACTTTCCTTTTACAAAATAGTAAATACTATTAATATAGTTTTAAAATTTTATATTATATGGTTTTGTTTATAATTAAAAAATTGCATTGTTTTTCATTTGTTTGAAATAAAATAAGCTTTTGTAAAGCTATCTTTTGCTTGTCAAGCTTCAAACTTTGTACATATTGCTTAACTTGTGTTTTATTTAACAAGTCAGTTTTCACGCACATGTATAAATAAATATGTATTGCACTTATGTAGATATGTAATTGTTGGTGAATTAGTAAATTTTAATTGGTAAATCATTAGGTAACTAATAAATTATGCATTTTTATAACTTAACACGTGACTTTTGGTCATCTAGAGACTAGATACCTAGATAATATCGCACTTTCCTTATTGACAAATAAGATATGTTAGCTTTAAGTCTTTTGTTATTGTTGGTTTCACTATTTAGATTATATGAACAAATTTAAAAAAAAATTTGTTAAAAAAAGTAAGTTAAGCTCATAGCTTTATCCAAGCAATATATTTTTTAGAACATTAATTTATTAGAACCAGACCTACATCTTTAAGACTTTTGTTTACTTGACGTAGTTTTTTATGAAGAGTTTTTTATTTTTATATTATATAGTCATAGTATACAGCTATCTTGGTACGTTTGATATTTAGCTGTTTATTGTGAAAACTGCTGTGTAAATTAATTTTTCGTTTAACTCAACAACAGGTAATTAGTTTGATCAGAAAAATATACCTCTCAAAACCAGTATATATTGCTGTTGGCTGCCCATTTATGATTACAAACCGAACTTTTACTCTAACTGTTAGTACACAAAATATTTAACATTTAACCGTTACAGCCTCATAGAATGTTGTAAATGATTGCTCTGTAATAATACTTGCAGAAAATTAAGTCTACAGTTTGTCTGGGTTGTCATTTGTTCTGACCGAAATACAAGTATTATTTTTTTAAACCGAGAGTACAATCTACACATATGAGATAATAGTTGTCACATAATAAAATATTTTTATTTTAGTCAAACGATGTTTGCAAGCTGTATCACAAATAATTTGCTGAGTCTTATTTTCATAGTTGCCACAAGTCTGAAAATCTGGAATACTTGGAAATGTCAGGGAATTTAAAAATGTTCAGGGAAATTGTGGAAAAGTCCGGAAATTGATCATTTTTCTGGAATTTTTAAAATGAATCAGTATGTTTATAGATAATTGTACCTAAGTGTACAAATCTTATATAATTTTTGCAGTTTATGTTAAAATTAAATTTTATAGTTTACACGGTTTCAATATTGTACTTATATTTTATAATTCTCTGGATTCCATTTGTATTATATTACTAATTACTCTAAAGTGTAACGGTATTTGTAACTATTTGAGTTTTTAAATTTGAAAAATTTTGGAATAAATCTATATATGTTTACAAATAATTACTTTTATTGCTTATGAACATTTAAGATATATAGATACTATATTATACTATATGTATTATATAGGTATTTTTTTTTATCTTAATCAACATATTAATCTTTAATCAACATGTTATGTACAAGCTGTTCTTATTTATTCATTGAAAAATATCTACTAATATTTTGTTTGTAGGTACAAGAAAAATTTTTGATTTTGAGTAGAGAGAAAAGTATGCATTGATATTTAGTGATTTTTTTTTTTATGTTATCGATTTTAGATTCTGAGCGAATCGAGGAAGCTATTGATTTTTTTACAAATATGTGTGTTTTTTTTTTTTTACTTTTTTTTTTTGTGTCTGTGTCCCGTGTAGCTCCTAGGGAATTGCTTCGATCTTCAACAACAGTTTCACTTTCCGGTAGATAATTTTATATCCTTGGTGCATTATTGATTGTGTTTTTTTCAAAATTTTCAATTCCATAAAAGTTCCTCAGAAAAAACAAAAAAAAAATTTAAGAAAAAACAAAAAAAATTACGGAAAACGCACTTTTGACAAAATCAATTTTGTTAATTGATCATAACTCCCAAAATAATGATTGAAAAGACTTGATATTTTTACACAATGTTAACATTGGTAATGTACAGGTGTGAGGCAAATTTCAAAACATTTCACAAATTTTTGAGATAAATATAGAACTTTGAAATTTTCAAAAATTTCCAATTTTATTGTCATTTAATTTCAATAATAACTTAAATTTTCCAGAAAAAGTTTTGAAAATGTAATACAATGTTGACAACATATATAACTGTTCGTAACCAAAAAATTTTAAAAATTGTTAGTCAAAATTTTTTTTTATAGTCGTTTTAATTCTGAAAATTGGCCGAAATTTGTCATTTTGTGTTCTTTTTTTTTTTTTGAAAAAAAATTGTAACTTACACAATTTTATTATTTAAGAAATAAATATTAATATGTTTTGTAAAACGAAAATTGCTATAAGTATACAAAAATTTCAAAGAAATCGGCCCTGTAGTTTACAAGAGCGTACAAGAAAAGTGTCGATAAAATGGTGCGTCACACAGCAATATTATATATTCGTCGACTGGGTGCCGCGCTGGCCCACTCCCACAAAAAAAATATTCGCGTTTTTTTCAAGTACTTTTTTATTTTCAAATATCTTGTAATTAACATTTAACCCACATTCCAATGTTCTATCGAGCTGAAATTTTGCATACACCTTTGTTTAGGATGACAACACGTTATGGAAAAGTCAGTAAAGGGAGACCCCTAGGGGCTTGGGTTAGGTTTTTTTTTTTATTTTTGTGTTCACTTTTTCTAGTAAAAAAAATGCTCCAATTTTAACGTACAATACCTCAAAAGATAGATAATTGATCCGAGATGGTGATTTATTTGAAACGTTGATTATTTTTTAGGTTCTGAGGGAAAAACGAAAACGGTCAAATTCCCAAAAGTGCTCCGTTTGACTTGAAATTTATATGTGTCTTTAAAAAGGGTTTAACGAGGTTTATCTGCTTAGTTTTCAAACTATTTTGATCATTTTTAAGGGAGTAATGAAACTTGGGGGAACAAATATTTACGGGAAACGTGTTTTTTTCACATCGTTTTAGATGTTTTTGATCATAACATCCAAATTAAAGATTGGACCAAGCTGAAACTATTGCGCAATACCAAAATTAGGAAGATACAGATTTGACAAGAGTATTTATTGTTAAATTTGTTTTTACCACGACGTATACTAGACAACTGAGCTCGCTCAGAATCGTATTTTCAGAAATTTAATGATGCGTTTAAACCCCAACTTCTAAACTAGTGACCCACCCAAAGCGTAGTCGCTACCCCGTCAAACTACCCATGCAACCTAGACTGATCCCGGCACTTCCTTTTTAAAATTGTAAGAGTGCTCCTTTTTTTATGTATGATACATCAACAGATAGTTAGCCGCGCCTAGATGGTAAATTGCTGAATTGTTGAGTATTTTTTGAGTTATTATCTAAAAACTAAAAAGTCAGAACTTCCAAAATCTATTTGAAAATGAAATTAAAATTTGCACGCGAAGTTAAGACGGATACAAATTAATATAAAAACGAAAATGGAACTTATTGTTACAATTTTCGAGCGATTTATAGAACTTCAAAGGTTTTTAATTCCTCTATTTTCAATTATTGTTTTCTAAAATTTTTAATTTTCTGTTTGGAGTTTCAAAACTTTTCTACGATCGAATCAATCAATAATAATTACCTTTGTGTGGTTGAAATATTTCTAAAATCGGTTGCTACAATTTTGGTTCATACACACTTTTACATCGTTATTTCTTTGAGTATTTGACTTGCTGAGCTTGACCAGAATCGTAATTTTCGTAAGCAATTCGTTATGCATCAACATAATTTTATATGATTACTTATACCTACAGTATGTTCATTGTCTATACATTATAATGTATTTATGTATATATTATATTATATATATATATTTGTGCATGTGGACCCACTCGTAAATGTAGAGGATGTCAGCCTATGATTATCGATGGGTTGTTAGGGTATTTTACCTCCAGCGCTCCCAACTACGGTGACTTAAGACTCGCATACATTTACGCTACTGGACTGGTGCTGTCCACGTTAATTAGAGTGGTGTTGTACCACTCTGCAGCATTTGAAGTCTTTCATTTTGGGATGAAGATTCGAGTTGCTTGCTGTTCTGCGATATTTCACCAGGTATAATAATGCGCGTACTTACTAAAACAAAAAAAAACAAAATAATAATAATAATATATGCTTTGGGACAATATTTACGTGATCATAGACATTTGAACATGGGTATGTTTTAGGGCTGCGGTTCAATCTGAAAAATCGCCACACAAAAAGTGTGACGCTCAGGTTGACCACATTATGGAAACTTAATTACATTTTGACAGCATTTTATGTGCATACGTCATATGTATTGAAGTATGTATATGAACATACACACATAATGAATGGAAGTATGTATGATCATACCTACATTTGTATGGAAGTATTTTAGTCGTTACACACATGCATTATGATGTATGAACCTTTTATAATATAATATGACTCTTGACCCATATAATATGCCCTTGAATCAAAAACATATCCATGATTCACTGTTTTATCCATAAAATGTCGTTTTTCTTGGGCTTCTTGAAAGATCTTTTAGAGTCAATACAGCGTAGTTTTGTACTTAACTGGTAGTAGTTTTTTTTTTTTTTTTTACTAAGACATTTATGGGTGTATGCTTTATTTTAGTGTTCGCGTACATCACGAATTGTGATACACCACCACCATTCAGCTCTCTCCTCCAGTCATAACTGTTTACAATGTATTTTGAGTTGAAAGTATAAAACAAATCGTAAACTAGTTTCCAATAGTTGCATAATATTAGAAACAGTAAAAAGCAGAAATGATGACAAAATTATAGTATATAGATATGCAAGCGCACATCCATTTTTGTGTAAAAGTTTGAGCAAACATGCGGTTCCCGGCGTAATTCGCGTATGATAAAATATTGAGTGTGGTAAAGAGGGGGATTATGTAATAACCGGCTAACATTGGACGGAATTTTGCCTGTATGATGCTGACATACCTACCAATGTATTTTGTCATGGTAAAGAGGAAAATTTTGATGTTTTTGATAGGGTGTATTATCGAACAGGTGAAGTGAAATAATACTTCAAATATAGAACGTTGACAATTTTCAGAAACTATTTTTTCATTTTGTAATAATTAGTATGTAACCGCGCGTACTACTTACAGTATGGAGTTCGGGAGATATTACGATTTGTTTGGGTGTATTGAAAAAGTATGTAATTTGGTTATAACAATGAAATTATGCACTATTGTGCAATTGATACTAAAATTGTATTAATTCCTCAAATAATGGTCCAAATGGTTTGAAATGTTCACATGTTATTTAAATTAATATTCTTTATACGTGTTATAAGTTTTTCGGGATTTTTGGACCATTTTTATTTTGTTAAATTTGGTTTTTACCAAGACGTATACCAGACACCTGAGCTCGCTCAGAATCGTATTTTTGTAGTCAATAATTCATAATTTCTTTTAAATATTAAATAATGCGTTTAAACCACAGCTTCTAAATTAGCGACCCACCCAAGGCATAGTCGCTACTCCGTCAAACTATCCACGTATCCTAGAGTGATTCCGGCTTTTTTTTATGTTGAAATTGATGTTGAAAAAATAAATTTTTTTATGTGAAACTAAAATATATTTATTCGTAGTTTGTGCATATTGTTGTTGGGTTATATGTACTTGTATATGTGGTTTAGTTGTTCAATTTTTAACAAATTATTTGTGTGTGTGTGGACTTTAAATGTGACTGAACACAAACAATTAAAAATTTGTCGTTTTGTTTATCAAACCTAAAGATACTATGTTGTATGTATAGGCAATTAGAACTAATTTTGTGTTAATTGTATTGCTATATGATATTCTTAATAAAACAACCAAAACATTAGCATTTGAGAGTCTAATAAAATTCTTTCTTGTAATAAATTGATTTATTATGTATATCTAAGTACTAATTTCATATTGGTGTTATAATTTGTTCCTATTTTGAATGTCGACTATTTGTAATTATATAGTATAGTGTTATAATAGTGTGAGTAATTATAAGTATTATATAGCATCTATTTAATTGTGACTCGTGAGTCAGTTTTACGAAAACTGCAAAAGCCGAACGTAAATATTTTAACTTAATAATTACTGTACAAGTAGGTATTGTTTTAAACTTTTATCATAATTTACTAATTAAATACAATTATAAAGTAATATGCGCTTTTGAGTGAGTTACATCTGTGGGTGGGTTGTTGATTTGAAGTCGTAGTATAATAACTTAAATTGTACTATAATAATTTATTATAGTATATCTGAAAGCAATGATAAATTACATTGCTTTTGAAAAATTATTAGAGTGCTTTTTAATCCGTTGCTTAAAGATTTAATATAAACATCGAAACTATGCTTCTTGCTAATTAGCAACCCACACAAAGCTGTAACCTACTTACAGCTTAAGCTACTTAGTATCTAAAATTTACTACCTTTTAGTTACTGAGAAAAATCTATTGATTTTACATAGATTTGTATTTGTTTTTAACATAAGGCACAAAGAGTTAATAGTTTGAATAGGGGGTGCCAAAAATGTAAAAATACTGCTATAGTATATAGTATTACTATAGATTTGGAGAAAATTTAAGATTAGTGGCCCTGCAAAAATAAAAATCGATTGGCCTGCATCAAACCACTTTTTTAAAATCTGAAACAGCGCCCATGCACACAGTACCAGTATATACCTAATCTATTATTTTTTCAAATTCTCAAAGCTCATAGTTGTTCAGTGTGGTGAATGTTAATTTACAAAGCTGAGCAGTAATTATACTAGTTACTAAGTTACTATAATCAGTGATTTTGTAACGTGTGTAAGTTACTTTTGATTATTTTATAACTTAATGAGTTACTTTTTGAGTAACTCTGTAGTAGTGAGTTAATTTTTTTTTTTTGATAAAAAAGTTACTTGTTAATTTTTATTTTGTCACCATTATAATAGAATTATTTTTCATCTCTGAACACCAATAGAAGAATAATTTTTTTCTGAGATCGCCATGCTATTAATGAGATACAACAGCTATTCTCTGTACCAGTCACTATAACTCTTCAATCATCAAATTTTGGGAACATATAAGTGATACTATATCATTTATCGTCTATCACAGCATAAATCATAATATGTTAAAGTACCATACATAGGTAGCAAAAATGTAAAATTTTAAAAATAATTTCAACTTGTAAATTAACTTAGTTGCTATTTTTGCCGGGTAACTTTACTAGTTACTTTTTTTGTTCGGGAACTTGTAACTAATCAATCATGTTAATTAATTTAAGGAAATAACTGTAACTTACGCTCAGTTGTATACTAAAATCGAGTAACTTGCCCAGCTTTGTTATTTTATATAATATTATGTGTATGTGTTTGTGCGTATGTGCCCATGTACCCATGTAGATTGTCTCAGCCCCTGTTCATTGGCGGAATATTAGCGTATTTCGACCCCGTTGGGTCCAGTCACGCAGATTTGAAACAGGCGTACGTTTGTGTTTGCGGTCTGTTGTTGAACATGTTAGTTACGTTGGTTTTGTACCATTGTAACCAATTAGAATCCTTACATTGTGGGATGCAGATGCGAGTAGCCTGCTGTTCGGCAATATATAACAAGGTATATATTTACGTAAATATTTTTAAGTATTAATTATTGGTATGAAATGAAACATCATTGTGATCGTCCTACATATTATATCACGCATATACAATAAATATGAAGCAAATAATAAGTGACATGGGGAAGAATAGCTATAAAGAACTAAAGGAATTGAGTAATGATAGGGAAGCATGGAGAACTGCAGCAAACCAATCTAAGGATTGAAAACTGGAAGAAGAAGATACAATAAATGTATATATAACCTTTGTACGTTTGTTCTTTTAAATGGGTGCTATTACCTAATGTACGAGTCCACGCTTCTCATCTGCCTGAGCTCTCCCAAGTTTTCATCGACAATTCAATACCTATGTAAACAAATTTAAAATATTTATTTATGTTATATTCCGAATGTTTTTAATTATTTTGTGTCCTGAAACAACAATTACTTCTTCGAAAATGCTCCGATGTTAACACTGAATACGAAACCGAGTTTAACTTAAGTACGTCGAATGGTGGTACTCGAAACGTTCGTTTTTTGAAATTACTAAAACTCTAACAGTCTGAAAACTTAAAAAAAAAATTGATAAAAACGTAAGAAAAACGAGTTTTTAACAAAATCAGATCGAGTATAATAATTATAGAATTACTATAGTATATCAATTGTGCATGAATTGGTCAACTTAATCGCGTATTAAATTTTTGGCTGCAAATCGGGTGCTACTTTTGATTAAAACAAAAAAAGATTACCCATTCAAATTGTCGACTTATTTAGATTTTATAGGTAGTGCGTAGTGGAGGTAGTTATGTAATATTTAATGGTTTAATCGCGATAATATGATATTTGTTAACGCGTATATATACTTGGCTAGTACTTAGTATTTTATCAATGTTATTACATTTTCAATATCTTTTAATTGTTCCTGTAAGAAGGGTTAAAACTATTTATATATTCTATTTTTGTGTAGAAATCTGGTTTACTGTTTACATAATATTGTGTTTATAAAAAAGTGTTTACCTTTCTGCTACTCTTACCTATTTTCCATCACTATCAAATATATTATTGAAGAATGCCCAAAATAAAAACCTATACGGTAAAACATCGGACTCCCACATTCAAGAGAAGAAGAAGCCCTCATAATGGCGGGACCTTCAAATTTATAGACTTTGTCTCTCGGTGCAGTTTAATTAAAAATATTATGTAAATCATGTACATTTTAATAACGTTTATTACTTATTGTGGTACTCTGTTTAGTGTATTTACTATAGAACGACGTTATTACTTATTATGTTTATTTTACTGCTTTTTTCCAGGCTTTATGTACATTTACCCAACTATACAATAGACCCGCTTTGTTTGACTACGGTACGTTACGATATGCCATTCAAGATATGAAAATTTTTTTTAACTGTATAAATTATAATGTGGTGACAAATGTAAATTTTATGTACATTTACCGAAGAAAAATATTCTTTAAAATATCCTGACCTAACCGCGTTTGAGATAACATAATATATTAATGTTAAATCACCGATTACTTTATTCAAATTTCTTATTGCATAACACAGATTCAAAACAGAGATTGGAATTTTATAAACGACTGTTACTATTATTATTATTATTATTACTATACAAATACTAGTTTATCGCATTATGATGAAACTTAGTACTTATTCTAATATAACGTATAGTTTATAAATCTGTCAACACTAGAGCTTAAAAACCATTTTTACCTTTTTTTTTTTTTTGTACTGTAATAGTGAATTATAGCCAAAATTATCTAAAGGTTCGTCCATAAGTTGAAGCGTTGGTAGGTTATAATGAAGTGTTTATTTTGTCTATTGGTATCATTAATAAGTTTAATCAGGATTGCAATAATTACTATGTAATAGAAATGTGTATAAAATGTTTAATCTAATACACTATAAAAAAATGAATATGAAATTCTCACTGTACTTCACAATTACAGGAGATTTTAACAAATTCAGTGAGTTAGCTCATTTAACGATTGTTAATATATGGTATATGTTTTTGTAGAAACTACTAATTAGTCATTATAATATATGCCCGCTCGTGCATTACAATGGTCTAACCATTCAAAGTCCAACAAGATGTATATGTAGGATTATATGGATTATAGGATTATATGTAGGATGTTACGAAATAATCAATTTTAGCAATAAGTGTATTATACATATAAAGGTGTGTCGATTTTATTTTAATTGAAATTAAAATTTGAACCACAGTTCACAGATATTGTTTATTAATTAACCATTGTACAAAACAAATTTTTATAATTTGTGATTTTGGCAATTTCAATTTTTATTTATGTAGGTATATTATTTAAAATACTGGCAACGGTTGATATCAGGAGTAGGTAATGTTGCACCATGTAGCTGATAAGTTTCTATGATCGACATTGGAGACTTTTAAAATATTAAAATTAGTTGAAACACAGTTGCAATAGGCAAGTATGATTCTCTTTTTTTTAATTTTTCATGAGTTAGTACTCAACAATTTAGTGAAACCAGTGTGAATAAAACTATTTCTCTTTCGCAATTGCAAATTGTGTTCGTGTACTATTTATTTTTACCGATACAATTTCATGATTAGGTCGGTTCCTCTACCGTTATGAATCGTGCAGATGCTTGGTTTATTTATTTGATCAAAGAAAACGCAATCCGGCTTGTTCGTTTTGTTTTAACTAATTACTGCAGTTTTGAACTTTGACGGTCCACGCCTTATGATCTCGAGAATCGTTACTTAATTAAAAATATGTTAAAAATATACGTTATGATTTATGATTGAAATCAAAGTTTAAAACATTATGAGACATCCATTTATTCGTTAGTGTTAACAAAACGCTATATCACGACTAATTCACCACTAACTAACGTTTTACATTCGTGCATATTTTAAAAACAATACAGCATGCTTATTATAGTTATAATTCTTTGTGCATGCATCGATATTCACTATAAAACGTTTATTTCGGTACTCCTGACGCTGTACCTACGCGTAGCACAATAAATTGTATGCGTTTCGCCTAGCATTTTGCTTCACAAAATTATAATATTTCTTGGCTCCTGTCTTTGGCTCTGCTTATAACAATCATTATTGCGATGACGTCTTGTGTTTATTCGATAACGACATTGGAATTTTCTGTGCAAAGACACTGTTTTAATGAACTTTTTTTCCTCCTACGCGTACACACACATCTAGGCTCTGCGACTGAGTAAAACTGCACTGGGCGAGACCACGGTCGGTCAAGTCGTGAACTTGCTGTCCAACGACGTGAACCGTTTCGATATAGCGGTGATATTCCTGCATTACCTTTGGATCGGTCCCCTGGAAACGGTCGTGGTCACGTATTTCTTGTGGCAAGAAGTAGGCGTGTCGTCTATATTCGGAGTGGCCGCGTTGCTCATGTTCATTCCGCTACAAGGTTAGTCCGCCCCTCCCCCAAGAAAAAAAAAACCGGTAAAAACAAGCAACTCGAGGTGGTTGAAATGTCGAGTCTCTCTCGATTAGCTACAGTTAGAGAAAATTTCGTCTAGCCGAACTGGGGCGTTTGAAGAAAAAAAAGCATTTTATATTGAAAAGGTTTTCTTAAAAAATCGTCTCTAACACTTAAAATGAGTCCAACGATGAAACAAATACATATTACGTACAACCCATACTGGACCACGAAAATTTTTTATTTTGATCGGTTCATTTTTTGATGCTGAAAACAAAGTTGGAAAATTTACTTGGCTGTCATTTAAAAACCTAGTCGTTTTCCATTCGCACTTCTCCATTTGTATTGGATTTTTTAATAGGGCGGGATCAGAGAAATCTTGGGTTTTTTAAACCGAATTCGGTACAAAATCCCCGAGGTTTACTTCATCTCTTCTGTATGAAGGGTTAACAAATATGATGCAATCCCTGCAACGGTGTACACCAAAGGAAAAATTAATATTTATAGGTCCAACATGCTCTCGATGATGTACCTACAAAAAATGAACGAATTTAAATAAATAAAATGGTGAATTGGTCATATTGTTTTAAAATGTAATTATTGATCCCAGATAGTACCGACATTCTTTGATTATTGATAGTGTTGTTCAGTATTTCAATTAGAAACCTCGACACAAATTTAATTTTTTTTTTTTTTATCGAGAGACACTGAGACGTCCCAAAGCATGTTTTAGGGTTACTGAGACACTAAACAAAACAACTGTGGAAATTCCGGTTTTTCCGTGACGTATGACAATAAGCCTTGTAGGTTTTTGTTGAAAAAGTCTGAGCATAAAGTTGTTCTTCCCATAAAATAAACTAAGAGATGTACATGGTTATGTTGTTGAAAGTACTACATTCAATTTTGTAGGTTGGCTTGGGAAGAAGACATCTGAACTCAGACTAAAAACAGCAATAAGAACTGATGAGAGAGTTCGATTGATGAATGAGATCATTTCTGGCATTCAAGTAATCAAAATGTATACTTGGGAAAAACCTTTTGCATATCTTGTACAATACGCTAGGAAGTAAGGATAAAAATTGTATTATACTACTTACAAATTTAAATCTCTAAACGTTTTATGTTGTTGTTTATAGGAAGGAAATTCAACAGATTAGAGGATCATCGTACATAAGAGGAACTTTGTTATCGTTTATAGTGTTTCACACAAGAATTGCTTTGTTTTTTAGTATTTTATCGTATGTGTTGCTAGGGAACTTTATCACCGCTCAAAAAGTAATTTTAGCTGTACATATTTATAGGGAAAATATTCACATCGTAGTATTGTTTTAGGTTTTTGTCATAACTTCATACTACAACGTTCTGCGTACTACTATGACAGTGTTCTTCCCTCAGGGTATAGGTCAAGTTGCTGAGATGTTAATTTCCATTAAACGACTTCAGGTACTAAACTTTATACATTTTTAAAATTTGTTTCATACTCCCTTATGAATTGATTCAATCATTATGATTTTTATGGGTTGTGTTAGAACTTTCTGTTGTATGAAGAAAAAGATGATCAAATTGCTAATCGTTCAAAAGCCGATAAAGCTGCCAATGGTATTAGAAAACCAATCATTATTAATGGAAGCACTGCACCGATTAACTTTGAGAATGAAAAAAATAGTGATCTAGGCATAGTGGCTACCAATGTTACAGCTAAATGGACTGATGCTCAAACAGAAAATTCTTTGGAGAATATTAATTTGACTGTGAGACCTGGTCGATTGGTTGCAATTATTGGCCCTGTGGGAGCTGGAAAAGTAATAACACAAAAACATGAAAAAACAAGTTATTGAAATAATGTTATGAAAATGTTGATACTATTGCTGTTATAGAGTTCATTGTTACAAGCTATTTTACGAGAATTACCACTTTCGGAGGGAAGCATTTCAGTACGTGGTGTAGTATCTTATGCGTCACAAGATCCGTGGTTATTTGCTGGTTCAGTTCAACAAAATATTTTATTTGGTTTACCAATGGATAAAGAACGCTATAAAAAAGTATGTTGTGGTACCACATTACTCCTCATATATTAGTATTGGTATTTTAATTAAATTTTTTTGTATAAAATAGGTTGTAAAAGTTTGTGCACTGAAGACAGACTTTGAACAATTTCCTTATGGTGATAGAACAATTGTGGGAGAAAGAGGAGTTTCACTTAGTGGTGGACAAAGGGCAAGGATTAATCTAGCAAGGTAATAATTGTAATGTTAGCTCTTTTGCCAGGTTTGTATGCATTTTGTAGAACATTAAAGAAGTTCTTTTTTAAAAAGTATAAGAATATATTTCGATATGCAGTATATATTTTTAACAATTTAAAATGCCCAGCGTATTTGTACAATAATTTGTAAAGACTAGTTTTGACTGCAAGTCTCTTATCTGTAGGTCACATTAAATAAAAAATGAAATCTTATTTTATTTATTTCTATATAATTTCTTTCACATTTAATATAAAATGTCAAACTACATTTTACACACCAGATGACCCATCTAAAACGGTGACCCATTCGTAATGTAGATTCTGAGTCTAGCAGCGAAGAATGTAAGTTTTATTTGGGTTACCAATACCATAGATTGGCACATTATCATCTCTTAAGTGATATTTTAATTTATTTAAAATTTTTTTGTAATTTTTTTCTTTTTATTAAAATTTTCAAGATTATTTTAATAATTTTTAAGTGTTATTATTTTTATTTTTAGAGCTGTTTATAAAGAAGCAGATATTTATTTACTGGATGATCCTTTATCTGCTGTTGACACTCACGTTGGCAAGCATTTATTTGAAAAATGTATAAAAGGTAACATTTAATCAGTTTTAACTGTAAAATTAGTTTTAGATAGCTTTTAAATTAATTGTTGTAGGTTATCTCAAAGACAAAACTTGCATTCTTATTACTCATCAGTTACAATATTTAACTAAAGTGGATCAAATAATTTTGATGGAAAATGTACGTATTAATACATAATAAAATTAACTTTTTTAAATAAATAACATACTGTCAATGTTTTTTTATTTTTATTATTAGGGAAACATACTAACTGAAGGTTCATATCAGGAGTTACAAGCTTCTGGCCTAGACTTCACAAAATTGCTTGGTTCTTCAGTAGAATCAACTGTGATGTCTGATTCTGAATCCAATTCTAAATTGCCAATGACCCATTCATTAAATCCACGTGCCATAATTTCAAGACAAGTTTCTATTCAAAGTGTTGCATCATCAGTTGAAGAAACCAAATTTATTGGGGTTCAAGAAGAACCAATTGAAGTAGCTGAAACTCGTTCTTCGGGAAACATTTCACTTGTTGTATACTCATCATATTTTTCTGCTGGAGGAAGTGTCTGTAAAATATCATTTTTGCTGTTTATGTGTGTTTTTACTCAAGTGTTAGCGTCTGGTGGAGATTATTGGATAACATATTGGTACTGTAATATATAAGTTAATAACACTATTGCAGTTATTGTATTGTATTGCATGATGTTTTTCAGGGTTAATCTAGAAGAACATGTTTTTCATAAAGTAAATGTTGATAATAGTACGTTCATAACACCAGATAACAGTACATCTTTGACCGACACAATATCTAATAAACTACTGTGGTGGTCAATTTCTCGACAAACTTGTATCATAGTTTTTGCTGTTTTTACATTCGCCATGATACTAGCTACTCTTATCCGATCTGCTACATTTGTGTCCGTTTGTATGAGAGCATCTATGAATTTACACAATAAGATGTTTAATGCTATTACCCGGGCTACTATGTATTTTTTTAACACAAATTCATCAGGTAAAAATATCTGAATACAAAATGTAAGTGTATAAATTGATTTAAGTTCCAATTCGTTTTTTTTTGTTTTTAAGGTCGAATTCTTAACCGTTTTTCAAAAGATATGGGGGCGATTGATGAAATGTTACCAGTGGCATTAATGGATTGCATACAAGTAATGTGTAAAACTATCATCTATCAAACTAAAAAAAAAACTGCCTCTATACAGTGTATTAAACTAAATTTTATTTGTATTAAAAATAGATTGGACTGACCCTATTAGGAATCATTATTGTTGTTGGAGTAGTCAATGTTTACCTTATGATACCTACATTCATTGTTGCAGTTATCTTTTATAAAATTAGAGTTTTTTATTTATCAACGTCTCGAAGTGTTAAACGATTGGAAGGAGTTAGTAAGTATAGAAAATTATTTTATTCCATGAATTCTGTTGAATAACAGAAATAACTCAAAAACTTAAACTGTTTATTTATAAATAGCACGAAGTCCTGTCTTTGCTCATTTAAACGCATCTCTTCAAGGTCTGACAACAATTAGAGCATTTGAAGCGCAACAAATTTTATCCAAAGAATTTGATAATCATCAAGTTAGTACTAATAATATAATAATAATTATTATTTTAATTTGTATCATTGTTATAAAATTCTAGGATTTACATTCTTCAGCATGGTATTTATTTATTGCTTCTAGTAGAGCATTTGGGTTTTGGTTGGATGTAGTTTGTCTGATCTATATAGGTGTTGTAACATTCAGCTTTTTAGTTATTGGTAATGGTAAGTTAAATAAAATAAATATAACTTGTAGTGTTATAGAAATGTTAAAAAAAAAATTTCCCACTTGATTTTAGACACTTATGGTGGTAACGTTGGATTGGCTATTACTCAAGCAATTGGTTTGACCGGTATGTTCCAATGGGGAATGAGGCAATCAGCTGAATTAGAAAATCAAATGACATCTGTGGAACGAGTACTAGAGTACACAAATGCCCCACAGGAACCTCCTCTTGAATCTCCTTTAGGTAACTAAACTAATTTAGTTGTTTAATAATTATAATTTGTAACAAAATTTAAAATGTATTTGTGGATGTACCTAAATGTTTTTAGACAAAAAACCACCAAAAGAATGGCCTCAAAAGGGACAAATAATATTCAAAAACTTTTATTTACGTTATAGTTCTGATACACCTCATGTTTTAAAAGATCTCAATATTAGAATTGAATCCATGGAAAAAGTAATTTTGAATTTTCATTATTGATTAGTACAAAAAAAATAGTCAGTTGTATAATTATAATTTATATGTTTTTTTTAGATTGGAATCGTAGGTAGGACCGGCGCTGGAAAATCGTCTTTGATTGGAGCATTGTTTAGATTAGCTCTCAATGAAGGTTCAATTTTGATTGATGATTTTGACATAAACAAATTGGGGTTACATGAGTTGCGGTCTAAACTTTCCATCATCCCACAAGAACCAGTTTTGTTTTCAGGAACAATGCGAAAAAATTTAGATCCCTTTGATGAATATCCTGATCATGCTCTATGGACTGCTTTAGACGAGGTAATAACGTTCATATTGACGTGTTCTTATTTACATTTCTAAATTAAATTGGCTATTAAATTGTTTAATGTTGCCATAGGTGGAACTCAAAGAAGTTGTTGAAGATTTACCTGGTGGTCTAAATTCCAAAATGTCTGAAGGTGGTTCTAATTTTAGTGTTGGCCAAAGACAACTAGTGTGTTTGGCTAGAGCTATAGTTCGAAATAATAAAATTCTTGTGTTGGACGAAGCCACTGCCAATGTTGATCCACAGTAATATTATACTTTAAAAAAGTATAAAAACTAGTTGTATTTAAAATTGTTTGGTTTTTTTTTTTTCAGGACAGATGCTTTGATTCAAAACACAATTAGAAATAAATTTCGATTATGTACTGTATTAACTATTGCTCATCGTTTAAACACTGTGATGGATTCTGACAAAGTACTTGTGATGGACGCTGGTAAAATGGTTGAATTTAATCATTCGTATAATTTGTTGCAAAATAAAGAAGGAGTTTTGTACAAAATGGTTGAACAAACTGGACCAGTGACGGCAGCTCTGTTACATGCAACGGCTGCTGAGGTACTGTTTACAAATAAAATAGTACTTGAATTGATAAATTTTTGTATTTCACATTGAATATGTTTTGTTGATGATTTCCGTAGAGCTATAAAACCATGCAAATGACCAGAGAATCTCCAATTAGATTAATCGACGAGGATGAAGACGAAATCTTAAAGAAAAATGCTTAGGGTACTTTTTTACTATAGATATTAGTATTATGTTTTATGGTGCCTTAGAAAAATGGATTGGTCTTTACCTCCAATTAATTTTTAAAAATATTTTATTTTAATATTAAACTCAAATTTGTTCTATTTTAAGTGAATCTTGTACAACCATTCTATCTTAAATATTAAATAATAAAATTACAATGTTCTTAATGCAAAAATCAAATTAGACATTAGTGTTTATGTGGAGTTGAATATTAGTACTTCTTTGAAATGTTAACGGTTTATTTTGTATACTATACGAATAAGTATTGTTGCTTGTTGAATCCTGTGTGTTATTATTAATAAAGTAAAGATGATCACTTTTGTATGTCATGTGTTGTACACATATTCTATTTGCACTATTCTAGACAGTTTTCTGGACCATTGGCGATTTAAACAATATTTTGCCTTTTTGTTAAAAAAACAATTATGAAAAATAGGAATGATTTATGTTCATTGGGGGCCTGTGACAAATATTTACTGCCATAATAACTAAATTTTATTATTATTTGGTAACCAGTTAAATTTTTTTAAATTACTAGGATAAAATAAATCATGATGTGTGTGTGTGTGTGTGTGTGTGTGTGTGTTTTATGTACTGAGCGTAATTTTTTTACTCCGTGAATATTTCTGTTCTACTTCTTGACTTATTGTTTTCCCAATAATTGCAAACGTTTCTCGCTACTTGCTCTCTTATTCTTGTCTCTGTTATTTTGTACCTATTATAGTCCGAATATTATTCCTGCCGCATACAAGGAATCTTATTGTTTTTCAAAATTTTGGTTTGTCTCAAAATATAACAGATAACTCAAAAAGATATCAATTTAAGTGTAATTTAATTCAAAATCCTAGCTTTTTTAAGGTATTCAACATAAAGATCCAATCACGCCTTCTACACTCGAAAAAGTGATTACAGACAAAAAATCTCACATGTTTGAAAACATTTTTGTTTCTAGACTATAACTCCAAACAAATCACAAAACTCAATATTCGCTTCAAATAAAGCCATTTTATCCACTTTTAAAGCTTTTTTGTACTAAAATAATTAACAATAGGACCACTCCATCCGCTATATCCAACAAAATGTTTACAAAATGAAAAAAACTGTCATTGTAATCTATTGAGTAAAAATGCTCTCGATAAATTCACAATCGGTCTATGGCGAAATTGTTTAGTTATTCCTGCGTTACATACCTATTTCGATCGGTTTGGATAGACGTGTCTCTTAGATAATACAATATGGATAGTTAATAAGGTTGGCTCTTTGACGTGTTCTCAGGTTTTGGTTGATCCTCTGCAGCTGTATCGAATAATAATATTAAATTATTTTTTTTATTTTTTCTATAATATAATATACAATAATGTATGGTAATTCGTCAATAATTGAGAGCGGCTGGACCGATTTTGCTAATTCTTTTTGTTGTTGTATTTGTTATTGCCAGAAGAACGTTTTTATGGAAAAAAAAAAAATTAACAGGGTTGCGCGGAAAATTAGTTATAACATTTTAAAAATACCAGCAGATTTTAAAAATAATGTGTTTCACGGAATCAAATTTTAGTTGTTCGTTTGACTGTAATAGTTCAAGAGTTCCATTTTATGATGTTAAGAAAAGATTTTTGAAAATTCGGTCCTTAAAAATGTCGAAAAAGGTGAAAAAGAGGTAAATTAAAAAAAAAAAAACTTCAAACCATTACCGCTGATTCGGTGTGAAGTTTGGTAAGTAGTTTGGTTTTATCGCGATAATGGATTTTTCAAAATTCAACATACCCACACCTTATTCGTTTTTCCTGTAATACAAATAATGAAATAATATTCTTCGCTGCATTTTCCAAAACTAAAACCGTAGAGGCGTCATAAAATACCTATGTGGAGTTGGCGATAACTATAAAAAAGTAGTACCGAGTCAAAATTGTAAATGGATTGAAATAAATTTAATTGATCAAAAGTAACGAGTGACGGGAAAACACGGTGGGTAATGGGCAATGCTGGATTGACGATGCGCCGGAGAAACGCGGTGTGATGGGCGGAGGATATTTTTTTTTGGTCATTTAAATGGTCGGTTAATACTGTAGTATTACTTTATACTTATACATTATACTTGCCTACTATGTTATTATAATATTGACTATCAATATACATTTTTACCCGCTAAAGTGATTTAAATGTGGTAAACTAAGTAGAAGTAGGTATTTATAGTTACACTGAAAACGAACTGCATTAAATTATTATTAATTGATCGGGAATAGCAAAAGTCAATATGAAACTCGTACAAAATCGTATTACACTCGGGCGCTGGCAACTGCGACGCTGGGTAATAAAATATACTACCATCTATACATGCACACAAGCAAAAATACACGGGCGACGACGCCGTGTAAGGACGTTCGCGGTTTTCGCAACCCTCAACCCCTCATTTGTCCACGTCCTCTTCGGGTCTCGGCTTTCGGGATGTTTTGGAAGACGGTATTTAACTGTAACCGGACAACGCCGGGTCAGGACAGCTGTAGTAATTATTAATACATAATATAGTATGGGGGTGCCTAGTATTTTTTTTATAATTTCACTCGGACGAACTAAAAAATCGAAACATTATCTACATTTAACTTAAGCATGCGTGCATGTATGAACATGGATATTGTGTATGTAATTTATACGTGTATTTGGCGTACCTGATGATAACTACAACAGATAATATCCCCATGTTCGATAGCTCTGTGAATTGTTATATAATAAGCGTTACCTAGCAATAATATTCCAGTGTTAAAATATCCGGTGGTATAAATGAGTGAATCGTTTTTCGTAGTAAAAGGTCTTATTGTTGCATTCCGATTTAAAATAATTCCGTACATCATTTCACGATCAAATCGGGGGGACAGCTCCCTTACAATTTCCAAAATATTTTCTTTTTTTTTTTTTTAATACTGTATAATGTACAACAATAAACTCCGTGGTAGGTATTCGATATTTTTCGTAGGGTTTTTTTTTAATTTTATAGCTTTAAAATGATTTTTTTACGACGACATGAACACATTTTCTACATTTTCGATTATATCCCCTAAAATTTTACAAATCGAAAAGATAATTTTTAGAAAACTTAAGACAAAAAAAACCGGGATCACTTTAGGTCGCGATAGGGTGTAGTTTGACGTAGTGACTTTTTCAATTTTGAACTCTCAACTCTTTGATACCACTCCTGAGTACCATTATAGTCCCCATAGACCTACCGGAAAACATACTGAGTTTTTAAAATCGGATCATATACGTTTATGACCCTTAAAATGGTTCACAGAAAAAGAAAAAGAAGAAAAGGTTTTCAGAATTCTCATTGCATTAATATAGATTAAATAAGCTGAAAATACCTACCTAAAAACTTTCTAAATTTCTATAAATTGTGTGTGATAGACGGAGAATAAAATCGACTATTTCTATATTATATATAGCTTTTTAGTATTACGTAGCTACTTTTAGCTACTCGTATATTGTACTTTATGTAAATTTAACTTTGTGTTATGCATTAAATACATTATTAATATTTTATAAGAGTTATGCGGTCGTACTAAAATGTTTCTGCCATGTGCAATTCGGCTGTTATATTATCGTATGTAATGGAAAAAAATTCTTAACTTAATTACTGATGTAACAAAAAACAAAAAAAAACAACAACATAATACATAAAACATGCCTTATCTATCGGCCGTTTATAACCGAGAGAAAAAATAAAATCAGGAATACCTATCTATACCTTGACTTATTATATAAAGAAAAAATGTGGTTTATGTAATACTTGTCTGTATACTGGGTGGTATTTATTATGTACCTTATTCAGAACTTTTTAATCTATAGTTTTTATTTTAAAAAAATATAGGTAATATAGTAAGTATATACCATTATTCTACACATTTATGGCGAAAAAAATCAAATATAAGTACTCAACAAATATTTTATTTGTCAGTTTCGTTACTTTAATTCAATATTTTGTAACTTGTGAACAGAAAAAGGAAGTGACGTTGCAAGATGTTGGTAAAATAGATCGCTAAAAAAAATAGTGCTTTGGATAGGCAACTATAGTTGGGAAAGAGTAGTGTAAAATTTTATTATAATAACGTTTTTAAGATAAATCACGGTAAAAAAACAAATCTGAACAAACTCGGTGAATCAAAAGTGCTAAACAAATCCATAACTTAAAAAAATTCTTAATTTAACTCAAAAAAAAAGTTAATAAAATAAAAAAATAAAAAAATGTACTTTTCACATTGTACGCATTATAATTTAATAATATTTTACTAATTATAAAGAATTTTTTTTAAACATTACTAGAAAAAATTAACTTTGTTTACCAATTTATTGGTACATAGATATTAAGAGTGACAAGTATACATTGTGAATGAACGTTGTCTATGGCAGTCAAAAATTACAAAATCGGCAAAATTTTTGTTCTTTTAGACCGTTTTAAATTCCAATGGGTAATAGATATTATGCACTCATTGAGTGCAATTAAATAAATAATTCAGAATTTAAGTAATGTTTTTTATTATCTTCTTGATGGTAACCACCTCAGTTTTGAAAATTGTTAAAAATAACTCAATATTATGTATACCATCTGGATTTGGTAACCTGCAATATCACGTTACTAAAACAGACTATCCTGTAAAAATTCATATCTAAATGACCCGTGCGTGATACATAAATATTATTTTAACGTACCTACTACTACTCGTATACAATTTGTTCGTTTATAATATTATAGTGATTAGTGTCTTTCGAGTGTTGTAGTTTTAACCGTTGAATGTGTAGTAAATGCGTTAACGTGTATTTTAACTTCAAGTTTATTCTTTATATAGCGATACCTATTTGGAGTGGTCATCTCGAGTTTATCACAATGATAGGGTTTTATGTACAAATTAAATGATACAAAAAAATAAAACCATTCCGATACAATAAAAAACCGTTTTAATTTTTTAACTTTACCTATTGACTTTGTGTATAGTGCGTAACGATGAACACGTAACAAATCATTGATGATTTAGGAACATTAAAATACAACTTGATTCGGGTGTACACAAAACAATATAATTTAGACAAGTTTAATCGGTATGTATTCTTTAGTTTTGCTATGCATAATATCTTTTATATGTATGATTACTATAATCTAATTAACAGTGGTTTTCAACCTGAGCGTCGCCGTTCCCAAGGGAGCCGCGGTAGATACTAAAAATTTGTAATATTATCATTATTTGTATAGGACCAAAAAAGATCGAAAATCACTGTTCTAATAGCAATTAGAAACAATTTTTAAAACCATAACTATGGACCCATGTGGAGGGCGTCGTGTCTATATGGACCTGCGTAGTAGGATATGGTTTAGGGTAATTCGAGGCGCGTACAATTTTATAGATTCTGAGCGGAGTGACGAAGCTATAGATTTTACAAAAATGTGATACTTTTTTTTTGTCTGTACCCCGTATAGTTCCTTGAAATTTGCTCTAATAGTTCCCTGGATACCCAACTTATATCCTTGCAACAGTATGAGACCGATTTTTTCAATGTTTTAAATGTTATAAAATTTTTTTTAATGATAAAAAATATCGCAAACGTGTTTTCGACCAAATTTTGTGTAACTTGGCGAATTTCGGTCATAACTTCCAAATTTGGTATTATTTGAAAAACTCAAATTTTTTTATTTTGTCGTTTATTTGTTCAAAAAAACTCTAAATTTCTAGAAGAAAGTGTAATTCGAGGTTTACAAAACATAATTTCATTACTTGATATTTGAAAATACAATATGTTATGTATGTAAAACAAAATTTGTCTTATGCATTAAAAATTTTTGAAGAAATCCGCCATTTGATTTCCAATGGCGTGTACAAAATAAGTTGATAACACGAACGTGTTATTTCGGTTTTAATAATCAACTTACGCGCTAATGCGCTAACGTGCTTATAGCACCAAATATATTGACCCTTGTAATACCTATCTTTAAAATTCCTGATATAATTGTCAATATACGATTTAACATTTTCGCACATTGCTTAACCTTACATTTTTTTAAATGTGTGAAGGTTCATGGTGTTGTTTATATATTTCTTTCAAAATAACTTACCCTTAACTCAGACAGGTAAACCACAATATATAATTACACACAAAACGTCAAACTAACCTTTCAAACCAAGTCATCTGGGTCACGTTGGTATTTTATTTATTCTCTTAGATCATAAATTTAGCTTTTTATCACTTATTATTTTCTTTCAGTTACACTTTAAATCGAGAATGGACGTTGGCAATAAAAAAGATCGTCCATCGAACCCGCGAGCCAAAGCAAATGTTTTTGAAATATTCACATTCAGGTATACAAATTAAAATATATAAGCATTATAGAGTACCTGTTTAGTTTTTTTTGTAAATATAGGAAAAGTAAAATATATATTTTGGTAGTCTGCTTAAGATTAGTCTTAGTTGACCAATGTTTAAATAAAATGTTAATTATCATCAAACCCTTTATATACTATTCTGAATAATAGTATTTATATATACATGTATTATGTAAGTTAAGTATTACGAAACGGTTGCAAACACAAGAATATTTTTGGGGTAAAAACCCCTCTTAAAATATTAAGTACTTTCAAATCTGTATACGAATTTCAAATAAATTAAAATAACCATTTGATAATATTTTTAGAATTTTCTAAAATCCCCTCCCCTCCCTCCGAAATCTTTTCCTGCGTTCGCCTGTGTTACGAAATCTCGTATATATTTTATAATTTTTTTTTTTAAACATAGCTTTGGGAGTACAATAAACTTATTCTGATTCATCTGATACCTATTGCGCATTTACTATTTGATTTAGCTGGCTTTTAAACCTCTTCAGAATCGGGCAAAAAAGGGATTTAGAAGTAACCGATTTGTATGTGACACTAAACGATCACAAATCATCTGTGCTTGGCAAAGAATTTGAAAAGTAAATCAATTTTAACAAAACTGGATAATAATGCGTTCGTGTTTAAAATTATTTTTGTGATTATATTATATTGTTAAATTCTTAGGAAATGGACGATAGAGATCGACAATGCAAGAAAAACTAACCACAAGGCCAGTTTGTTTAGAGTTTTGGTTCAAATGTTTGGATCTACGGTTATAATATACACAGTGATACAAATATTTGTTGAAGTTGTGTTAAGGTAAAATTAAATGGAATCTAGGATAAAAAAGCCACAGGATAAATCAAACCACGGATAAAAAAACTATAGACTTTAATTGGTATTGATAGGTTACGTAAAGTTTTGGGTGCCATTTTGGGACCAATTCTAATTCAAAATTAAACTTGAGCATTATTGTGACTGTTTACCCTAAATTTAATAAATTCATATTTGATATAATGAATTATGTAACATCACATCTAACCTTAGATGTTTATTTTCTTAGAACACAATTAACTACAAGTATAATATAAAAACCACATTATTCAAAATAATATTTACCATAATTTCAATCATCGACAAGTATTGTGATTTAACGATTTCAATGTTATAGATTTAATTTTTAACATATTTAAAGAGTGCATTATTTTTAAAAACGTTTTACTGTAATTTTTTTAGAGTTTCTCAACCTATACTCATTGGTAAACTGTTAGAGTACTTTACTCACGATGAATCTAATACTACAGATCTAAAGCAAGCTTACATTTATGCGTCTGGTCTGTTGTTAACAATACTGGGTAATATTTTATTATATCACAATGCACAGATGGAACTCATCCACTGCGGAATGAAGATGAGAATTGCTTGTTGTTCTGCAATGTTTAAAAAGGTAAGTCGTCCTAATGATAAATCTTAGTGCCTATACAATATATTTATAATATTTGTTTTAACTTTCATTTATGGTGCATTCAAATTAAACTATACGGATTATTATATAATATCACATATATTGCTTGTGTTATATTACAAATTAGGATCATAACAATTTTACAAATCGTTTTTAACGTTTCATAAAAAAAACTATCCATCAGTATATAGTTATCGGTTATTTTTCAAATTAATATTTTGAGTAAAGAAAATTTCAGAAGACTACTGCTAAAAGTAAAAGTTCAAAATGTTTCATCATAATATAATTTGTATAATATTCTAAAATCAAGGTTTAGATTTTTATAGTTTTCAATTTAGAGTTGGTCACATAAAATGTTAAAAAATTCTACATAATTTTTTTATCATGATATAGCAGTATCTATATATATATATTATTAATATGATTTATTTTTTATTTCGTTTTATACTTTTATCCAGGCTTTAAGACTAAGCAAAGCATCCCTCGGTGAAACCACTATTGGTCAAGTTGTAAATTTGTTATCAAATGATGTAAATAGATTCGATATTGCATTGAGATTTGTACAATTCTTATTGATCGGTCCCTTTGTAACGGTTGTCGTTTTATATTTTTTGTGGCAAGAAATAGGTCCGTCATCGTTAGTTGGGATGGCTGGAATACTTGTAGCTATTCCGTTACAAGGTTTGTGTGAAAACGTTTGTTATATTGGGAGGTATTGAACGCTGAAAAACATTTCTATAGATACAATACTTATTTGATTTGTAGGTTGGTTTGGGAAAAAAACTTCTCATTTTCGTAAAAGGACAGCTGCACGAACCGATGAGAGGGTAAGGTTGATGAACGAAATAATATCGGGTATTCAAGTGATCAAAATGTATACTTGGGAAAAACCTTTTGCATCCCTTGTGAGATATGCTAGAAAGTATGTATACTTTAGACTAAATATAATGGTATTTAACAGAATATTCATATTGTTGTATTGTTATTGTAATATAGAAAGGAAATCAAGGAGCTCAGAGGAACTTCATACATTGCAATGATTGTTATGTCTTTTAAAATATTTCATATTAGATTAGCTCTGTTCATAAGCATTTTGTCTTATGTACTATTGGGAAACCACATCAATACTCATAAAGTAAAGTTTTAAACGTTATATTAATTAAAAACCGAATGACCAAATGTAAACCGTTTTTTTTACTATACATTCATGTTTGTGTTGTAAGGTTTACGTTATTATTTCACTATACAATATATTAATGTCAACAATGACAGTATTTTTTCCGCAAGCTATTACACAAGCGGCCGAGATTCTAGTAACCATAAAACGTATTCAAGTAAGTACCAACCACATGTTATACTCGTATTATTATAATTTTTAGATCAAAATTAAATGTTACTAATAATTATTCGTTAAAACAACTCTTGGCAATAAAGTTTGAACATCTATGTAAAAAATGTTTTTTTTCTAGATTTGTTGTAGGACTTTATAATAATGGAGAAAATTTGATGATAATTTTTATTTTTTCTATTAGCTCTATTGAATTATCGGATTATATAAATTATATTAAAACACACTTATCAAACTATGAAAATAAAATATCTAAATATTTAATATAATTCTTAAAAACTCAATAAGAAGCATCGCCATTCCTCGTCAAATAATTTTTAATCCAATTTTGATGACTGGTATTTATCCAATACAATTTAATGTACCGTACAATGTTAATGTACTTCTTATCAAAAAAGTTTATTATAAAAATTTACTACTTCTACTTTATAAGTATAATTTTCTTTTATGTAAATCTAATCCTAGATATGGCACTAGAAATAAAAATATATTTAAATATATTTAAATCGAATACTACTGTCGAGAAACAAAGTGTTATTAATAATGGTACTCTGCAACTATAAGTTTTAGATTATCAATTAATTTAGAAAATTTTAAAATTTTAATTCATTTAAAAATTATGTTAGTAAATTAAGTTTTGATTCAATTGGTTTTTAATTCTACCATTTAAGCCCAAAATTATATTCTTTATGTACAGCTTATCAACAGTTTTTTTTTCTTATTCTTTATGTAATTTTCTTATTGGAATTATGAATCCACAACAGATGCAGTGCAATGGCTGAACTCCCTGGACATAAAGATTTAATTAAAGACCTATATATGTATTACCTATATAATTTGTTATCAATCAGCTATCTTTTATATTTTATTTATTAATCTATTTTAATACTTGTACCTATTTTATACTATGTGAATTTTATTATGTTAAACCGTGAATGTTATATCTAAGCCATACGAAATAATAATAATAATTGGAATTATCCCTTTCGGCTCAAGCAATAATAAAAATAATATCAAAAATAAAAACAAAATTATAAAAATACAAATTTTTTATGCGCGTGGGCAAAAATGTAATAGGCGTTATTTGAGAGTGGGTTGTGGAAATACTACTAGAACTAGTGTGATCGATAAAGATAAAGATGTGGAACAAATTAAGACGTTGTACTAAGATTGATCATTTGTTTGTTTTAATAGAATTTTTTGTTACGTGATGAAAAAGAAAAAGCACAGTTATTGAACTCTGAAAGCACGCTAACAAATGGAGTACAAATGTCAACAGTTGAAAGTGAAGACGTTGATAATAGTCTAAAGACTATTATCGACGAAGACCTTGAACAATCGAGCAAATTAGGCATAGTCATTTCTAATGTTTCTGCAAAATGGATGTCCGATCAACCAGAAAACTCTTTAAGTAACATTAATTTGGTCATCAGACCGGGACGTTTGGTTGCAATAATTGGGCCGGTCGGAGGTGGAAAAGTATGTAATATTTATATTTATTAAAATTGGTCGTCAAACATTATTTTTTTTTTTTTTATTAGAAGTAAGGCTTTTCAACATCACAGATCACAAGCGTAGTGTAAATTACAAGTTAAAAGGAGAGAGAGAGAGAAAAAGAAAAATAAGAGCTTACTATGATTGTATTGAGACTTAAAGACTAAGGAAACACATTTTTACATTGTTAAAATTTGTCAATGAGTTTAATTTTGGTTGAAAATGTAATGATTTTAGCCATACCTTGCGATATGCATTTTCTTTGTATTAGTATATAAGGTGCTGTTTATGATTTTTCGCATTACAGATATAGACATCCATATAGAGGGTGACGAGTATGTCCATGGTAGAGAGATTTTTGCAGAAACCACATTGAAAAAAAAACCATTATTGTGGGTTAAATTTTGAATTTTTTTGTTTCAGAGTTCGTTAATACAAGCGATTTTACGAGAGTTGCCGCTTTCTAATGGGAACATATCCGTGAATGGTGTTGTTTCATACTCACCTCAGGAACCTTGGTTGTTTAATAGTTCTGTCCAACAGAACATTTTATTTGGGTCGCCAATGAATCCTGAACGTTATAATCAAGTAAAATAAGTTCATTCATTTTTTTATTTTGCTCTATAATTAAATTACATACAAATTTTGTGTTCATTATTTATGTAGAAAAAATGGACTTTAAGTGTTCACTAGGTATATAATTGTACAGTTTAACATTGTAAAGCGTAAGAAAATGCATGACGCATACCTACGTCTAAAGAAAAACGATTCGGTGATAATGAAAAACATGGGAAAATGTTTTTAAAATAATTATTTTGTTTTTTATGTTAACAAATTATATCTATTAAGATTTTTAAGTTAGTTCTTAAATACTATTGTGTAGGTACCTATTGTATTTTCTAATTTTATTTAATATTTTGATTCAGGTTTTAGAAGTGTGTGCGTTAAGACCTGATCTTAAACAATTCCGTTATGGCGATAAGACAATAGTTGGCGAGCGAGGGGTATCTCTTAGTGGTGGACAAAGAGCGAGAATAAATTTAGCAAGGTGAATGGAAATTAGTAACGATAAAACACTGACGTACTATTAGCATAAAATAAAATAAAATATTATGTGTTAGAGCTATATATAAAGTAGCTGACATTTATCTACTCGATGATCCTCTTTCGGCCGTTGACTCACACGTCGGAAAACATTTGTTTGACAAATGTATCAAAGGTGACTTACGCAAATAGTTCAAAATTTGAATTTTTAACTGATCATGTTACGTTTAACTGCCATTTACAGGTTATCTTAAAGAAAAAACATGTGTTCTTATTACTCATCAAATACAATATTTGAGAAGTGTGGATCAAATCGTTCTAATGGAAAACGTTAGTTCTTAGTAATTAATTTTATAACCACTTATTTAGCTTACTAACTTGTACAAACTCTAACTAGGCAAAAATATCAGCCGAAGGCTCGTATCAAGAGCTTCAGTCTTCTGGTAGAGATTTCACAAAATTGCTTGGATCGTCAGAAGAAATAATGTCTACGGACGACAAACCTCGAGATACCAACGAGGCGAATCTCGATCACAAGTCGGATTCACTTGTCGCCTTATCAAGAAAAAGTTCTAGCGTTTCGTCGATTATCGGGGAAAATTGTAAACTGGATGAGACTCGAGGAGTGGAGCCCTCAGAAATAGACGAATCATGTGGTTCAGGCAGCGTGCCGTGTGGAATCTATTTATCGTACATGTCCGCCTGTAGGAGCTCTTTCAAAGTAGCTTTGCTGATCTTCGTATGCATTTTTACGCAACTTCTGGGTACTAGTGGAGATTATTGGATCAGTTATTGGTACCTAAATTTTAAAATTTTCTTATTTTACACCAGAACTTTTTACACCCAAAACAGCTCTAAAAAAGTGCTGCACTACTTGTATAACTTCTTTAAACCTACTAAAACACCATAAAACATAACCCAATACGTAATGATATGATACTCTCAGCAATCCGTTAATATTGACTACATAGTGTCGTAGGCCATAGATGGTATTTTCTAGGCTAAGACTAATGTTAAATTAATACATTTGCAAGTACCATGTATATATATAGTACGAATCTCGTCTTAATTTTCAAAACTTAAATTTAATATTTTATGTTCACTTAACTGTCAATTATTATAACAAATATAATATGTTGTTTTGAGGGTCAATCTGGAAGAAAATGTGTTCAAAAATGAGCCAACGGGAAATGGTACTATAGTCGTGAAAACGTTTTTGTGGTGGTCAATCTCTCGTCAGACCTGCGTGACGGTTTATGCCGTTTTGTCCGTAGCCTTGGTAGTAGTCGTGTTCGTAAGAGTAGCTTTTTTCGTTTCGTTTTTTATGAATGTTTCGACAAATTTACATAATGACATGTTCGACGCATTGACTAGAGCTACGATGTTCTTTTTTAATACTAATTCGTCTGGTACGTAGTACAAAACTTCCACTAATTGCAACGCAATTCTTAAATTTTTTTTTTTTTTTTTAATTTTTAGGACGGATTCTCAATCGCTTTACAAAAGACATGGGAATAATTGACGAAGGCATACCATTACCCTTAACGGATTTTATTTTTGTAAAGTATACTTGTTGCGTTTTACTCTGTCTCTTTTTAGTGATTTGTATTCTAAATTTTTGAAGCAAACTAAAAAATAAACAATGGTTTAATTTGTAATATTTTTTAAAACCAAACTTTTTTTTAGAAAACTCAGTTTATGCATAAAAATCGGATGACATTTTAAGAATTTAAAGAATCGTAGTGACTCTAAAATGTGAAATTATTAGGTACAATATTAAAGGAGTGACGATACTACCCATATCAATTTGGTGCATAGCTAATTGGACCTGCATAGCAATATCGCTTTGGAGTGGTTTTGGGTGGTTCACTGGTTTTAAAGTTGTAGTTTGATGTTTGCGTTAAATTTGCAAGCAATCGACTTTTTACGAAAATTACGATTCTGATACTTCAATTACTTAATAAGTAGTAAAATTTAAAAGTTTTATATTTGATTCAAATCTGTTTAAGACTTAACTCCATTAAAATGTAACACTAAATAGTTTATACAAATTAAATTGGAATGAAATTACATTTTCAAACATTTTCGTGGATAAATATGAGGAATTGTGACAGAAAATTATGAAGTTGTTTGTTAAATACTGCTCACAATTCTCATTTAATGAAATTAGGTTAATTATTATTTTTATCCACAAAGAGATCGCAAATTAATTTTTATACCGACATTTGATCAAAAAAATCCAGTAAGATGATCTATAAGTAAAGCATAATACTTAAAAAAAATTAAAAACATATTTTTATTTATAACTATATACATAAAACAATATTAATATTAGTGTCAATTTACGTCTCATAGATCATCTTAATGTATAAAATTGTTTTTTCTTTTTTTTATTCGTCATACAAATTTGATGTTATTTGTCACATACCTATGTCCTATAATATATGTTTTGCGTCAATTTTTGACCCTAACATTTAACTTACCTGCTGCAGTATATCAACACAAAGAGTGGATTGGTAATCAAAATATCGTGTTTTCTTGGTGATTTTACTCTTAAATTCTGCTATCTAACAAAATTTATTACTCCCATATCATACCACACAAAAAAAAATCTTGTAACATCTTGAAAATATTTATCTATATTCTATAGTTATAATAAAACGATTGACTTAATTTTTATAAAGTCCCCATTTATACAGTTTTGCATCATCGTTAGTTGAACGTTTTTTTCTTTTTTTTTTTTGCTATACAAAAAAATAAATTTTATGGGAACTTATTCTATTGACATTTATGGTTCGGATAGTTTTTCAAATACACATCAGCCCACTAAATGTCAAGCACAACCCTTTTCACCTACAAAATGTTTAAACATTCAACAAATAAATATACTAACTATATGTTTTCTTACGAACAGACCGTTTTGGTAATCCTTGCTATTTCAACCGTGGTTGGATACATTAACATTTACCTCATGATACCTACTTTCGTCATTGGTGTGTTGGGCTACCGAGTCGTAGTGTTTTATCTGTCGACATCTCGTAGTATCAAACGTTTAGAAGCAGTTGGTGAGCCCGATCACGAATTTCAGTCGAATAATAATATAAGTTACTCGACGTAACTATTAAAATTGGTTTTTTTACATTCGCAGCGCGAAGTCCTGTTTATGCGCACTTTAACGCATCACTTCAAGGTTTAACTACGATTCGAGCATTCAAAACTGAAAACATTTTGTCTGAAGAATTCGACATCCATCAGGTTTGTAAAAACTAACTGGGTATACGTACTTATGCGTACGTATAAAATTGATACATGTATTGATAATTGTTGAATGAGTCTAGGATTTGCATTCATCGGCTTGGTACGTATTTATTTCTTCAAGTGAAGCGCTTGGTTTCACGTTTGATATGATTCTTCTGGTTTATATGACCATTGTTACGTGCAGTTTCCTAGTTATGGGCAAAGGTATGTTAGAACTGTGTACAAGTATATCGTATTAATCGTGGAACAGACTACTGTGGAGTATTTAGTATAATAATTTACATTATTTTATTGCAGATTACTTTGCCGGTGACGTCGGACTGGTCATAACTCAAACGATTACTTTGGCTGGTACCCTCCAGTGGGGAATACGACAGGCGGCGGAAATGGAAAACCAGATGACGTCCGTTGAACGAATACTTGAGTACACGAACGTTCCACAGGAGGCCGCTCTCGAATCGTCTCGTCCGGGTACCATAAAATATGAAATATTGTTCTGTAGAGAATATTAAATCAATCCGCTTTTGAATTAAAAATAGTTAAGCTGGAACATATTATTATTTTAAAAATAATTCGTATACAACATTTCCGTGCAGTCTGCCGGCCACACGGACGAGAGATAATCGTTTATAATAAAAAATATGCCTTCTTCAAATGTACTATATAAATTCTAACATTAGATAATGTACCTACTTTTATCAAATTATGATGGATAAACCTATTCAATGAATTCGTTACAAAAAACAAATTTTATTTCTTTTTATAATTAGGTACATTAATATTATATTTTAATGATTACATTGATTTTATAAAATAATTACCATATAAATTATAAAATTCAGAGCTATGTTGATATACCATACTTTATATTTACGAGTACTATTTGGGTTGATTTAAGTTTTTCTCTCTGCTTTTAGACAAAAAACCGCCAAAAGAATGGCCGATTAATGGACGTATAGAATTCAAAAACTTGTCTCTACGTTATAGCTCGGAAACGCCACCGGTTTTAAAAAATCTTAATATTACAATACTACCAATGGAAAAAGTAAAACAGAATGCCTATAATTTTTTCAGTATGTTTGTCGATCAATAACGACTGTGTTGTGTACACTATTAGATCGGAATCGTCGGTAGAACTGGTGCAGGGAAATCATCCTTGATCGCAGCACTGTTTAGATTAGCTCTCGATGAAGGCTTCATCATCATAGACGATATTGAAATCCACGAAATTGGATTACACGAGTTGAGATCAAAACTTTCAATCATCCCACAAGAACCGATTTTATTTTCGGGTACAATGCGGAAAAATCTAGATCCTTTTGATGAATATCCTGACCATGCTCTTTGGAATGCTTTAGACGATGTAAAAATTGAAAAAAGATGTTCTTAACTTTTGTACCGTTCTATGTATATAAAATAGGTACCTAGTTACGAAAAAAACGTTTGACTTTGCCTGTGAATGTATTAAATTTTAGGTAGAACTCAAAACGGTTGTAGAGGATTTACCCGGTGGTTTAAACTCAAAAATTTCCGAGGGTGAATCTAACTTCAGTGTCGGTCAAAGACAATTGGTGTGTTTGGCTAGAGCCATACTGCGACGTAATAAAATCCTTGTGTTGGACGAGGCTACTGCTAACGTTGATTCACAGTAATGAACGAAAAAGCATTTTAATCTTGAAGTTTGCTTTGGCTAGATATTTCAATTTTTCGAATGTTTTTTTTTTTCAGGACTGACGCATTGATCCAAAATACCATAAGAAATACGTTCCGAAAATGTACCGTACTAACAATAGCTCACCGTTTGAACACAGTTATGGATTCGGATAAGGTACTCGTCATGGACTCAGGAACAATGATTGAATTTGATCATCCACATAATTTGTTGAAAAACGAGGATGGGGTTTTTTTTAAAATGGTAGAGCAGACTGGACGAGCCACAGCAGAATTGCTACACAATGTAGCCGCTGAGGTAAAATAGATAATACGATGTTTTCCATTGAAGGTTCTTAACTGTTCATATAACTAATATATATAGTAAATGAATCGCGTTTTTTGTTAAACTAACGTAACATAAAATGTAGAACAACATTGGAGGTTTACAATTGATTAAAAAAAAAATGCATGATATTTGTTTTTTGTTTAATTTTTTTAAATTCACGTTGATTAACCTGACGTTTTTATTGATTGTGTGCTATTAAAACATACCTATTTTTGAACAGAGTTTTAAAACCATGCAGAAGAAGAATGAATTTTCTATTAAATTAATCGACGAGAATACAGAAGACGGACATGTGGAAAAAGAATGATTTAATTTATTTTGAAATCCTTTAAAGATAACAAACTTTGTACCTATATTTATTTATGTATAATAATAATAAAATATACTATAGAGTTTGACTCGAAAATTGTTATCGTTTTGTGGCTGATTTCTCACTATTGATTTTTGTAAAATTTATCGGTATTCTTGTCCTATTACATTTAGGTATTTATTTATGCATTTCATTACTTAAAATTTGCACTGAATAACAACGAATTAAGTATAAATCTTTAATAATCTTCTAGATATTTAAGTTTCTGAGTTAAGCTAAAATGTGTTGATTTACAATTATGTTTGTAGTTTTTTTATGATCGACCAAAAGTGTTGTGTGATTAATGCGATTGTTACATATATATGTATGATTTACTTCATTTTAACTATTATTTGAAATGTTTGAGTAATGATCCACATGACAAAATACAAAATTTTCATAAGTGCTTGATTGTATTATAAATAAAAGTAGCTTTTGACAAATAGATAGCTTAATTGTAACAAATATATTTATTTCATTAGGTATGTTTTTTCAGTTTTCTTACTTTACATTTATGTACCACTTTTGTCTGCTTTGAAATGATAACATTATACATTTTTACATGTATTAAGTTTTCTTGTCAATTTCGACAGTTTTTCATTTTTATGTTGAAGTATTTGGACCATAATAGATATATTGTCTTGCTATTTCGTGTATGTAACTGTTTTATTTTGTTTGAATAAAATCAATATGAACGTGACCAATTATTTCGTCGATATCTTCATAGTTATTATACCATATAATAATTACAATACATCATAATCACATAATAGTTTGAAATTTGAATTAAATATAATAACTCCACAATAGAGATTGCAACATTAAATGTATACAGACATGCATTTTACTATGTTGTGAGTCATAAAAGTTAATTAAAAAAAAAAAGTAAAATAAGCTGTACTCACTCACTAATACATTTTAGTTATTCGTCTACTGCAATGCTTTCTGCAGTTTGCGTGCCGAGGTCTGTGATTAAATAGATTCAAAAGAAAGATTTGTTCGATGTTCTTACTTTTTTAAGAACATAGATAGTTTCAATCTCTTTTTCAAGTCATCGTTTAGGTTGTCCCTAGTGTATAATTTTATTTTTCGATTAAACTGCATAGAAATTCATATTTTTATTTTATAAACTATGTGTATACTTATATACGTATAACGTGAAGTTTTAATCATCGATTCAAATCCAAACTCCATACATTGACGGTAAGTATTTTTTTTAACGTATATCTGTGCTTTTTTCACTTAAATTAAAGTAATCATCTAGATGATATAGAAATAGAAGTGGCAACTGCTGAATCGTGTGTTCCAAATATATTTTTAGTAACGAATTGAGTTAGATATAGCTCAAATAAGTAAGTGATAAATCTTACCTATATCTAAACTTTAACCCACATTAAGACCAAATATTCTATAGAATTGTTTGGTTTTCGATGATAAACGTGGTAAAAAAATGTATTTAATTTTACAAAAGTGTTTTTCATAAATATGTATATATTATTCCATAATTATACATACATTATATAATAATAACAGATATAGTTTATCCGTGATTATATTTAATTACTATATTTTTAAACACCTATATATGAATAAAATACAATTATGCACATATTTAACTGTTATTATTACCAATGTAATATGGTTTTTGTGTATTGTTTTATCATTACATGTACCTATAAAAATATAGTAAAATTTTTAGTTAAATCATATCTATTTTTCAGCTTAAATAATATAATTTAATATCTAGCAAATATAAACACATTCATTATTTTTTAAGCTCTC
>CM029363.1:5018116-5034908 GCA_017140985.1 Hormaphis cornu
CTATTTATCGGTATGCCGACGGTGAACGGTCAAAGTCCAGAGATAATGTGAAATGGTGAAAACTGTGGATCGTCGGCCCACTGACCGATCTGCCGCCGATCTATATTTGTGTACCATGGTGTACTTACTTTTTAATTTAATTTGAAATCAATATCGCTGGGTCTAGAGACTTGAAATTTAGCACAGAAGGTCCTTATGTAAGGTAGGCGAACAACTAAAAAATGTTTATCAAAATTCAACACTAAATGGGTTAAAAGGGTTCAGGTATTGATACATAATCCCTAACCTAACGCACAGCCCAAACCGCTGGGTCTAGAGACTTGAAATTTTGCTCACACAGTGGTTCCTTATACAACGAAGACGCGCACTGAGAAAGGGATTTTCAAAATTCAACCCCTAAAGCGTTTTTTTTAAAATTCATCCCTTAAGGTGGTGAAACAGGGTTTCCAAATTTGTGTAACTTGGTATACTCATTTATTAAATTTAATATGGAATTAATTTACTAAGCTTTAACCGACTAAATCCCGGGCAACGCCGGGTCGGGACAGCTAGTATATATATATATATATATAGATTTCTGAATTGCGCAGCAAAGCGCGCCGGGTTCGCTAGAGTAGGTATAAATGATAAAATTATTTTCAATTAGATGCAGACATGCCAGTAGATATAATAATTATTGTACTATATTATTATACCCTTAAAATTATCGCTAATTATTAATAAGTAAGTTATTACAAAATAAACTATAGAAAACCTTATAGAACCTAAACAAATTGTTCACGAAATTGTTTTTTTTTCAATCATTTAGGAAAAAAACAAAATTCAAGGAAGTATAATAGTTAGCCAACGCAATATGTACAGGTCAGTAATGTTAAATGCCTTTAAAAATTACGTACACGTAGCTAGCCTCCCTTCTCCTAAAATAAAAATTTCTTATGCTTATAATTACTTCTATCCTCCACCATTCTAAACTGCTCATATTTGCAGACGATATGAAACTATTCCTCAAAATTAAATCTCCCTCCGATTGTCATTTACTTTAGGCTGACCTCCAATGTCTTATTGAATGGAGCGACTCTATTGGCCTCCCTTTAAATATTTCTAAATGCTCTACCATGTCTTTCTTTCGATGTAGGTCTCCATATGTTTTTCCCTACTTCATCTCCAACACATCCTTAAATCGGGTTGACTCGATACGTGATTTAGGGTTCATATTAATCCATAACTTCTCTCCCAATAAACATATTGAGTCTATTTCCTGAAAATCTCTTAAACTTCTTGGTTTCATCTCTCGAATCACCCAAGAATTTCATCTAACTTCCTCTTTTATGTTCTTTTATTGTTCCCTTGTCCGTCCCACATTAGAATATTGTTCAGTTCTTTGGGACCCTCAAACTACTTGTGGTAGTGCAATTATTGAAAGGGTCCAAAGGAAATTCCTACGGCTTGCTGCTTTCCGCTTTAACATTGCTCACCCTCCACATGATTATTCCCCTATCCTTCAAACTCTTCATCTCTCCAGTCTTGCTGACCGCAGACATGTTTCTAACCTTTCCTTTCTTTCAAACGTACTTTCTAACAAAATTGATTCTCATGAACTTATCTCCCATTTAAACTTTAAAATTCCAATTCGTTCGACCCGTTCAACAATTCCCTTCCTTATCCCACCTTCTGCTACTCTCTCTTGATTCCTCACCTACTCGTATTTTACGCCTTATGCGTGCAGCCAATAATGACCCCTTTTTCACCATTAATGGGCATGCAAATTCATGCGAGTTTCATGTTAATTATTGGCATAAGAAATTTTTATTTTGGGAGAAGGGGGGGGGCTGGCCACATGTACGTCTAAAAATTTGCTTTTACATATTATTAATAATAATTGTATTAAATTTTCCAATTTTAGATTGATGTCGAGTGGTAATGTTAATGAAAGACCAGAAAGGCTTCAAAATCCACGAGTCAATGCAAATATTTTTGAAAAAATTTCATTTAGGTAAACAATTTGAGTTTTAAATATTTTATCGTTGCTAGTACGATAAGATCATACAAAAATACAAATTAAATAATTATTACATTTTGACAGAAAACAGGTTTTATTGAAATGTTCGTCATAAATCTATTACCTATAGAAAAGTCATTCATTTCGGCCATTGTAGAAAATTTTAAAAATTTATTTTTTATAAAATTAGCGATATTTTTAAGTTACGTACAAAAACTAAAAATTAAAAAATCATATCATTAGAATAGTACTTGAATAAAAATTGTTTTTTCTATCTCATGATTCAAGCTAACTATTTAGAATCATTAAAAAACAAAAGTTATGACGAATTTCACAAAATTATTTACCTACGCATTCTGCTAAAACTTTAGCACTCAAATAGTAACAAAAAAACTATTTTTTAGAACGTTCATTTTAAAACTTAAACTGTAACTAATCATAAATTTGTACATTATTTAGCTGGCTGTTGGACATATTTAAAACTGGAAGAAAAAGAGATTTAGTCGAAAGTGATTTATATGCAACATTAGACGAACACAAGTCATCAGTACTAGGTGATGAACTAGAAAAGTAAATTCATTGTTACAAAATGTATTCTTAATGAGTAGGTGTGTGTTTGGTTTTACACTTGATTGTTTAATTTTATAGAAAATGGAAAACTGAGTTTGTCACCTCAAAAAAGATTTCTCGGGATCCAAGTTTGCTACGAGCTTTGTTTCAAATGTTTGGTGTAAAGTTTATGTTTTTTGGATTGATTCAAGCGATCGTTGAAATTTTATTGAAGTAAGAGTAGTGACGCTATAAATAAAAAAAATGTTTTAAACAGCAATATTTTAACTTTCTAAGTAATTAGTTAGGAACATTATGATTTAACACTTTAACAGTGTTGTGGTACTTTTATGTCCCTTTTATTGGTTTGAGTAACACATTTGTATTATTTTAAAAATATCTATGAGAAAAAAAAAACGGAAATCATATAAACAAACAATTTATTTTAAGATATTCGATTTTATTTGAAAAACATTCGATTAAGCAATATTCAAAATTTATCATTTGATCTTTTTCACGAAATTTACCACTCTATAACAAACTCTTGAATATGGTACAAAGCCTTAGATAAATAGTAGTTTTTAGTAAGATGCACAAAAGCATTTAATTTAAAAAAATTAAAATCGTCCGACAATTTTCCATTAATAATCTTTTTTTCGAAATATCAGACTGGGGATTTACTTAAATATGCGATTAAATTGGAGGCTGTGTTTCAAAAGGGTGCGTATTTATTTTAACTTAAAACTCAATAATAATAAAGCATAAGTTCACTAATATCTACTCAATTATTTAAGCATATTGCATGCGTTTAAAATAAATAACGATTGTTTTTTATGTATACAAATGTATATTACCTATTTTACTCCTAGATTATCTCAACCACTGTTTATTGGAGGATTATTAGAATTTTTCAATTCCGGTGAATCTACGAAACCTGATACGGGACATGCGTATGCTTATGCATTTTTTCTGATATTAAATATGTTCGTTTCAATCGTGTTACACCAGGTGTCACAATCAGAAATGCTACACATTGGAATGGCCATACGAGTGGCCTGTTCTTCTCTAATTTTTAAAAAGGTTAGATTGTTTCATATTATTATATTTACCTACATTTATTGGTTGGTATTCATTTTATGAAGAGAAGTATCCCATAAAGGTGCAATCAAATTCCGCCAGAGCGCGTTCTATACTGTATTTCTACAACGTAGGCTATATTAGTAGAGAATATTAATAGTTCCTTCACAAACGAAACAATAATTAACTTATTTTTGTTTCGAAAAATGATTACGATTGAGTATTTAGTAATATCTGTATACTGACGTTGAGTTTTTTTTTTTTTAATTTTGATTGTTAAAAAAAGTATACATAAAATTTAATTTTGAATAACGAGGTAAATTTTAAACTTTAATAACTTTAAAATTGATTTTTAATAATATGCTTACGACAGTGTATATCAAGCAATATATATAGATTGCACATTTAAAATTTACAGACTTCTTACTACAAAATTAATTATACTAGTGGGAAAGAACTTGAAATGCAACCGTAGTAACTGACTAGAAAATGAATGAAAAATATTTTTTTTTTTTTAGGATCATCGTAAACCTAGTATTAACAATAGGTATATCAACCAAACCGTTTCAGCAGAAAAAAAAAATTGTTAGAATATTAAGCGTAGAATTGTATTCGACTATATTTTTGTGATACACACTTCGCATTGAAGATGTTAAAATATGTATATTAAGCTCACTCGAATATTATTCCAAAAGTGTACATTTATCCTCTACTTAATACTTATTTTGTGCAAAGTATTTATATTGTTTAACACAAGGGCGCAATTTCAGATTTTAAATAGGCGTACCACAACATTCGACGCAGGCCAATTAATTATTATTATAAAAAAAAAAAAAACGTAAATTTGCTCAGTTAGGGCCTCGACTAAACTCCACCAAATCTTTTATTTATAATCTCTACGATTTTAATTTATTTGAAGAATCAGTCTATTCTCCGATATATTTTAATAAAACTCTCCTCCCCAAACTTTTAACCCAAGTGCCCCTGGTTCAACGCCGTTATTACAATTTTAAAATCGTATAAAACACGCCGCTTTAAAAACGATACGATTCTGGACTTAACGTGTGATAAATAATGGCAATGATTACAGCGATCCGTATTATTTTGGTAAAAATACATATTTTGTTGTCAACGCTACGATCTAGGCTCTGCGAATCAGCAAAAACGCTCTTGGCGAAACCACAGCAAGTCGAGTAGTGAATTTGCTGTCGAACGACGTGCTTAGGTTCGACACGGCATTCATAAGTCCACACTACTTGTGGATAAGTCCCATACAAACAATGGTGGCCACATACTTTATATGGCAAATTATTGGCGTATCTTCGCTAGTCGGATTAGCCGCGTGTTTTTTGTTCATCCCTTTACAAGGTTTGTGGATCGGAAAAATATTGTTTGTACACGAACAACTTCATAGACGGAGATTGACGGGGGGGTGCTCTTTTAGCCTCAAAAATATAAAAAAGCTCCGAAACATATTTGATCACTCTTCAAATTATAATAATATCACTCCGCAGTTATAAAATGTACTATAAATAGCCTCCCAACAGTTTGATCGAATCTCCGCCTATGAATAACAAATATTACGTATATGTACTTGTATAACTATGTTGATGGACTCGCCCGATCATTCAGGTTGGTTGGGGAAAAAAACTTCAGAATTCCGATCGAAAACGGCTGTCGTGACTGACGAGAGGATACGGTTGATGAGCGAAATAATTACGGGCATTCAAGTGATCAAAATGTACACGTGGGAAAAACCGTTTGCTTACCTAGCGCAGTGTACGAGAAAGTAAGCATGTGGAGTGACTACCTCCTGTGATATACAGTGTCACACGAGCTGTATGATAATTATTTTATCGATGCATTTTTCAATAAAAAAAAAAACTATACATATATATACATGTATATTGGTGTTACTCTAAAGGAAGGAGTTACATTTGATTAAAAGATCGTCTTACATCAAAGCCACGTTGGTGTCTTTCGCTGCGTTCCATATGAGAATGACGTTTTTCCTCTGCATTGTAATGTACATTTTTCTAGGAAACACTATATCCGCTCAGAAAGTAAGTGTACACTTGATGACGAGCACGCATTCAGTGCTAAACACCTACAAAATGCACGTGGCTTCGGTTCGTAACTTTGTTTTAGGTGTTCGTCGTAACGACGTATTATCACATACTGCAAGCGACGTTGACGACACGTTTTACTCATGCTATTAGACAGTTGGCCGAGATGCACATATCCATTAAACGGATACAGGTAAAAGGGAAGACACGAAAAATGTGTTTATATTAAGGAAAATTTGTTGAAAAAAAAAACCCACTGTGATGCGTAATTATTATAATAGCGACATGTGTATTTTGAAGTGTTATCTTTCGCACGGAGAAAAAGACTGTCGTGAAGTGGAAAATCATTCGAAAAATTTGGACACGGTCATTACACAGCTAACCACTTTCAGTGTAAACCGTACGGTAACGAGTAATGCGAAAAAAATATGCAACGACGAAGAACAGTTGAATAATTTTGGAATTTTTATATCTAACGCCTCGGCCAAGTGGACGGATGATAGTCCTGAAAACGGTTTACGAAACGTTAATTTGGCTGTACGGTTTAACGAATTGGTTGCTATAATCGGTCCCGTGGGAGCCGGAAAAGTATTTATACAAAATAATATACCACGATTACGTGTTATTATAATATAATTCGATAAAGTGTATTATTTAAATGTATATAATTTTGTTTTACGTTGCAGAGTTCTTTGATACAAGCAATTTTACACGAATTACCTCTTTATGAAGGGAAAATTTCTGTCCGCGGTACAATTTCATACGCGTCACAAGAACCGTGGTTATTTTCTGGTTCTGTTAAAGAAAACATCCTATTCGACTCGCCAATGGACAACGAACGTTATAATCAAGTAAACGCTGTATTTTTAAATTATTTACAGAATTTTTTCGCATTCGATGGAAATTTAATTTTGTTTTTACTTTTTAAAAGATCGTAAAAATATGTGCCTTGGGAGTTGATTTTAAACAGCTACCATACGGCGACCTTACGATAGTGGGAGAGAGAGGAGTGACTCTTAGCGGAGGACAAAAGTCCAGGATAAACTTAGCTAGGTAAGTAACACTTAGCTAGTAAAAAAAATTAAACATTTTGAATATGCACACATTAGTATCGAATACTTTTATTTCAGAGCTATGTACAAACAAGCGGATATCTATTTGTTAGACGACCCATTGTCTGCTGTTGATGCTCACGTTGGCAAACAGTTATTTGATAAATGCATCAAAGGTTATATACTTAGATTATAAAACAGCTTCTTGAGCTCGATGATTAAACTATATAATGAAAAAACGTACAAAAAATTGCATTGTAATTAATAATGATTGACGTTTAATTTTTCGTTTGTTTAAGGTTTCCTTAAAGATAAAACTTGTTTGCTCATCACTCACCAGCTACAATATTTAACTCGCGTGGATAACATTATTCTCATGAACAAGGTGGTTGGCCATACGTATAGTAGAATATGCAATAATTATTTTACAGTAAATGATTGAACATGATATTTTGTGCTATATGTAGGCAACTATATTAGCGAAGGGTGCGTACAAAGAACTCCGTGCAACCAACTTGGATTTAAAAACATTTCTTCAATCTTCCGACGAGAAGAAATGTCTTTCTATCGATAAGTTGGATTGTAAGCCCAAAAACATAAACGACGTGAATGAAAAATCTATCGCTCACCGACGAGTGTCTGTTAAAAGCATTCGGTCAGCATCTTTCACTGAGGGTAAAGACAGTGAATTTTCAGCGGTACCCATCGAAACAATTGAGACTCGATGTTCCGGAAACGTATCAAACACCGTTTACTCTTCGTACATTTCTGCCGGCGGAGGGATGTGCAAAATAATATTCTTTATTTGCATTTGTATTTTGACTCAAGTTCTGGCGTCAGGCGGAGATTTATGGATAACTTTTTGGTAAGTGTGTATTACTTCGTTCATGCTACGATGCAGACACTGTACAAGACAGCTTTTGTCTAAAAGTGTGTGAATTTTAATTATTGACCTTTGTCTTCAGCTGATATGATCAATGATGGACAAAAATGATTTTTCGAAATGAAAATCGGAACATTTATACTCTAAATTTGGTTTTCTATTATATTTTAAATTTTAAATGATATCGTCATTTTTATTTTATTTTAATACTCTAATGGTTTTGAATCTTCATTCAATTCAAAATTTCTAACCTTAGTGATTGGCGCCGTGGGCGATTGCCCAGGTCGCCCATAGCTTTCGCCGGCCCTGAACACTATTTATTGTTTTACACTCTCCAAGATTGAAGTTCTCTTAAAGTTTTATGTTTTTAACTCGTTATCATTTACAACATTGCTCTTCACGTCCATCTTTCTAAAACGATCCTGCAGTTTATGTTGTAGTCTGTAGATTATCGTAAAGTCGGTTAGATATAAGTAAGACTGAGGTCACAATAAAGTTATTGTTTACTGTAAAGTCATATTTGTAAGACAAATTAATTTTTTCGGAATCGTAAGTAAGTATTTTTAATGTATAAGTACCAAATGACTTGTAAGCACAAAGTGATCAAAATTTGATTATTTACTCTGATTTTGCGTTTTTAAATGTAAATTAATATTATTACAAATGCATATTATTATGAATGCATTTTATATTTAAAATTTGGTAATTCACGACTTATGAATGTAGTCGACTGTAAAATTAATTTAACAAATGATGAGCAGCTGTGTCGAATTGTAAATAGGTAGGTACTTAAAAATATTCCCGATTTTGTTGATTGTGAAATAACACATCACAATGACTTAATAACGCACGAGACCATATTCGAAGTTTCTGGGAAACTTCTTATGTGTAAAATCAAACGTAAATTTTTTTGTTTAGGGTAAATCTGGAAGAACACTTTTTTAGTAACGAACATGACGTTGTTGAAGAACTGCCAGTTCACAACGGCACGTCAACGGTTGACGTCAAATTCGTAAGACTAACGTGGTGGTCGATATCTCGGTGGACGTGTCTCGGGGTTTTCGCTTTTTTTACTTTAGTAACGATAACAGCGGTCGCAGTCAGATCCATCACGATCGTTTTATTGTGCACGCAAGCATCAAAACATTTGCACGAAAAAATGTTCGACGCCATAATCAGGGCTACAATGCTCTTTTTCAACACCAATTCGTCTGGTAAAACATCAATTAACATATATAATGTATAATATCTACAAAAAAAAAAAAAAAAAAAAACTATTATAACTATATTAAATTTGCTTTATTCCTTCGACAATTTTAGAAATCTATAATATACAAATTAATAAAATAACTTAACCAGTGTAAATTGATCGTAGATAGATATCTTTGAAACATTAAATAATTATTTCTTTAAAAATGTATTTTTTTAATATAGCTAAACTTTGAAATAAGTTTTATCGTGCTATTTATAAGTCTATTTACAAGAATTCTAAAATCGCCGTAAGACACCACGAAACTGATTCACCGATTTTCGCTCAGAATTTTCATTTAACATTTTTTTTTTCCTATAGGCTGTATTCTCAACCGTTTTTCTAAGGACATTGGAGCTATCGACGAAAACATACTCGTCGCCCTAATGGATTTCGTTCATGTAATATAGTAATAACCACATAAAATATCGCTTATCTTATTAAAATATGTTTTTTTTTTTTTGTAACTTTTGCTTTTTTCAATACTTTTAAAACACGATTAGTTCTATGATTAAAGTACCTACTTTAGCTTTACTATTCCATTTAGTATAATATACATTGTACCTACTGTCAAAATTTTATAGTATGGATCAACGCTCATAGGAATCGTTGTAATCGTCGGCTTAGTTAACGTTTATTTGTTGATACCCACGATCATCTTGGCATTTGTGTTTTACAAATTCACGACGTTTTATTTGTCAACATCTCGCAGTATTAAACGTCTGGACGGAATCAGTGAGTAATAAATATATGATGTTCTAAACGTCTACGTTTACTTTGCAGTAAGCCAGTTGGTCCAGTACTGTTTCGGGAGCACTGGGCACTGGTATGAAAAATGAAAAGTTTAGTTAAACGCTCGATAATACACTAAATTTGTAAGCAATGATACATTGTAAATTCAACTAAATATTATGGAGTTAAGTCGGTGTATACTTCATCAACAAAAAACAAAACTAATGAAAGTGAACTTGTCAATTATGTTATCTGCCTATCAACTCATTTGTATCTTAACTTATGGACTATTGATCGCATGATATTGTTTAGACATTTATATATGTTTTTTTTAATTTGCAATGCTATAGCGCGAAGTCCTATGATTGCTCATATGAATACAAGTCTTCAAGGTTTAACAACAATCAGAGCGTTTAAAGCAGAACAAATATTATGTCAAGAATTCGATTATTACCAAGTACATACATTAAAATTCAAAATACTTGTTTTTTTTCAAATTTATTTCAAACACGCATATGTATGTATGATTACACATAATATATGATATTGTATTATAGGATTTACATTCGTCCGCTTGGTATTTGTTTATAACGTCGAGTAGAGCGTTCGGCTTGTGGTTGGACATATTTTGTCTGATTTATATAAGCATAGTAGCATTCAGCTTTATTGTGATCAGCGATAGCGGTAAGTTAATAGGAGTGCCAAACTCTAAAAAAAAAAATTCTACTTGAAAATAAGTATTTAATAAAATTTCGAACAATAGTACAATTTGGCGGAAACGTTGGACTGGCAATTACTCAAGCGTTCGGGCTGGCTGGTATGCTTCAGTTGGGCATGAGACAGTCTGCAGAATTAGAAAACAACATGACTTCGGTTGAAAGGATATTGGAGTACGCGGGAGTGCCGCAAGAACCTGACTTTGAGTCGACTCCGCGTAATTACTAATAATAATAAATAATAAGTTTTAATAAATATACGAGTATTATATGTTATACGGTGGGACCGAATTACAAAGGTTTTTTTTTTTTGGGGGGAGGGTCTACAAAGTTAGTAAAATTTAATGATTATTTATTATTAGCATAAATAAATAACGACGAGAGTAGGTAAATTTTTTGCGGAGCTGCTAATTATAATTTGGAAACTTAATCCCCGAAATCTCCACCGATCTGCGCCAAATTAAGGATGTGAAAATTGAAATTTTTTTTCCTACATTAATCTAGTTTGAATTTAGGCGGTTACAAAAACGTCTGTCGATTTTAAAATTACTTTTTGACGTATTATTAAAAAATAACTTCAATGGTATGCCTAAAGGAAGTAATACTTGTGGGTTAGGTTAAATTAGCCGAAAACTATGTATTATTACTTCTATAAACTATACCGTACCTGACTTATTTAATTTCAATTAAATAGGTACCTACCTATTATACGTAATTTAAAAATAGATGTATTTTTAATTTGCTGCAGTTCACAATCGTTATAGATCTATTAAGCAGAAAGATTCATTTAAAATGTAATAAACTCGTATCATTATTATTATAGTAGATCCACTTTGTGACTAAATTTTTTTTATCTAATAAATTTTTAAGAAAATTGTTATTTGTAAATCATGAATAAATAATCCAACATAAGATACGCAAGCAACTGACATTCGAGTAATTTTTAAATTTCCAGTTCACTCGTAATGAACTCAATTTCGATAGCGCCTAAACTTTTGTATTCTCGTCTTAGGTTGGTAGTTTAGATTTTTTCGAATCGTCAAGATGAGAAAAATGTAAAACAAAAAAATTGTAAAAGACGCTTGTCACACTATGTGGCCTTGGTCTGTTATAATGGTCCTTATAATCTAAATAAGGCTAAATATTTAGGGCAATAACAAACGTACCTACAGTATTTTTTTTTTTTTTTTTGGTTATCTCTTAGATAAAAAGCCGCCAGCACAGTGGCCTTTGAACGGACAGATCACGTTCCAAAATTTTTATCTACGGTACAGTTTGGACGCGCCGTTCGTTTTAAAAAACATCAACGTGGAAATCACACCAATGCAAAAAGTAATGCAGAGCTAAAAAAATGTACAGTATAAATTTTTTTGTAAACGTCGTCGCATTCGTTTCCATGGCGTAGGTAGGAATCGTAGGGCGAACTGGAGCGGGAAAGTCGTCGTTAATCGGAGCGCTGTTTCGATTGGCTTACAGCCACGGCAGTGCGATCATTGATGGTATTGAAATACACGATCTGGGCCTACACGAGCTGAGGTCTCGGATTTCCATCATTCCTCAAGAACCAGTTTTGTTTTCGGGAACCATACGGAAAAATTTGGATCCGTTTGATGAATATTCCGATAGCACCCTATGGGACGCCTTAGACGAGGTAAACTTTTATTTCCATGATCGTTGTATCTGTATTCTGTTGTGACATAATATGATTAGCTAACCATTGACAGTATTATGGGATCGGCCACCCTTGTCCTATACCTCCACTTGTTGTTTAATTTATCATTTTTTTTTTTACTCAATCTACACTTATACTAAGTACCCAGGTATACTTTTGATGTTAATTAAAAATTTTTTTTTGAAAACAAAAACCTTGAGATTAATTGATTTAAAAAAAACGTGTTTACTGAATAACACATTATTCGATAAATAACAACTTTCAATTATTCTGTGTAAATATTTAAAATTGAATTTAAATTTACCTACAATACTAGAAAAATTAAACATTATATTATGATTACATATGTACGTATGAATAAGACGTATTCAGTGTAAATCATTAAATTAAGACGTAAGAGAGAACAAGAAAATTTAATCTATTTTTTTCTAAAATTGTTTTGAATTTTGATGATTTCGGAAAACCATTTCAAAATTTGATTTTTAAAAGTCAATTAGGTACCTAAATAAAAATTACAGTAACTAATAGACGTTTGTTATATAGTGAGCAACTCGAACAACGATTAAATTGACTAATATAATCGTATGACATTTTGATCAATCAACAAAAAAATAATTTGATAAGTAACAGAAGCCAACTAACTAACACAGTAAACTGCGCTATTTTAGGTGAAACTGAAAAACGTTATTGCGGACGGTCTGCATTCAAAATCTAATTTCAGTGTTGGCCAAAGACAGTTGCTTTGCTTGGCTAGGGCTATTGTTCGGAGTAACAAAATTCTGGTATTGGATGAAGCCACAGCCAACATCGATCAACAGTAACTGTTAATTGAATTACTTTTTCATATTAAAATTGAGTTCGATTACGCGTAACATAGATACCAGATTTTATGTGTATTAACTATTAAGTAACAAAAAAAAAAAGCTCTGAACTTGGATTACACAATACGACTGTTAAAAACTTACCTAAACTATATGAATCGTTGTGAAAAAGAAACCCGTTACCTATACATACCGTTAAATATCTTATTAAAAAATACGCAAAATTGCTATACACTCTCGTATCCCATTTTAATTATAAAAATATTATTAGGTTTTATAATTTTTTGTTTTTTTTATAGATGTTGTATTTCAGTGATCAAACACACCACCCTTTTATTTGGATTTTTTTTTTTTATATATTTTAGACGTAATTTTGTGATTCAAGACCTCAAGTTTGCACCACGCGTGATTCGATACACCATCCACTAATTATAAACTTAATAGATCAAACACAGCAAGTGTAAAATGTAAATTATAACCAACGAACAACTTAATTAGTTTAACTAATTTTAAGTTAATTTAAAAAATAAATTAACAATTAATTAATTTTTTTATAACTAATTAAAGCTTCTAAATATATGTAGCATACTATATATTATACTTTGAACTTTTTTCCTTAAATAACGTAGAATAAGTTAAAAACGAAACAGTTTGTTTAACAATATTACTGTATACAGTTTGTGTCACCAAAATAAATATAATTTTAAAGATCGAACACATTTCAATTCTATTGAAAATCAAATATTTTGTCACTTATTGTAAATACTAAAAATATAAATACTTTAGCGTGAGTAAAGTCAACATATTTGCACTTTGGTTCAAATCGTTTCATGATTTTTTTTTTAAATATTTATCTAGTTTATAATAATGAAGAATTTCAATTTTTATTTATAAACAGTACTATAAATATTAATTAGTAAGTATAAAATATAGTACATACATACATACTCAATGGCGTACATATTGTAATGAAATTAAATTTTGGATAAAAAAGTACTTATATTCAACAACTTTAAGAGACTGTGTACCTTATATGTGAAGTATGGATATGAGGATATGATTAAGCATGTTTAAACTGATAAAGAAAACGTAGTAAAGGTTCTTTAAAAATTTGATTTAGTCCTTGAACATTAAAATGTACCTAAACTATAAAGACATATTTTGAGTATGCATATTATTATTATGTGTTTTGATTTTTAAATCTTTTCAAATATACCAGCTAATATGATGAACCCAGGTGGTACACATTTAACATATTTTATGAGTTAAAGACGAAAAACGCTCAAAATCATGCGCATTTTGCTCACATTCGATTACACTGTACTTATATACGAGTAGTAACAGCAAAAAGTTCTATAGCTTTTCGTTTCGAATTTCCAGAACCGACGCCATGATTCAAAATACAATCAGAAACAAATTTCGATCATGTACCGTGTTGACGATCGCCCATCGTTTGAACACGGTAATGGACTCCGACAAAGTGCTCGTTTTGGACGCGGGAAGTGTGGTTGAATTCGATCACCCGCACATTTTGTTGAGAAACAAAAATGGGTATTTGTACAAGATGGCGGAACAAACAGGAAAAGCTACGGCTGATACATTGCGTAGCTTAGCAGAAGAAGTGAGTGTATATATATATATATGTATTACGATTGACTCGATAGTTCAAACACGGCGAATGAAAGCCATGAGGGATATAAGTCACCGCGGTGTTTTGCAAATGATATTCTTCCCATGAACTTTTTTCCGGGTCGTAGAAATGATCTAAGGCGGAGATTTGATTAAATTTTGGCGGGAGGGCTATAAATTATTTTTTTTATATATATATAAAAGAGGGCTATATTAGTTGTGGGGGATTTTTTATATTTTTGGTGGGCCATAAGCTCCCCCAATCTCCGCCTGCGGATGTGACCTTTATCAATCTAATCCCACGCCAAAGATGACCAGACAGATACGATAATGATATGGTGACCTACTTGAAATGTTTATCGTTTGCTTATTTTTTAAGTTATGATTCGAAATCGTGAAAACTACAATTTCTCGATATTATATCTGAAAGCAACGATAAATCATTGCCTTCGAAAATACGATGCTGAGCGAGCTCAGTTGTCTAGTAAGATACGTCGTGGTAAAAACAAATTTGACAGTAAAAACTTTTATCAAATCTTTCCTAATTTAGGATTGTGTAAAAGTTTCAGCTTGGTCCAATCTTTATTTCGGATGTTTTGATCGAAAAAATCTAAATCGATGTGTAAAAAACGCGTTTCCCGTAACTATTTTTTCCCCTCATAAGAAATACACGGCCGCCCGGAATGACGAGAAATACGACAAAATAACAACGTGAAATCGGCTACAAACCAAAATTGTGTGGACCAATTTTCTAAACTTTTTAACCACACATGTAAAACTATCTTATTTAGATTGTATTAAAGTTTCGAGACTTAAACGTAAAAACTAGAGGTTTTATGGAACAATAACTGCGTAAAGTTGAAAAAATTTTAAATTCCACAACTCCCTTAAAAACGATCAAAATCGATTGAAATTTGAACAGTAAATTTTTTAAATCCTTAATGACACATACAAATTTCAAATCGAACGGTTAGGTTAGGTTTGTTTTCTTTATCTAATTCATGAACATTTATATAACAATCATATTTTGTATTGTACACGTACTTACCGGTTCAGACTAAAAGTATTAACTTGCTTATTATTTTCAGAGTTATAAAACCAAAAATTGGACGGCAGAACCTTAAGTGCACAAGCTAGACACCAAAAACATTGATCGAAGCATTGGTTTTAACTTAAAAACGTATATTATATTATATTCTTTTTTATTACAAAAGTGTACCCATCATTTGTACTACATATTTAGTTATTAAAATTTATACTAAATGACAAAATAATTTTGTTTTTTATTTTAAGTATTATACCTGAACTTACTCCAATTTTTCTTGTAATAGGTACCTACCGTAAAATAAGGATTCATTGCACTAGTTTTCATGTTTTTTTAACTTTAAACAAACACTGTGATTTTAATAATTGTTATGCAAATCGATTTCATTAGATGGGTAAGAATAATGAAATTTTTTTTTTTAAATTTTAAATTTTTTAATAAACAGTGGTTGGCGCAAAGTTTTATGTGATGTTGGGCTATTTTGCACCATTACCCAACAAAAACCATTGGAATAACGTAGATATTTAATGAAAGCATACTACTATTAGTGCTTTAAAAATGTCGATTGAAAAAAAAAAAAGGAAAAAAGCCAAACAAAGAAAACTAATACGAGTGTAAAAATATGTATGTATTTTATCGAATAGCACGATTTTTTGACATTTTTTGTTTACAATTACTACCCAAGACGTAATAATACGAAACGCTGTACTGATATAGAAAAATAATTAAAAACCCTATGGATATTATTGTCAGGAACAAAATAGTGTACAAAATGTTCGATAAAAGGTTTGTCGGTTAAATATCGGTTAAACACGAAAAAAATTATCGGTGCAAAGTATCCTTATTTTACGGCAAGTACGTACTTCAAGCAGTATTTTTTTTTTTATGGTAACTTGTCTATTATTTGAATTTTGTAAACTTAACTCGTCTACCCCCTTTGAACAGTGACACACAAATGGTACATTTAAATAAATACACACAATAGGTACATAATTGAAAATACCGACACAACTCGATGGTGGCTTATCACGACGTCCACCGCACGCCACGATAAACCGTGATAGGGCGTGCTAATATTGATTATACCGTGTAAACAAAACCGATAAAAAAACCGCGGCTTCCGCTCACGACATTATAATATATCTTTATTAATTCGTGTCTTGTCTTCTGTTTTCTGATTTCCAATTGTTCGAAATATTTACTTCTATGGCTTCCGTCCGTTTTGCTGGTTGGCGACCGGCCGGACCGTCTCCGCACGCAAAAAACGCCCCGTCTAGACGTATCTAAAGCGGCTGCATATTA
>CM029363.1:5034918-5163681 GCA_017140985.1 Hormaphis cornu
ATATTCTCGGCGATTCCTTATATTTTGACCCATTTACAACAACAATAGTATAATTAATTGTCCGTCTTCTCGATTTTTTTTCCTACTCGTCCTTTCCATCGTTACTTTTCGTTTTTTTTTTTTTTCCGCTGCTGATGCTCGATATTTATATAGTAGCCACCGAAAGTCTCTTTTACCTTCTTGCAGTCTTGGAAGTTTGACTGCAGTCTCACAGCGCCGAGGGACCGAACATGACCGTTTAGCCAGAGCCATACTGTCAAAGGTAAAGACGAAAAGTTACGGAAAATTTTGCCGCTTACGTCGCATTATTCACATCGAACGTCCGAACGGTTTACGTTTTGTACCGCCGTTGTTGGCGCGCCGTAAGTACCGTAAGAAATATTGAAATAAATATCTTCGAAGAAAATTCTCGCATCATGTCGGCAGACGAAGTAGATCCCGAAATCCATTTTATGAAGACTTACAGCATCATGAAATGGGACGAACTAATGTGAGTATACCTACTGATCGATTTATTTTTGTAGGTTGCTGTAGACAGTTTAATTTCATTAAAATTGTATGCCTATGCCAAATATTAGAAAATGTGCAAGTGTTGTAATTTTACGGTGAGAAGGTATAAAATGTTGTTGGAAAATAATTTAATGTTAATACTCGGTCAAAAAAGTTTTTACGTTTGGAAAAACTGCCCGAGTAGGCATAATGCCTGTTAGGCAGGTGCAAAAAAGAACTTTGTTAGTACGATATTTATAATTTGTGCTGTTTCGTCGTAATGTATGCTTGTTTATCGAGCGATACCCCTTATTTAGTTAGCGTATGAGCTGTAAATCAATTTTATTTTTACTTAAAGAAAACTGAATGATGACCGTAAATCGCTCAATCACAAAATCGCACATGGATTGGCCACCAGAGATGAACTTTTGAAACAAATCAAAGTGGAATTGAATATGCTGGATACATGTCAACTCAAAATTGATGTAAGATTCATATAATGTATTATACCGTTATAATTATATTGTGTTGGTGTTTATTTTTGTTTTTTCCGTAGCAAGAGATGAAAGAAAACGACACAGAGTACATTAATACAGAAATACTCACAATTCTATCAAATCGTATCAACGACATGTATAATAATATGTTTTTACTGTTTCCTGTTCAAAAGACTTCGTTATCAGAATATATTGAGTTTTGTTCGAACAATGTAAGTTCGCAAGTACAATATTTTACCCAAAAGAACAAAAATAAGTTTGATACAAATAATGGTTACGTCCACCTAATTTAATTTTTATACTATTAATTTTCAAGATTGGTTAATTTAATTAACTTTTTCATTACTGAATTAGTTTTGAATAGAGCCGAATTATTGAAAATTAAAAATGTATGATTTCAGAAATTATTTATTGCTAAATGTAGCAATATGTTAGATACACTAATGTCAAGATATCACTGTGATCCCGAAGTGTATATTATTGCAGCAACGTATGAATTTGATGATCGGAACGATGTTGAATCGGCTCGACGATATTTTGCAGAAGGATTGAAGCATCATAAAAATTGTAAAAATCTATACGTGGAAGAGTTCTGGGTAGAAGTACAACATTTAGAAAAGACAGCTGGCGCTTCACTTCCAATTGCCATTGGAAAATACAGAAACCTCATTAAACGTTTTGAAGGGGACATGGAATTTCATTTTATACTGCTAGATAGGGCAATCAAATTAAGTGCGGTTAGGGAATTGCAATGTAACGTTGTCAGGTAAATTTAAACAAAGTTACTGTCTTTGATCATTTATTGATTCATACAAAATATTTCATTATACAGAGATATGGTTAAGAAGTATAGACACAGTGAATTTATGTGGCAAAAACTAGCTAAAATTCATTTTGATGGTTTCATATATCACCACGAGACAGAACAGTTACATTACGACAAAAATTATATTAGTGGGATTAGGTTGGTTATTTGTAACATGATTCGTTTAACTTTAATTTATATGCTATCGATGTATTTTGTAGAAATTGTATTAAAACTTACGAAGAGGGATTGAAAGAAAATTTGTCACCCAAAAATAAACATAATCTTTGGAACTTTTACATTGACCATGTCATTGAAATTAGAAAATCATATCGCATGAAAAAGGAAACAATTAGAAATTTTATGAACGAAACTATGGAGCGAGCATTTCAAGAAGCTCACGACAACAAAGCGTTACGCAAAGCAGAACATTATATTTATTGGGTACATTTTCTTTGATGTTTGTTATTTAAGTTAAATTATGATATTAATAAGAGATAAAAACTGTAAATGCATTGATTAATCTAGGCTGAAAATACAAACAAAGATTGTCTTGAGATTCTAATAAAAGGAGTTGATGTAATTGAAGACAGTGTTGAACTTTGGATTCAATTATTAGCTTATTATGTTGACTTTGACAGTCTTGAAATGGCTATTGAATTTTTTCAATGTGGTGTTCGATGTCTGACAAGCAAGTCATTGCCTCTCTGGGAAATTATAATCTTGTACATGCAAAGTACTCATCCAAAATTGGTAACACCTTTTTTCTTAATTCTTTGATTAAAATTTCTGATAACCTTTAATACAACCGTGATTGATCTATAACTGATTATTGATTTAAGTTAAATGTAAATCTAGTACTTTTAAATTTTATTTTATTTCAATATACATCATTATAAAATACAACTACATTTGTATACGCGGTTTACTTGGTTGATAATCTTCCATTTTGTATTTCAAACTATGACAGTTATTTTTTTTAATCTATTGAAACTATTAAGTTATGCTCACTCAAAATATATTTAATTATTTAAAAAATGGATTTTTGTTTTTTTTTTTTTAGCTTAAACAGTTGTATTTAGAAGGCATTCGTTATCCATGTGAAGAAATCAACTCATTTATCAGGCCTCAATATTTGGAATGGTGTTTACTTCATAATGGCATTCTTGCTACCCGTGAATTGTTTAACGAATTAAAAGACATAGATCCACCTTGCAAACAGCTGTATACAGATATGATTTCGTATGAAAAAACTCAATCGTCATCAATAACCAAGATAGGTACCATTAGAAAGTTGTACAATGATGCATGCAACACATTTGGGCAAAAAGACATTGGTAATTAGAACATTTGTTGCATTTAAAAAATAAATAAATAGTGTAAATCAATATAATTTAAAACTGTTCAAAAGGTGTTTGGATAGATTGTATTCGATTTGAATATATGTATGGCTCTCGAACATTGGTCAAGGAAATTTATAAGGCATCATTAGTCTGTTTGAAACCAGCTCTAACAGATGCTATGACAGAAGAATTTGAAAAGCTTAATGATGAATTCAAGTATGTGCCCATTGTTATACATTGAGAATTATCATGACCGCAAAGTATGAGTACAATTTTTTTTTTTTACTTAAAATAATTTTCCAGTTACTTGAAAACTTGTAAAAGATATAAACACTAAAATTCAGCAACTGAATAATAACTATTAAAATAGGGTTTACTGTTTTATGTGTTTAGTTTTAAAGTTACAACATTGTTCAAATGGTTTTGCCAAAGTCTCAATATTAGTAAAATTGCACTTATGCTTATTAGTTATTAGCCTATGCTTTTAGTCAAAGACAAAAAAATTAACATATTTTTTATTTTAGGGAGGATACTCCTAAAGATGGGGGAGTAATTGTTATTGAAGATGATGATGATTGATTTTATAACTTAGTGAAACATGATGACTGTACTCTATTCAGATAAGAGCATACTATTTTGAGTTCTAAGAAAAACTGGTCTCAGTTACACAACAGCGGCTATATAAGTGACTGATGAAGATAGACTATGATCACCAATGATTGACGATTTAAAACTTATATCAAAACGGGTGTCTGTTGTTAAGGAGTTTAACTGTTTAGTAGCTCAGTTTGCTTTTGGAAAAAACGGTACACTCTTAGTCTGGATTAAGTTTATAATTTTCCGTATGTGTGAGAACTTATTGTACACATTTTTGGTTACCATTTATGACAGTTATCATGTTGATTCATATGATAAGTTCTAATATTTACCACATTTCTCTTGTGTTGCTTAACATGTTTTAGGAGAACTGCTATTCTCCTACCCGGTTACTTGTTATTTTTTATTATGTGAGTAATGTTGACGTCACAAAAATTGGCTGGTAACCGAAACGCACCAAATAGCTATCTCACTAAATGTCAGTGTAATTCAAAATTGTGCATCATTGCAGGCCGCCTCTGCTGTCGTGAACGGTTGTCTGTTGTGCATGCATTTTGAAAACCCATACTGAAAAATTACCACCTCATACATTTTGATCAATGACAATTTTTTGTAACTCAAACTATAGCAATCATGAGCCTAAGACATTTTAAAATTAATTTTCATTGACTGATTTTTGAAGCATAATTTTAAGGTTGCTTGTAGAGAACGACATAAGTAAATAGCAGCTTATTTGTATTCAACATTTTATATTATTTAATATACAACATATTATTATGACTAGAGAGCAGATTTTTAGGTTTTTCCATGTATTTATTACCTAATGCACCTCGACAGGAGTAAAAAATGCTGACGTTTTGTCAATCACCAAGTTAAAAATTAGTAGGAAAAATTTATTTTGCATGTTTTAGCATATTTTGGTGATTAGAAAATAGTTTATCTAATTTGTATATCTTAGAATATATTGCATTATCGCCTGTAAAAAAAAAATCATTATTGTTTATTTCATAAATTTCAAATTCATTTGTCACAAAAAAAAAAAAGTTAAAATGAAAAATGTTAAAGTGAACTCTGTTTTTATTAAATATATTATAATTTTTTTGCGATTTTTTTTTATTTTACGTATAAAAATTTTACAAAAGTGTTCTACTATTGAACCACATTTTTGTTTTTGTTAAATAAAATAAATGTTTAGGTAAAGTACAAACAACAATTCATACCTACAAATACTACGCGTAAAAATATAATAATAATAAAAAAAAATTAGCATATAAATGCATATTTTAAGAAAAAAGAATGTTTTGATGTTTTCTTAGTGCATTAGTATCATATTTAAAATTAAAGAACCTTAAAATCCGCTCTCTACTTATGACTCATAAAGCTATTGTCTCATAACATATTATAATATAAATACTTATATAATTTTAGCTAAAGCACTTAGTTGTTAATGTGATTAACTATCTTATTATGTATTATTATATTATATTATATTTGTTTGATTGTTCCTATTAATATTATGTTAAATGATAAATGCTATTGAATTTTATTGATTTATTGATTTACATTATGTTTTCAATTTATTGATAATTGTTGAAAATATTATTCTGTTGTGCAAACGAACATAAATATATTATTATAAAAATTTTATTTTCTTCAATACCATGTCAATAAATAGTTATGTCTTGAAAATTCCCAACTCTTAAAGATAAAAAAAAATTTGTTACTAAGTATACCTAACGAATATTGAAATATTCCAAATGGAAGTATGTAGTGTAAAATTTTCAAACTGTTGTAGAAAAAAAACATGGAAATTTTCAAAAATATTTGGTTTGGTAATTAAATATTTTTAGGCTTGTATCAGACCTCTCGTACCAGGATTCCAGAACTGCGTGTCAGTTAAGCTCATGAAAAACCATTCTGTGTATTGCAATTAATTAACTATCAATAACAAAGCCAAATTCCTACACGGGCTTCATATTTTAAAATCAACATAACTTATTTTCCTTATAAATAAAATAAACATTTTAAAAACTTTCATAAAACAATGTAATTATTAGGTTCATTAAAATAATTTCCCTCGATTCAAAGATTTACCTACGTTATAAAATCCAGTTCCAGTGTAAATATTTTAAAAAAGCCGAATATTTCATAGCACAATTAAAGATATAAGGTTTAAAGATTTACCTATAAACGTGTTTCACAGTATGATAAGACTATTTTAAACCTGCCTCCAAAAAAACTCAACCAAATGTACCAAAATACAACAAGAAATTGAATTCTCTAGAAAATTTTGTCCGCTTCTATCTAGTATCTTTATTATATGGGTATCTGTAAGTTTGTTTTATATTATTATCCATTGATTAAATATTAATACCTATTTATTTCATTTAATACATTTAACTGACAAAAGTCCTTTCTAATGGTATTATAGAAAATGAACAATAAGAATGTACCTAATGACATAAACGTAAACAATAATTTACGCAAGAATACAGTTTAGATTTAATGTAAAATAGGTGCAGACAATATGGAAAAATTTTATTGGAACATAATGAAAAACATTTTAATCATCACTAACATAAACGTAACACTAAATTTAAAATCATCCCGACTTAATGAAAGAAAGTCTACGTGATGATATATTTTGATTAACCATTCTTGAAGCACGAGGGAAAAATGAATCAGCAGTAGATTTTTTCAAAAATTAAACAAACAATTCCTTGCTTCTGGAGAGATATGACGAGATTGTGCTAGCAATTGGAGACAATCAATAAATAGAGAATCAAATTCTAACAAAGGATTCACAATGATATAATATTTTAAAGCAATTAAAATTTTCGCGTGTTTCTATTAATGAATCCAAGTATCTTATATGGATGATTTAATATTAATTTATGGTTGATTTTAAAAGACAAGTCATATTCAAAATGAATACCCAAATCTTTGATAATGTTAACCATGATAATAATAATCATTATTGTTGATTTTGCATTTTTATCAAGACTAACAAATACAGAAGATAAGGAAAATGTGAATAATTACAAATTTTATATCGACATTCGACCTACCTTTAGTTTGTTATTCCAAATTTGAATTGATTCTAAAATAATATTGGTACCTACTTTCTAATTTATTTTTTGCCGTGACCCGTGAGCCACTCGTCAATTTTTGTTTACGTCATATTTCGATTACAATTGTAGATTATCTTTAAAATATATATATTTTTTTATAGTAGTACCATCTACCTACTGAATAATCGGTTTTAATAAGCTCCTTAAAATATTTTTAAATCTGTTTGTGTGTTTAAATTTAATATTACTAGTTTAGTTTTTAACTGTTTTAAACTGCTTAACAATGCTCTCGGTTTCTAAAACGTTTTTGCCGTTAAACACGCTAGGCAAAAAAAACCAAATGCCAGTTATTGGATGTAAGTTGTAATTTAAGGAATCAATTTTCTCTAGATAGGTATATTTAAAAATCACACATACTCGTATGGAAATAATATTTTTAATTTATGTGTTTTAATATGTGTTTGAAGGTATTAGCTATCGGTAGGTAGGTATTTGATGTTGAGATTATAATCAAACAAATGTCTAACATTTTATTGTGCTTGACACTTACTAATATGCATTGAATACTTGTAATTTTTACAGTTGGTACGTACACTATTTCTGACAGGAAAACAATATTTAATGTGTTGGATATTGCTCTCGGCGCCGGTTATCGTCTAATTGGTAAATAATAAAATAAATAATATTGTTAAGTTATGCCAATTTTACTTATTGTGAACTAATCACAGATCGTAAAAATTATAACTAAACAACTACCTATTTTGGGCTGTATGTACATTATTTTTATTCGTGTATCTATTAGAGATGTAATTGAAATAAACAAGAAAATATAGTGTAAGTTATAATTTAGTACTTTTCATAGTACATAATTGATAATGTAATAAAGGACTAAAACGCTGCAGAATTTAATTAAAAATTTTTTTTAAGTATTTATATTCAGTGTTCGCCAATTGATAGAAAGTACGTTTTTAAATATATCGTGTAACTTTTTCATTTTTCAGATACAGCAGCGGTGTATAATAATGAAAATTACATCAAAGAAGCACTTCAAGTTCTATTGCCAAAGTATCATCTAAAACGTGAAGATTTGTTTATCACATCAAAATTAGGTATATATAATACTGACCTAGTTTTGTGCTGAAATTAATGATTGAAAAGTATCATCATATCATATATCACGTGTATTACTTTCCTAATTAATTGATAATAAAAAATCGTATTAATAGATATTGGTTTTTTAAATTTTGTTTCAAGTTTATTACAATTTTTTTGTGTTATATTTTTTTATTATTATTTTACCTAGCTCCCAAAGATCATGGAGATGAAACACGAGTAGTAGCTGCTGTGCATAATTCATTAGCGAATTTAGGTACTGATTATCTTGATTTGTACCTAATACATTGGCCAGGTGCTGGGCGTATCGACGTAAAAAGTCCCGAGAACTCAAAACTTCGTTGTTTAACTTGGAAGACATTGATGAAGTTGCATGACAATGGTAATGGGTGCCTTAAAAACATTGGCGTATCTAATTACACTGTAAAACATTTGAAAGAAATGCTTTCTGACCCAAATAATATTGTTCCGGCCGTCAATCAGGTAATTATATTTACATTTCAAAAACGTAACTATAGGCTCAACGTTTAAATGAATTATCCTCCATTCAAAGATCTATCAGTTGTGGAGTGTAAACAGTATGTGGTATGGTTAATAGTTCTAAAATTGTTTCAGTTTAAAATCAAATATTTTGTTTTGGTAAATACAAGAACAAATGTATTAAGTTCTATAAAATGTGTTCCAAGTACACAATATTGAGATGCATATTATGTTTGAATCATTTATGTTGCTTCATATGGAAAAGAAATTAAATAATTAAATTCTCATTTTATAGTATCTATTTTATCTGATTTGAATGTTTTTTTTTTTTTGAACAGCTTGTTTCTGATAATTTTCAACTGTAGTTTAGAACAAAAATTAAATTACTATTGTACTTTCAATTTTGTGGACTGTTTTAAAAAATCTTGTTACAAATATTTTTGACAAAGATGATCATTATATTATATGTGTTACGTGTATACAATATACGTGGAATTAAAATGTAAATACTACACAAATATATGTGACAAATTTGTTTTATAGGTCGAGTTTCATCCGTATTTTCAGCAATCGTCAGAGTTCCACAAATTATGCAAGGATGCCAAAATTGTGTTACAGGCATATTCCTCTATGGGAGGATCTTCTGGAAAAACATCATTACTTCATGACAAAGTGATTAATCACACAGCAAAAAAACATTCAATAAGTCCTGCTCAAGTGTTATTGAGATGGGCTATTCAAAGAAATTATGGTGGGTAATTAATAGAACATATTTTTAATTTCATCATTAATTATTGCATCGTTGTAAAACTTATTGGAAGTAGTATTTATCACTGGCTAGAACTCTGGATTCATTTTTTAAGTTCAGGTACCAAATGAGAAAAAAAAGTTCAAGCATTAATATAGACTAACTAGAATATTAATATTTGAATAAATCTTTCCTTTTTTTAATGTTTTTGCTTCATAAATATTCACATTAATTTTGTGTGCTTGTGAATGAATGGGTATTAATTTCTGTACTAATTTATTTGTTTAGCAATCATTCCAAAGTCAACTACTCCAGAAAGAATACAAATAAATTTCGATTTAAACACAGAACTTGACAAAGAAGACATGGACGCTATTAATAACATCAAGCACCGAGAAAAATTTGCTTGGGAGCCTGAATTCATAGCCTAGTCATATTATTGTTGTTCAACATTTAAAAATTAACATCTAAACTTACAGTCTATAAAGTATAGCATTTAATTTTTGTAACAAATACCAAAATCATTTAATACTGCAAAATCTGAAATCACCATGACAAATAATAACTCAAACTAAGATTTAATAGTTAGTTAGGATTGTTTGTAAACCATAAAAAAATTCAAACGTAATGTGTCCACCTACTATTTATGGTTTGCACCATGCAAATTAATTACAGTTCTATAATTTACAGTTTTGTTTACAAATTTTAGTTGAAGGCACTCTTAAGTTTTTAAATTATGTTTTTGAGTTCATTAGTGTTAGAATAAGACTTGTACTTGGTGTGGGTGAATTAACGTGTATTATTTGTGAGCTTAAAACAGTATATAATTTCATTTGTTTTTTGAAATAAACATGGAGATTAAGAAAGAGCTTATGGGGACCACTATTTTAATTTCTATAGAACCCTCTGTGATATGTTTTTGTATATGACTTAATCTCTGCGTATGAAATAAATTGAGAGAAATTTTTTCTCAATTTTTTCAGTTTATGGATGTTTTTCATTACCAGGTGTTTTGTTGAATCTAAATAATAAACCATGTAAAACTTATTTTTTTAAAGATATATTTAGATACAAATGCAAAAGGTTATGATAAACTCAAAAATGTTATTTTATGTTTATAATACTTATCAACCAACCAATATGTATAATCAAAACTCATTTGAAAAATGATTTTATTTATTTTTTAACTTTTATTAACTGTATGTTAAGTTTATTTTTTAAAATTTGTTATTTAAATGCTAATATTTTTATTGAGTTTTAATGATTTTCGTTGTTAATCTAATTAAGTCATTTCAATTTAATTCATGTTTTAAAAGTATACGTATGTAAATATACAGTTCTATTTACGTAAAAATTTATTTTTTTTCATTTTTCAGAGATAAACAATTTAAAACGGATTTTTAATTTTTTTATCTTTGTTTTCATAGTATTATAATACGTTTTTATCACCGTCTTAAATCTTCCAGAAAAATGTTTCTGGACACGTATCAATTGATGAATGATACGTCGTTAATAACGTATCATTAATGGTCATTGCTTGAAAATATGTATACAGAAAAAAAAAAAATCAAGTACAGAAATATAAAAAATGTAATCAACAATTTGTTAAGTACTATAAATACACGTGTGATTGGTTTCGTTTACTTATTGAAAAATACATCATAATTATTATAACTGAGCCGTTGTCTTAGTAATTTAATGCATAATAAGTACGATCGATGTGCTATAAAAGCCTTAAGTACGATATTCAATACTGCAGAGTATAGTTAAAATAATATGAGCATATTGTAATGTACAATTGACGCGTGGTTTTCAAATTATGCTCCATAATATTTAGTCAATTGTTTGTATTAACACTAATTTTTTTTTTTTTTTTTAACTACGTAAAAAATGGCATAAAAAAATTAGTCGTGACATTGTTATTAATTTACACGCCTATTAAAAAGTAAAAATAAAATAATGCCTTATTAATACTACTAACTAATAAAAATGTATCGGTTATAAATGTATAAATTTATTATAAATGTTAGCACCATATGGGCGGTATTATTTGAATCGACCTTTTTTTTAAAACGAAAAAAAAAAATGATGATTTTTACACACTGGAAAACGTAATAATACGCATCCATTCGCAGCCATTATTACACTTTATAGCTTTTTCGTTGCAGTTGCATCCACATGATCATACTCATCGCGCTCGATATCAACGTCACGGAAACCATAAACGAATACGTCATATAAAACTTTTTAGACGAGACGCACACGGTCCTATCTCCTGCAAATAACAAAAAACAAATATTGTATTCTTCGCTGAAAAATTATAACGTCGTAAAATCGAAACGAAAATTCATTGAACGTTTAAAAGATATTCCGTTCCTACCTGCCTGCAGAACGGAAGAATGCGTAGGTAATTTCTAAACACAATAATAACTGTTTTAAAAGAAACTTTTAAACGTTTAAATAGAGCATAGGTAGGTATCTACTTGTCGATTAACAATAAGCGTTTATAAAAAAAATTAACAAATAAATAAAATCTAAACCTTCAAAACCAATCGAATCAAATGGAAATTTTTTTTTTTTTTCCTCCAAATAACCACCACTAATAACCCTTTTAAAATAGGTGTGGCTAAACGTTCGGCAGATCGTTCGTTTAAATTACGACCGAGCGACCACCAAGTTTATCAAAATAACACCGTTTTCAAAACGATGGCCGGGCGAGACGTGTTGCCCTCCCATCCATCACCAGGCACGCCGATCTAGCCTAAACCCTCGTGTTTTCACGCCCCACGTGCACGAATTTCAAGTCGAACGGAGCGGTTTAAAAAAAATTTCGACGTTTTTCGCTCATAAATCCGAAAACGACCGAAATTTCCAAAAAAAAAAAAAAAACGACTTCAAATAAGGCACCATCTCGGGAGTGGTATCATGAATCGGAGCATGACGCTCAGAATCCAAAATACTACGAATAATATATATAGTTACCGGTGGAGAACGCTCGTAACGGGTCGTCCTCTACCGGTGCCAAGTGATCGGCCGCGGTGCGATTGAACAAATCGTCCCCGTCGGCGGCGGCGGTCAACAGGTCGTCGGGCGAGTAAACGTGAACGCGTCCCACCAGCGTCATGGAGTCCGCGGCGTCGTCGTCGTCGAAGAGCAGCGCCGTCGTGCCGTTCGCCGCCGCCGCCGGCGCGTCTCGCCTCCTGCGTCCGGGATCGATTTTCTGAGGGAAACAAAAACATAAGAATAATGTTTTTATTTTGTTTTTATTAGTGTATTGTAATGTTTTTTTTGCAAAAACATTACAATAAACATTAATAATAAAAATATATTTCGTATTATTATTGTACACCTAGATGATACCATAACACGGGTGATCGTGACCCACGAGCTGAGTGTTATAAAATCGTAGACACATTGTACGAGCGTGGTGCCTGGGTAGTTTATGGAGTGAAAGCCCGACGCGAGTCGTGACCACGTAGAATAAAAAAACGAAACGGTTTCCGGGAGAATCACGCGGGTCATCTCTATTCGCTTGTGAACAATATCATGGCCGAGAAATCACGACGGAAGTTACGACCGTATAATAAAACGAAATCGATTTTTGTCAATATTGCGTAATTTTCACCGTTTTTTTTTTTTTTGGGTAAAACTTTGTTTGGAATATCGTAAATTTTGATAAACACGACGCGCTTTCAGAAAATGTACATCGAACTACGTTTAGATCGGAGCAATGACTAGCAATTATACCCGGAATTATAGTGCATGCACTTTTCGTTTATAACAAATGATTTTTACTGAAAACGCCATATACGCGCACTTGTTTTTTTTTTTTTTTTTTTTTTGGCGCCTTTTGCTCTCACCACCAACCTACACGTATATTGTGCACGTCACAGCCGATACGAAAAAAAATAGAAAAAAAAATCAATAGCGTTCAGAATCTAAAATTTAACGTAAGTACATGATATAGGTACGGGATAATTCGTCTTCTACGTCGGGTCCGCGGCGCAGGTAAAATTCAAAACATCCGAAGTATATAAGATTTATATAGTATATAACCTGTATTCTATATTTTTAGAATAATAATGCGCTGGGTGCTGCTGGTGGACCGAAAACTGGTTTAAAACCCTTTTTAGTTGTGCATTCGTTGCTTTTGTTCGCATACGTATACAATACGTATAGGTTAGTGGTAGCTTACAACTTTCGAACGGTTCGATTTAACCAAAAATGAAACGTGTTATTATTACAGTTCGATATTGGTATATATTGCACGATATTATGCACTGTATTGTATTTTATATTGTATTTTATTGCACTGTATTATTGGTGCCACAATTATGTAGACGTATATGATTTGACGCTGATACACATCATAAAAACCTGTATCGCCATCGATCAAATGTCAAATTCAGCTTATAAAACAAACGATAATAGTGTATTGTTTAAACAATAATGATTGATATAGGCTACTGCAGTCATACATTTCATGTCTGTAAAAAAAAATTACATTATATTACATTCACACAACTTTTGTTGCTCTAAAAAAATCAATAAGTGTAGGTCAACGGCGGATACTCCATGTAGCGGTGGTAAGTTATAAGTGCAATACATCATAAGAGTGCAGATTTTCGCCGACGAAGCTAGGGATGGTCGTGGCGGGGGGCCAAAACTCCCCAAAAATACGTAAAAATTACACAAACATAATATGTATGACACTTTTTTGGTTTTGTCCCGCGCATATTTTTGGACACTGGTTACGCCAATAATTGCAATGTTTTTTGTAATGTTTACTACGCACTTGATTCGGTTCGGCGCACGGCAGACAGTTTACTTTGCACAGTTCGACGTTGCACTCGATCAACAGGTCCATAACGTCCGGGAACTTGAACGCCTGTGTTAAGCGTTTTTATTAGTACTCGAAAAAACAGTGTAAATAATTTTTATTTGGCGTTTGCGTTTTTAATTTATTTCCTTACACGCACGTCAATATGGGAGTTATTTTGAGTTACCCGTGTTCACAATCATATATATTACTATCTTATTTCGCTCGATATTGCGTTTTAGTATAGTTCTTACAGTGTATCTAAGGCCAGTTTACTGCGGCTGTTTTGCATAGGTTTTACCTGGAAGTTGGCGTACGCTATAAGTGAACCGGTCGCCGGGTTGGTCGTGGTCTGGAAGCTGCCGAAGAGCTTTGGTTTGGCCACGCAACCTTGGGCGTCGGTCAACTGCAACTGGTTGCCGGACTCTGGGTTACCGTCGCGAGCCACACATTCCCTCACCAGAATGTTGAATCCGGGATCACCGTCCACTGTCACGACCAACGTCATGGTTTCCCCGATCTTTACTAAGCCACTGGCGATCGGAGCAAAAGGCCCTTTGCCGGTCTGGAAACATGATAATATAATATACTGTCATCGAACCCAACGTGGACACACACGCGTTCATTAGTGTCTAGTTTTATTCGAGTACACCGCAGTAAAGCAAAACAAATGTCGTACTTGGATATCGAGTCTAGCGGTCGCCGTGTCTCCGCTGAACGTCACCACCTCCTGATTCAGCATGCCGATGTTCAACGCTATGGACAGGGCTTTATTCAGATTTCCTTCCCACAGACACCTGACGGTTCGAATGACGTCCCATGCCTGTAATATGCGTCGTACAAACAGTATAACAAAGGTATTTACGTAGGTACGTATTATTATTATTGTAGTATACCTGTGTAAAAAAAATAAAAACCAAAACAACCAGGAATACGCCGTAATGGTGCGTAGAGACGTGCTCAATAGCGTTTGTAGCATTAAAAATTGTAAAAAATTTAATTGATTGCGTGTAATTGATATTTACGCGCACATCTATTGTTCAATCTAACGATTGTCCTGGAAACTATTCTTACCATTGCCCGTTACAAGCGTAATAAGAAGATGTTAATGAAAAAAAACCTACATATGAGAGAGAGATTTTCTAAGAATTTTGTGTACATTATTGAGTGTGCTTTCAATATGTTTAAAAATCGGTTCAACACAACAAAATATGGTACCTAAGCGTTTCAAACGTTCAAAATTCGTTAATTATCAACTTAATGGCAACGTGAAGCGTTCTTCGAGTAAATGTGTTCAAAGTGTAGATACTTTATAGACCGTTTCGTTCTTTATTGTTTTATACTACACACACACACACACCGATTACTATGTGTTTTACTTACTTCTTGTATGCCCGGTTCGTTTTGCACGACTAACACGTTTTCCAAGTACGCCTGTTTGCCCGTGGAAAACTCGTCGACAAAATGCGTTCCGCACGAGTTCAACATCACTTTGAAAGAGTACTTGGTCTGCCCAGAATTCGGGTTCACGTATCTGCACTCAGGGTTGTTGTAAAAACCCTGCAAAATACGTGTAACGTGCGTGTCGTAAATACACGTCTTTGATTATATTCGTGCTAGTATTTTTTACTTTAAATATAGATATTTTCATTGTTTCGTTACAAATCGACATCATGTCAGTAATGATTGGTAATAAAAATGTCATTATATAATATAATGCTCTATTGCCCATTCGCACGGCTTTATAAAAACCAAAAACCACAAGACGGTAGAAATTGAAATTGGTTATTTTTTAACTAAATTTGTTTGAACGAGTTTATAGTGAATGTTGTACTTAAATTAATGCATTTAGTTGGTAGAATTTAAAAGAGTTCAGTTATCAAAATTGAATAAAATCGCCTTAAGTAAATGATTTTTCGTAAGCTCTCAGTTTAGTTTTTAACCACAGTAAAACAATCGTTTTTCAACAACCACTATAGAACTAAATAATATTATTTGAGAATGTTATAAAAATATTTAGATCTATAACGAACGGAACACAAGTTGCAAAATTAAAAATAGTCTGAAAACTAAAATCCATGACTAAATTTACCGAAGTCTGAAATGACTAAACATTATAGCTAGTTTAACAGCAAATTCTAAATTTTGAAGTTTTAAACTTGGCTTGAAATTCATTGAAACTTTTATGGCGATTTAAATTCACCCAACACCGATTCCAATAAAAATGTGTGGACATTTTGAAGATCCAAACAGTCGGTCGCGTGATAGTTCTACCTTCATCCTAACGATCACGGTGTGAGAATTCACAGATTCAAAAAGAGCATTTTTTTCGTTAATTTTTATTTTTCACACGATAACTAAAAAGTAATAAAAAATTGTGAAAAAAATTCAAATTCGGGCTGTAACATATACATATATATGTTTTGTGGTTTCGTGCATAAAGATCGAAGTGCTCCTTCAACAGCACAAGAAAACAATCTGCGCGGAAAAGAAAATCGAAAGTCTTGCGTAAATAATTTTTTGGTCGTATAACTTAAAAAGTTGATCAATAATTCAAAAAACGTTTCCAATAAAGTGCCGTTTCGGTACTATCTCTTTTTCGGTACCTATCACAATCGTGTAGTGTGATCGGACCGCTCTTATCCAACAAAAAATGACGAAACAGAATCTAAACTTTGAGCGTTATTAGAGTTTTTGTACTTTGACTACAGTAGCATGTATACATAGTGGAATCTGTTGAAATGTTAAACAATTTACACGTATACACATTACCTTCGAATAAATCACGCCGTCGTACGGTTTGTCGAACTCCACGTTGATGACCATCATGTCTTTTGAACATTGCACGTTCATCTCGTGAATGTGCGGTGGATGGAGGACACCGTTCTGCAGGTCCGTCTGCAACGTCTCCGAGTTGGACTCGAACGAGGGTGGATTTGTGGCGAGGAAACCGACCGGCTCTTCCGTAAAGCCACCGGCCGTCGTCTGCTGCTGCGGTTGTCCCGTCTGCTGTTGCAGCGACGGCTGTGTAGACAGAACGATTATTGTATTGAACGTCGTTTTGCAAAACGTTCCAAGCGGCGAACGCGAAAATGCTAATCAAATTTTAACCCACTTCCTGGGTAATGTATTTAAAAAAATTCACCGTGCGAACCAACATACTATAATATGAACTATACAGAGGAAAACTAAAGCCCTTCATTAAATCGTCATCATCCTCTCTTTTGCCCGAATATCCTTCGTAGCTCGTAAAAAAAAAAAAAAAAACAATATTTAACTTGATGTTTTCACGTCGACTGCGGAACTTTGTAAATTTAATTCAAATCGTCGTGTATTTTTTTTTTGCTCAACACCGTAATAAAATCGGTTTTAATTTGTCACGTTGCGGTCGGACGAAATGGAGAGAAGCGTCAGGCGTTTTGTGTGATAGATAGGACAGTTATTCCAATAAGGTAGGAGTGAAAATAGAACAGAGTATGAGTGTAGCGGAATTATTAGAATGCTTAGACGGACGCGAGTGGAGTGACAAGAGAACATAGAATGAGAAACGAATGTTGTAAGAGGTAGTAATGCAGGTGTTGCGTCAATAACGAACAAAGGAAAATGAGATAGTTTGGGCGTGTGCGGTGAGGAGGGAAGAGACTGAAAAAGAGCGGTTATCAAAATGAACGTTGGCGAAAAAAGAGGTACGGGAAGACCAAAGAAAATATGGACGGAAACAATAGAAAAAGATATGTCAATGTGTGCGTATGGGCCGATGCGAATGATCGGGGTAAGTGAAGAGATGGGACAAGGGTATATAGCGGACCCTGAATAGTTGAGAGAAAGGCGAAAAACACGAAGAAGAAGAGGAAAAAGAAGATATTATCAACCTAACTGTACGATATTATTGTCATTTACTGGCTGTGAGAAATCGGGCGTCGAAGTCTGAACCTCGATGCCATCCGACGTGATCATCGGCGGCGGCGTGTTTTCCGTTGGGGCCGGTGGCGGAGGGGTTTGCAGTTCGGTGGCGATGGTCTGAAAGAACGGATTTGTCGTCGGCGGAGTCGTCGACGGAAATTGCGAAGAAGTCGCTGGCACGGTGAATGCTGGTTGCGGTGGTGGCTGTGGGGGCAGATAACCCCGGAACGTTTCTTGGGGCTGAGTCGCCACAAACGGGCGGGGACGTTGGCCCGGTTCGTTGTCCTGGCGAGCTGAAATCATTCGAAGCGAAAAAAAAAACGTATAAAATCAACAAACCGCGCTTTTTCCGACTGCAGTTTTCATTCGCGTGCCTATATCGAAAACACTAAACACGCCGTAATAAGTATTATATAGGGGTGAAGTTTACTGATGTTACACACGAAATACTTTCGAACCGTCGCGATAGTGTGTGGAAAAGAAGTTGTTTTGCTTTCAATTTGGCGTTATCACCGTGACTCGTTTCGGAAGTCGACGGCTCCACAAAACCGTCCTACACGTCGTATGTGTTTTTGAAATGAAGTGCTGTAGGTGGAAAAATCCCACGTGATTTTGAAATCTAGCTAAATCGACCAAAGTTATAACCCAGGCTTCGTGTTCAATTATTGAAATCGGTAAAACAATAGAAATTCAAGTAAATCATCTAAGTACACACTTTTAATACTTCGTGGTATTTCGGTTTGTAATATTTAAGGAACTGATCAATGTACATACGTCAGTAGACGTTTATGTTTTGTGGCGATTTGACTGTTTTTTAGATTTAATAACAATAACTGTGACATTGCGACTGAACTGTTAATAATGAAATGCTTGTATAAGTGATAAACTATTTCTAGTATTTTTCTTTGGTCGCGTTGGAGGAAAGCGTCGACAGTTCGATCGTTAAACGTCGAACACTTCGTAAAACTTCCCATGTTAGCCGAAAATGTTGATTTAACACGTAAAAGACACAAAGTCATTTCGTTCTATTCGGTAATGATTATTTAGAAGAAAAATGTGACGCGTGTGTGCTTACCCAAACGTTGGTTCTGCTGGTTCTGATATCTCGACTGTAGCCACATAAGTATGTGGTCGACCGTCTGATCCATAGAGTTGGGAGCTATTTGGGACACTTTTGTGTGTAGCTCTGTAACATAAAAAATGTTCAAATAAAATAATACGATATGCTGTGTTAACCTATATTTACTATAGGTGCGCTGCAGCGGCGTATTTACGAACTTAACGATTTCCGTTTCCGACGCGTTTGTGTGCGCTTAAAAGTTAGTATGACATACATATCGACCAAATACCACATAAAAAACTTTGGTAAACACAAACTTCAGAATCTACTGGGTGGATACTTTTGAAATATAACGATTTGTAGATAGCAAATTTTGTTTTACGTAACGTATTTAATCTTAAAATCTCGATTAATAACAAATTTGTGCGAGTTACGAATTTTTTTTGCCTCAAAAATAAGTCTAGTGTATGACCGATTTTTGACGGTTCTCCAACTTAAAACAAAAAAAAGAAAATTGCGATTATGGATTTTCGAAAATGTTTGGTACGAGTATGTAATGTGTTGCATACTCGTTGCATACATGTTGCAAAAACAAATGGAAGTTTTTGAAAACTTTCTAGTTCTACACTTGGTCGGAAATTTTTCGAAAATCTCTTGAAACTCGAGCTACGCCCGTATTTTACACATTTCAATATCGTGTAAAAGTCTCAGCTAGATCGTTTGTTATGGCCGAGAAACTAAATCGATTGCGTAGTCAAAATTTTAAAGGCTTTTCCTTAAATTTTGCTCCGTCGTAACCTATTCAACTTTCAGACCCCTCAGAGTACCTGCGGATCAATCGGAAATCTAAAAAAAAACCATTTAGTATGATAATAGTTGTGGAAGTAATATCATATTATGATATCACGTCGTCCGCAAACGCTGCAGGTGGTCGCCCGCAGACGCTGCGCATTCAACGTATTATTATTGTTATTATTGTTATTGTTATTATTTTTTTACCTCTCGCTTTCCGTATGTCGTCGGACTTGACGAACAGCGCCCGATCCCGGTACTCCACGCTCTGGGCGGCCTGAAACACGGTTACACTGTAGGTGGCACAAACTCGTCACACGGTTAACAATTATTGTGTACAGGTGAGTGATGTTTGTTAAAGAAATTGGAGCAAAAGTGAGCGAAAAAAAATAATATCGTGTCGTGCGCTTACCCCGCGGCTGTATATTATCTGCAAGACGATTAATAATAACAAGACGCTCGCCTGCGACCAACGACGGCCCATCGTGACGGATCCGTTGATCTGTACGGGAAAACAAAGAAAAACAAATAATTAACCGTCAATAATATATTACTGTAAACGCACAAAACGATGGTGCTTTATTGTTATTTCTCTACTAGTTGTTGGCGACTAGCTGCTAAAAAAAAAAAAATTGTAAGGTCCAGGAGGGACGGCTCCAATTAAACGTGTGTACAAAGCGTTTTATCTTTTCGTCCGCAAACTCCTTCTAAAAGTATTTTTTTTTTCTTTTTTTTCGTTATCTGCAAGCTTCGACCGAAACTAACCGTTTGACTTTTGTTTCGATCGTTTACTATCCTAACTGTATTTAAGTTGAAACTACTACTACTACACGTCGGAGGCGTTTTGTGACATGTGAATATTTTAGAGAAAAAAAGAATTACTTTTTTTAAGTTTATTTCATTTTCTATCTTAACTCATCTTTTTTTTTTTCGCTAACTAAACTTTTAACTGAAAGCAATCCAATTGGATTACCCGAACATCGAGTTAAACCAACGGTATGGAAATAATTCCTAATTTCTTTCGTGGATCGCAAATTAAGTGATACGATCTTTCGTTTTACTCACACGTTTTTATTTGACTCTGATGGATTGTTCACGGATAATACTTTTTTTTTTTTTTTAAGAAATTTGATTTTTAACAAACCGTAAAAAAAAAAACCAAACGATGTGCGATTGTAATATTGTATCGTGAAGGAAAAATCGATTTTTAAAAACAGAAGTAACGCGCAAGCAATATCGTCGTGCACTATGATAACTTACGAGGTAGACTTAACGAGGTGGAAGGTAAATCTCGGTAAGTACTCTCAACAAAACTGTTTAACGACTGGAAACAAATGGGAATTTGGGGCGAAAGAGGATAACCGTACTACCGCAAATCGTGGGATATAAACGAGTGTACCGAGAAGTAATTATTATTACTGTAATTCATGAGTATCAATTTACCGATGTGTATTCACGGTGCTCGTGCTTTTGTAAACCGGACGGTATTCTCGAGATTATTTGATGATGATAATATTATTCTCACGCCCGACACGGGAAGTATACTTAAACAATTATACATAAATAACTCGTAATCCATACTGTTCGTACCTATCGGCTTTTTGAAAATCGCACAATCTCATACATAATGTTTTACGCGTACGGATCGAATAGTTGTTAAAATAAAATTCACAAAATCAAAATTATTAACAATTTAATACGCGAATCGAAAAAATCTGATACGCCGAGAAAATTACCCGTACTCGAGTTTTTATTTTTACAGTCTGTGTGATCACGGTGTCGTGGCTATTATCGGAGAAATCAATTTGTAACGCGCCGTCTACTCTTTCTCGTTTAACCTCTTATCCAACGCATCAAATGTCCCACGATTATTATTATTTTACCCGAGGCAGCCGAAACGGGCTAATAAAATTTAAATTCGGTAATCCAACTGATGCCGTCGCGTTATAAGTACGTTGAATAATACACGCTTTTATACGCCGAACACGAGCCGGTAAAATTCGGTCCATTTCACGCACGGGCGACTATCCTCACGTTTCTCTAATTATATTCGTTTAATCAAAAAAGACCTGCGTCGGAGGACTTTTTTTACGTTTTCCGGGTAATTGGAGAAGAATCTGGCTGGCGGCTAGTAGAGAAGGTACTTATCGGGACGCGCAATATTAGTACTTACTGCTGTTGCGACAACGCAGGTCACGGCGGCATAATTTGCATTTTATACGTACACCGGAGGAAACGTACACTCGTTTGACCTATAGGTGCACACACTATTATAATAATAGAATATGCAGCGTATATATATAGGCGCATTGTGTAAAAAACCGTTTTGAGCGTCGGAGAGGAATAAAACTGAGCGGTAAAACGCCGACGGAGAAAATCCGTATATCCGGTATAATATTGTATGTTATAATGGGTATAGTGCTCGGTTAATAAAACGACTGCCTAATGTGAGACTCTCCGATAACGATCCGCGATCACGTACTAAACTTTTTTTTAAAAATTTTCCTTCTCATAAAACCGTTTCACTTTTACGGAACGAAGGTCGTCTTGAAATTTAAAAAAAAAAAAAATTCGTGTAAACACTGCCGATATGGTTTCAAACGGCCAGTCGTTGTAAATTGAAAATAAAATTTCTTTCCGTTTTATTGTTTTGTAAAAAAAACACTATTATTTTGATTGGTTTAAAAAATTTACGCGAATCGGTAATGCTTCGGTTAATAAAATAATTTAAATCATTATAGGAATTGAAAAAATAAAATATTTTGACGTGTATAATCGTGTTTTTTTTTTTTTTACGTAACGTGGTAGAATTTACAAAACTCAACTCGTATTTAACTTAGAAACATACCAATTTTAAATTAATCATCTCTGAAAATAGATTACGCGGTGTTGAATAAAATTTCGGTAAAATATAATACGTCGATGAGTAGTTGATCTTTTTGAAAACCGTGTTAATCCGCGTTAGCGCGAACCTGTAAGTATAAAGAATAAAATGTTTGCTTCAATCGCGTTTCGCCCGTTTCAACTACCGAAAATAGGCGTTTAGATGTCCAATGGGGGCTTATTGTAAACTAACTAATTATAACAATCATTTTCCATACCAGATGTAAAACACTACCGCTATAAAATTTTTGAATAAACTTAATCAAATACACAAAAAGCACGTCGTACCCCGTTGGCCGATGCGTAAATAATACTAAACACCGTGATAATGATCGCATTATTTTTATAGGTCAAACGAAAATAAAATACTCATAATCTTATTTGTTGTGCGCTGTATAACCTACTATAACATTAGTTACGTTGCGTTCTAAAAAAAAACGCCTTTTGTAATGTTCATTATTACTTGCGAAAAAAACAAATAACGATTGTAGTCGAACACAGTAGCGCTTTACGTGAAAACGTGTTGCAGCAGAAAAAAAAAAGATTTGAGTTATTTTATCAATCCGGACAAAATCCGCGCGAAAATAAAGGTCTCGTTTGCTATACTGTCTTTTAATTATTATGTTAAGTACCGTTTCGACGACTCGTCGATACTACTTGTTGTAATAGTATACTACTGCTTTCAGTAATATTGGTTATTACCAATAATGGGCGTAAACGCGTTAAAGTTAAGTTAAAAAGTCAACGAGTTGATATATAGTATATTAACTTTTTCACTTTGAACCTAACGAGTAAATTACCGACTAAAACTGATCGAACCGACCGAAGTATTAACTGTATAACAGTGTTTTGTAATCGCGAAAATCGTACTTGGCTCAAACTCATTTTCGACTTTTTAACCTGACCAGTTGTAATCGGTTTTGTTTTTAACTTGTTCGGTTAAAAATTTTTATGGTATTAACTTTTCATAGTTGGTCGTCATAAAGTCAATAGTTTATTTTTTTTTCGTTACCCATCGACCAAAACCAATATCCGTCGACTTTTTTTTTATTATTTTGATCGCGTTTTGTTTTGTGCTAACTACCTGCACAAGTTGAAAGTACCGCGTGTAGATTGGGCGTTTTTGACGACTCGTGAGAATATTTTTGCAAAAAAAAAATCCGCTCTTACAATCGAGTAATTGAGTTTATGTCAATCTCGAACTTACTAGTTATTTTTTCGTCGTTGTCGAGTTTTCGACTGAACGCTTATAGCGGTCGATTTTTTCCACTAACTTGCCCAACACGTATCGTAATATATCGTGTTGTAGATACTACCCGTGGCGGGACTTTACGTAAATTTTCGGTTTTTTTCGCGGTTTTCTATTCGCACGGGAACTAAACGATATTGTACTACTACAATACAGTTCGTGTCTTGATTTCGCATAACTTACAGATCTACATTATTACTATTCCGCTCGTTCATCACCGCGTCGTCGTTCGCACGCGGGTTCGGACACTCGCGCGGTGTAATATTATTACCGCTAAATAAACGCATAGGCGTATATAATAGAAATAGCTTATTCGCGTGTTCAGAAACAACGTACTATTATTGTTATTAGACACCTATTGTACGAGCGTAATTTTTTTTTTTTTTAGTTATATCACTCGCGTTTTCGTCGGACGACGAGCTGTGTAATTAATGAGAATTGAGTGTATTCTCGTCGTTTGGATTCAAACCTAATTATCGACCACGTAATGGTCGCACAAAAATTACAAACAAACTTTTTGATAGGTGTTACAATACTCGCGGAGTAGTTGTTGTTGGGTACACGTTACAACAGCGATATTATGTCGTATGGCATAACGCGGAGAAGGGTAACAAAAAAAAAATACCGTGAGAGGCGTATTGTTCGCGCGGAGCAGCAGCTATTCCGCGATATCGGGTGCGAGGGGCCCGGCCCGTTTAATTACGAGATTCTCGGATATTGTTTTTTAATATTTTCTTTTTTCGTCTCACGTGTTGTTTCGAGACTCGGTACACACACCGAACGGTGTAGAGAACAATGGTAATCAGACGTGTTGCTCGTTATTTAACTGCTCATCCCATTGTTTTATACGTATACCTCTGTACGCAACGACTGACATACGTGTGTATATATTTTTTGCGAGCGCGGTAGGTACACAACTACCGTAATGTTGCGCAACCTTATAACGAAAAGTACTTTAAACGGTTGAAATATATATATACAGGGTGACACTATACGGGTTAATATTTTCGCCTTCGACTAGACATCGTTTTAGGCGACGATTCGTTTCCACGATTTATCGTACGAATAACGTAAGCAGGTTCCTACTCTGTGTTAAAAGCGTACCCTCGACGTATTTTAAGTGTCGACTCGAGTATTGTCGATATTGTTCTTTGTAAACATGATATCGGGTTTTTTTCGTGTGATAAAACGTATAACGTGTACTCTATAGTCTTTCGAGGGGCGCGCGCGAAACAGGAACGAAAAAATCAATTAGAAATGGGTGTTCAAAAGAAAAGTATTCACTCCAAAGTCAAATCGTGTGTTAGCGGTAAGAAAATTGGTTATAAAACGAAAAGGTACAAATAACAAGAACACCTATATTGCCTTTGTCAAACTTGTACGTAATTATGACTGCGAATCAACGCGTATTATATTTTACGAACAATATGCATCAATAAATAAACTTGAGGTTAGAATATTGTTGGCATGAAAAACGACAATTGCAGGTTACCTACGTACGTAAAATTGTCAAACGTGTCTATTTTTGGTGATTTGATTTTTCGATTGATCGTGCCTACATACGATTGTTATGAGTGAACTTATCAGGAGATTACAAATAATTGAAAGCATTTGTTGTACCTGCATGGCTGCTTAAATAAATGAATAACCTGCAGAGGCGTATAATTTGGCGGGGTTGAGACCCGCTGGAAAAGAAAAATTGAAAGGACAACGCTCCCTCTAATATTTTATGCATGTTAAAAGAGAGAAAAAAAAAACGGGCTCTTCTTAATCTAGCAGTACCTTCCCATAATAGTTACTGTGATACGTGTATAGCGTACGAATATTTGTCTGAAAATTTGATAATTACAAAAATTAACCAATATTTATCGTCAATAATATTTACTCGTGAAATGTTACACTGCGTTTTATAGCGAGTGCGAACTAATATTATATTATCGTCATCAACCAGTTATTGGTCGTGAGATCTATTAACTACACCACTGTTTTTTGTACTTTTGTCTCAGTACAGACGTAATATTAAACCGACAAATTTATCCTCCAGAATTGGCTTATCCTATACGTAAACACGGTATGTAGAAATGTTGAATAATGTTAAGGCGCGCAAAATATAATTGTTTACAATGCATGCGGAAAGTATTAGTTTTGGAGGAAAATCGTAGAGTTAGTTGTTACAACTATAAATATTTAAAAGTGAGATGTAGCAACAAACATTTTTTTATTTAACACAGTCTTAAATTCAGTTCGGTAAAATAACTAAGTTTCGAAAAAAGAAACGTGTTTACGAAACGAATGTATATTATAATAGGAATTTTTGAGTATAATATTATGAGATATTTAAATTGTTGCGCTTGCGAGTAAAACGAAATCATCGAAAACCAGAAATTTACTTTCAAAACTAAAAATACGCGTTTGATTACGAAATTCTCATAAGGTCCGCGCATTAGAAATTGTACGTGGTATTTTTAAAATAAAATTAAAGTAGATAAGTGCTTATATTGCAGTTATTACATTGTACATTATTTTTCCACACCTATTTTTCATTTGTGACGGTTGATAACCACTTGGAAAGTATAAAAGCAATATATTCTCAAGTTCAAAATTAATAATAACAGTACCGAAATACACGTCGGATTGTGGTTTTTATTTAAATTTACGTAACATATACACATTACACGTGTAATTTTAGCGTAAATTTTTTTTTGAAATTGTTTGGTCATAAGAAGAGAGAAAAATATTAGTTTTACTATAATCTACATCAAAAAAAAAAAAAACAAAACAAAATACTTTCAAATAGCAATAAAATGTATACGCAAACATTTTAAAACACCCTACTAATATTACTTTTGTAAAAAGAATATAAGTACTTAACTCGCATTATGTAATCATTCTGATGCTCTTATATGTTTTTCCAAGGAAAAATTAGCATAACGAAGCATAACGAATTGCGAAACTGACTAGATCACCGTGATTTTGGTAAAATACTTGTTTTAGTAATTCAGGAAACTGTAATTAATTCATATAGTTAATAAATAAATTATAAAATAATGAAATTAATTCATATAGTTAATAAATAAATTATAAAATAACGAATGGAACAATCTTGTAAAAAAATTATTCTGCGTGAAAAAATATATATTTTTTTAATTTTTGAAAAACTGTAAATTAACAAAATGTTATTTCAATTTAGTGAATGCTTACACGTAAAAATGTAAAATTTTCAAAACATTCTTGACAGACACTTTCTGGATAGAGTACCTGTCCATACATAATATGTTTTACACCTACATGAATAATTTTTTGAATTGTTTTGTGTTTTTGCAGATTATAAAAAAAAAATTTTTTTTTTTTGAAAATTTTTTTTCAATTGCAAATTGGTTTTGTCAAAAACGGTTTTGACGATGTGGCGCAAATCCGTGTGTACCCACGTCGTATATCGGTTTAGCGGTTTCGCTTTGCATAGATAACTTTGGGGTTTTTCGAAAAATATTTAAACGTGCCTATGATATAAACGTAAGATTTTATCTGACGGTGTTTGATTATGAATAAAACGTTCGGATATTTTTGCATCCGAGCGCGGTGATTTTCCACACGGTACACAAAAAATCAAAAACAATAAAAAAAATCAATAACTATTATCGTTTTTTGCAACCAATACGGTAATGGTTATAGTATAACACCATCTATATTGATCCTGTATAATGTAATATATGCTATTTACCCGGAACCGAAAGATGTCGAAATACTTTTCCGCGTTCCACGGTAGTCGATTTTTATTTTCTCGATGTTATTACAGCATTTAACAATAGCCGTTCTACTAAACTAGCCGTTTATACACGCAAACACATATTATAATAATTCGTTATTGGTATATAATTATTAGTCGACGCATTGTGTAACAGTTAAACGATGTTACTGCGTGTAAAACGCACAGACCTCCGTAAGACCTGCATTTGTGGGTGCATAGGGTAATGGTTTTTGACTTACCGCTACTACGCATTTTGTTTTTTACTGTACATTGTTATTTAAACGAGTTGGGGCTGTTTGTTTAAACTTAGATTTTTGAACAAAAAAACCGCTTATTTTAGTTTGAGGATATAGAAGCGTACGCATAATAAGTGCAACATAATACAGCTATTACTACACCCTACACACAAAACGAATCGATAAAGACAATAAATTAACGCGTCAGTTGTAATCTAGGAGCGCTTGGCAAACTTTCCTTACGTTATGTTTAAAATCGGTATAATATCGCGTTGATCGAGTGACAACAAAAAACGTCGGGGAAGCTAATCTGTATTAAGCCCCTCACAACCCCCAGATTCGGTTACATTCTTTGTATTTTCTTAAAAAGTTGGGGGGATCAAAACTAACTGCATGGTGTGGGTAGGCAATGTCCCCCCAAAGAACGTTAATTGTTATTTATTCACTCGAAAATTCATTTTTAAGATGTATTATACAATCATCTGAGGGCGAAAATCAATTTATGCGTTACGGCCCGCTAATATTTTACGAAATCACGATACGAAGCCGCTGATAGTCCTAAAAAAGAACGGAACGTTTTATTTTTTTTTCCCCGTCCATTCTTCCGATCTCTGTCTCTCGTTTTTCCGAAAGTTGTACGCATCAACTATAAACATGATGTCGCAATACCGAACGAAACTATAAACTATTTATAAACTATAACTATTATAACTATTCCACCTGACGGTCGTTCTTGCTCAGAACCCCCTGTACCCGTGTATTATTAACCGATCGTGGCGTTCGTGTGCGTCGGCCATAAGCGGCTCGCGGGGGCAGGCATTTATAAAATACACGTAACGCGTACACTATCGCGTTAATATTACAAAAGGAAAAAGTGAAAATGCGGCATAAGTCACTTGACCCCTTCGACGGAAAAGGTCGTTTCAGGCCGTCGTCGGCCCGTGAAAGTGCCGGCGCGAACCATCACGATCCGCCGGGGCCAATTACCGCGGCGACGGCAGACGCGAGCTCCACCGGCTCCGCGCGTCTACTCGGATCAAAAGAATATATTATATTTTTTCCTCGCGTGTGTTTGGGGGAAAAAAAAAACGTCGAAAGGTTAACGGTGTTTTTAACAGACGATCGTTGTTAAACATTTTTTTTTTTTTATCGTTTTTCCACGGCGATATCACCCCACGCGTTTGATCTGATCGTGTAATACGCGGTTTACACGATACACACGCTCGGGGGGATGAATCGCGCTTTGTATTCGGTTTTTCGACGGCCAGGAATCGCGAAAATAACAACGGACGCGCGCACGTGTTTGAAAAACGAACGAACGGACTGGGTTAAATCGAACATTTTGGTATTATGGAAATCGGACACCGGCGGTTGTGCGTTTATTCGATACGTTTCCCGCGACACGTTCGGAGATCCGAAATATTTCTCGTGCGGTATATCCGCGGTAAAATTTTGGATAGCCGCAACACGATCGTAAAAAAAATATGTCCGTATCACGTTATTGAACGCTGATAGTGAGATGTGAATAGTTATTATCGAGTAAGGCGTGTTTTTGAAAGAATTTAGTTTAACGCCGATTAGTATTATGGCGTGACCGCGGTGGTTGATACGTAGGTGGTATAACATTGGACCGATTTGACATCTGTTTCTTGTCGGATTAATAAAACCACGCATAGTACTTGAAGTGACGCGTTTACTTTTAAATTTGTTAAGCGTTTCATAATTTAGTCGACGTTCACTTGTATAGGCCCTGCCGACGGGGTTTATTAATCGTTAATACTCTTCAAATACAGTTCAATTAGTTTTGTAGTCGTGAATCTCCTTCGCGTTACACCGAAGATCAATCTCCAGCGGTGTTGGCTCGTGTTCAAAACCATTCGAGGGTTCGACGGTCGGGAAGTTCAAAAACGAGTGAAACGAGAGAAAACCTAAACCTATATATATACTCGAGAATCGGGCGAAATATTTTAGAGCTCGCACTTTGACGGTCAGGAAATGCGCGCGATGGAGGTAAAAGTACTGTATATTATTTTGTGACGTCTCGGTTTTGTTTTCGGATCGACGGCGGCCGCGCTCACGCGCACAACGTTCATTTCACTCGACTCTCAAGTACGCGGTACCACCTACTTGTGTGGCTGGAACTCATCGTGCATCGCACAACAACACTAATAATAAAAGCATCGTTATTTGTTCTTCTAACTCTAATTATTATTATTATTGGGTATATTTTATTTATTTATTTTTTTTTCCGGTCCGTCATCTTTGCTACAATACGATCGTCGTGATCCGGCTATTTTTTCAATGCAGATTTGCATACGAATGGTGGTCGATTATATTCCGATGGTCGTAAATTCGTCGATGATTGTTTGCTGGAAGTAAACACCGTTTGCTCACCGCGTACTATTAATAAGTTAGGTATCGACACGAAATAATAACCATCGTAACACAATCGAACGCCGATCGCAACAGATCAACACGAACCTCACGCAAAATATACAAAATTTACACAAATGGAAGCTACTTGAAGAAGAGCTCCCCGGAATCAAGGTCGACGGACTCCTGATGGATTGTGTTACTTTGCGATTTTTATCAAGGCTGACCGACGTCGTAACAATCTACAATATAACCCGGGTTTGTTTGGCGGTTTTTTTTTATTTATACACTTCACACATCTTTACATTCGATGACATAAAAAATATTTAGGAACAAAATACTAATAATGTAACGGGGAAAACAATAATCGCAAAGACAGCACGCTAGAGTACTATTTAAGTGCATTGCTCTAAATGGGGTCTAGATGACCGTAATGTTGACTAAATGACGAACTATTCTTTTCAAGAATTTAAATATTCAGAGTGCATATTATACTGGTGAGAAATTACAATAGTATAAAGTGTACAAGAACGAGACGTGATGAAGTATATCAAAAAGCATCTTGTATCCATCAAAACAAACGACTAAAAGATACGATAATCGTTACAAGCACATAAAATACAATCCAAAAGATGAATTAATTATAAAAACCGTATTGATGGGATTTCGAGTAATCTGTATTTTACTAACTGATTGTTTATCTGCAATCGAGTACGAACTTGAATATCGTTGTTAAAGACGAGTAATTGTAATATGAAAACAATACACTCGAATTGACATATTTTTAGCGACGGAATGTTTACAAAATTCTAAATTAATAAACTATGAATAGACAATATATACTACATAACAACTTGATACAAAGCAATAGACCGTTTTAAATTGGTTTTTACCAAAATTTGTGATAATGCCTAGTTAATAAAGAAATTGAGAAGTCGATCTAAGATATATTAAAAATTACCATTATACAGTATACTTTCTGTAAACAAGTAATAACTCAAGTTATAAATAACTAAACTTTTCACATATTTTTAGCAGGCACAACCGGACGGATTCGTTTAGTTTGTTAATTTTGTTTTTATTCGACCGGATTAGCTACAAAAAAATATCATTGCATTCTTTGCCTTTGACTTCCTGGGGCGGACACATATCATTTTTTATACGCAGGACAATAAACGTCAAACACATTCCATAATCGTTCTTCAAAGAAGCATTTACATAAATATGAGAAAAGTAAGGAGTCCATCTCATCCCATAAAATAGTTGATAAAAGATGCAAGCAATTTTATTTAGATACTTGTCTTTTACTATAAAGATTATTAGAAACACCTTCGCTCCATTAAGTACCTATCTGGATTGCGGGGAGATTAATTGAAAACTGAAAGTACCTATTAATGTTTAATACTCGTATTCCGTACAATTACTGTAAAAATTTTATATTAGATGTAGACTTCGAGACGATAAAGCTAATAATTTTTTTTTTTTTTCAATGTAACCCTTAAAGTGTGGTGTTTCGTATAGTATTATTGTCTCGAGGAGTTATCCAGCTGATTTTTTAATCAGATCATGCAAGGGTCGTTATTTTTCAAACTTGATTCATTGGACTTTTGCCGTCGTTTCTTGGATACACGTTTTTAACTTTTACTCAACAAAACCTCTCTCAAGGGGAAAGTGTACCACCATAATATTTTACACGATCCAACCGCGAATTACAGTAAGTGAATGGCTACGTGGTGACACAGGAAGCGCCAAGTCGTAAAAAAAAAAAGAAAAAAATAACTTATACTTCGTAACGCGATGGTTTTCTCCCATCTATTTGAGCTAGTTTGTTAACTGATACAGTAAAACAATCATAATTATATCATCGTAAACACTCATACCTCACCGCTATGGAGTACATAGTACCCAAGTTATTTTACTGCTGTCGGATTTAAACTGAACATAGTGGTTTCAATACTATTTTCGTATTTTATTTGTAATCCTGACATTCAAAGATTATAAAAAAAAATTGAGTTTCATTGGTACTATCTCATAACTCATTTAGTATCAAAAACATGGTAGGTACGCTGCAACACCAAACTATCACGGACTCAATGAAACGATTGATTCAGAATCTAACAACTGTTGTTTGATTTTTATAACGAATTGATTTTTAAAAATGGCCAAACACTTTTATTAAATTAGAAACAACGTTATTTATAAAGACGTGGTTATGCATTAAAGACACGTTAATTAATTATAAATTTAAACTTTTTTTTAACATATTAGTTTAAAGAGTTTCTAAATAAGTTTTATAGCCACAGATTTATTTATAGTCACTATTTTTAACTTAGTATCTAAAAAAAAAACAATTCCGTCATTACTATTGTACAAACTTTCTAGCCTTAAGCGACTAATATTGATCATTCATCATTGGAGTAGATAATATTGATAGGTTGGGACCTACACATGATGAAATATAATAGATATTATGTGAACAAATAATTTATTTCATTCTTATATCAGTAGGTTTTTAATTTCTTATTGGCTATTTACTGAGCGTGTCGAGGCAAAATATTAAACGGTGTTCTAAAAATCAATTTTTGGCTAGAAGAAAACCGTAAGAAAACTTTTACAACACATCTCCAGTACCTATACTGGGTAAAAAAATTTCAAAAATTAATAAACGAAAAAAAAATAAGTACAAATTTAATTCAATAAATCATAAAGTTATATCAAAATCTTTCTGACTCAAAAGCTAAAATATTTTTCGATACTTAGCAATTCAGATTTATGCACGAATCGTAAAAGTACTTAGAACTGTTAGCAAATACACAAATTAACGTTGACCGTTGTTATTAAAATGTTATTCGTTTGTTAATAAGTCAAATAATTTTCGTCTTTTGTTTTTAGGTACCCAACGATGTCTGTTTGTACCTATAATTTAGAACGGTAATGATAATAAAGATTGTAATAAAAAAATAATGTAAATACATTTAGAAAATTACAATCACCGTTTTTCATTTTTGAATATGACGACAAAAAAAAAAAAAAACTATGTCAAATAAGTCGTAAATAAATGTGACAAACTTGCAACACGGACAAAATGTACAAAATAGTTTAATCAGGTTGTTATTGTTGATTTCAAAACAAAAAATTTTCAACGTGCACTTATATTTCACGCCCGTGTAGGTATAATTATCATTACGAATAGAATCCAATCACACGAGGATTATTACGACTTGTAACATAGTTATGCAATTCAAACTGTTAAACATGTTCACAGATTATTCGTGATATCGCTGAATGTTTGTGTAATTTTTGTAAAACACAATTACAAATAATCAATAAAATTACTAAGTATAGGTGCATAGTATGCACTCAATAGTTTTTTGGTTTTTTACAAAGAAAAAACCATTATCAAAACTTGTCTGTTGAAAATTTGCAAAAATAATATTTGAGAAAAGACAGTTAAATAAATTATTTACAATACAAAAAGTTTAGTCTACCTCAATCATTTTACGCTTATATTAGATAAACTTACCACTTAACTATACACTTATTGTACTTTTCTTGAGTACGAATTAGTTTTGCGTACATTTATGAAATCAATAAATAAAATTAGATAAAAAGAAAGTGCTATTCAGGGCACTGCAGGTGTGGGCATTGAATTACCTAACTACTTACATTATATGAATTTCTGTCTTTGGAATTAACTATTTTAAAGCTTTACAAAATATTCAAATATAACCCTGTCAACTAAAGTCCTACTGAAGATTTAAATTGTATGTAAATAAAAAAAAAACTTTCAGATTTCCAAATTAACTTATGATATAACGTATTGTTCATCATCCAAATTACCACACATTAAAGTGTGCGCTCAATTTGTTCGTAATGTAACAATTTTTTTTTCTTATTTTTACATTTTACAAACGAATCATTTGTGTTAGATGATCTATCTAAAAATTGTACAAACAAAGTCTTTGAATTAATTTGATCACACCAAAATTTATCCACAGAAAATTATTTTTAAAAAATAAGTAGATAGATTTAAAAATATTATAACGATAGTATGAAGTGCGGTGTTAGTCACTGGTTTGGTTGGTTCAATGTTTTGGTTAATACAGATGACTTTGGTTGAAGAATTTATTACATTTACTTTGAAATCAATAATTTTTTACAAAATAAAAAAAAATAATTCTAAAAACTTACAAATAAAGGAACTAAAAAATAAAATACTATAAATCAGTTAATAACTTTTTCCAATCGTTAATACCGAAAAAAAACTCAGAATATTTGTTTTCAAAATAGCTGAAAAGAAAAAAGAAATGTTGTTAAGCTTGTTTTAAACAGTTAGAATGTTGAAACTTAAAATCAAAAATTAAAAGTTTTATATAACAAATATTGCGAGTATATGACCAACATTCGAAAATTCAAAATGCTTAGTTTAACTAAAAAATAATCGTTTAAAATATTTATCACATTTTAACTTAACCTATTCTAATATTGAATGAAAAATCCAAAAACAACAAACACAAATATTTTTACAGAGGAGTCATTGTGAAAAATCAAAAGTGATCAAAAACGTATTTTTTTGAAGTCTTCGTTATATTTTTGCAGTTTTTCGGAAAGAAAAAATTTGTAAATTATAAAAATAAACCACTTGGTATGAATTACAATATTTACTTTCCAATTTGTTGACACTCATTTCACAAAAATTGAAACGGTATTACTACCATTCCAAATGATAACATCAGAAATATGAATTTTCGTTAAAACAATAAACACGTTACTACCTACTCTCAAAATCTAAAAACGATCGTATCACAGTTAAAAAATTATCATTTATCTTTTAAATGTAATATTATAATTTTTACTCGTTTTGTTCTTTAATACTTACATAGTCTTACGAATATCAAAACTATAGAAATTTATTTTTTAACATATTTGTTTTTATACAGCTGAATTTTACATATTTTCAGAACTTTTTTTCGCAATATATTTAATTTGAAGTACTCATTTTAAAAATGAAAAACGTTTATAATCTATCGCATTACTTTTAAGTATTTGTTTTCATAAAATTTAAAATTTTCTGAATTTTTTGTTTCACAATTTAAAATTAAATATTTGACACTTCAAAATTATACTCAATCGTTTTGTTTTCATGCAAAGTATAAATTGTTTTATACCCTTGGTATGTGCAATCTGTTGATTAACAATTCGTCACAAATACTATTACGAGTAGTCAGTATAGTGAGCATATTTCACAGTCTTTTTGCAGATTTTTATTTTAGAGAAGATGAATCAGAGTTAACCGGTTTTCCGTTTTAATAAATACTACTCGTTCTTTACACGTAAATATTATACAATTTTCGGTATCTACACAGGTGATCAGTAAAATTTTCTATTAGTCAACTAATTTTTACTTGATTTTTTTTATCGTTCACATACCTTTTGGAAACTGCTAAAATGAATAATGAGTCTGAATAGCTGTACTAGAAACACACAATTTTATAAAAACAAATAAAATACGAAACAAAATAACACGGTTATTAATCAAATAAACTAAACACTAGAATTTCGTCTAAAAACAATGTTCTCGTTCGCGTCCACATTCACAATAGATCGTGTCCAGCTTGTGAGCGTCTGTCTTATATAAACGTTCATCTCTCGAGCAGATGTGCTCTTTCAAGCGGTGGTGGAGTGGTAACAGACGTCGAAGAAGTTGGCGAGACTTTCATTTTTTCTTTATTTCAGATATTAAAAAAAAAGAAGAAAAAAAAAGGGATTAATAGCCATAGTCATCGGTCATTCGAAAAACCTTTTATCGTTCACTACCGTTGGACAGTTGTGAGCATTTATTACCAATATTTATATCTACCTATACATGAATGCATAAAAAAATTATGATTGGGTTATTTTCGTTTAACAAAACAATTGTGGAAACTTCATTGTGTATTACTGATAGAACATTAAAAATAACATACAAAACATACAAACAAAAGTTCTTCGCTATTCTCTCAGGAGAAAACAATCATATTATGAACTATAATTTTAACAAAAAACTAAGCAAAATTTGAAATAAAGTGTTAATAAATAATTGTCTATTCACCAATATTTTTGGGATATTTTTATAAGAACTAGAACATTAACGCTATACTACCCCAAGCGTTTTTTACAAAACAAAAAGGACTCGCTATTAAAAATGTTTTTACTATTCACATTTTTAATATGTTTTTTCTGGTCCAAATATAACTTACGTTAATTTTTGTACGTATAAATGTTTATGCCATGTATATTACAAAATATGCATATTACTTGCACGTTAGTTGATAATAAGACTAATTTAGAATTAAAAAATGTGAATTAATTTAGGAAATTGACTTTAAAGATTATAAAAATATCATATCATTTTTTAATATTTATTCACTTAAACAATATATGTATCGAACTTTATTTCTTAAATTATTTTTCGTAAAATTGTTTAAACAGAAAATTTTTGAAAACTCTTATTTATGTTGTTCTTGATTTAGTTTCGTCAGTTTTGGATGTAAAAACAAATCACACAGTTTCCTTCCATAAGTATTTAATTATTATTTGAACTGATTGTTAAAAGACAAAAAGCCATAGCCTACCTATAAAATAAAACACTATCTTGTATATAATGTTAATATTTAAATAAATCTGAGAATATAATTTTTTACATTCTGTCACACATCATATTCATCGCTGACTGGCAATTAGAAGTAGGTTTATTTAATCTCGATTTAATTTCATAAATATATCTAATTATTTAATAGGTACACGTACAATTTTTTAAAAATTGCGTAAAAAAATTATCATCTCAAGTTAAAATTTAAATATTCTACGTAAAATTAAAATTGTACAATTTTAAGATTATTAAATGGTTTTTATGCGTTTGTATAACGCGTGGTACCTACTGATAGCTATATGCTTAGGATAAAACAACATTGTCTTAATAATTTATTAAAATAGGTTTTCTATTATTGGTGAAAAATATAATTGAGCTTTATTCTACTAATTATACAAATATAAAATGAGAATCACATAAATATTACAGCAATCTAGTTAAAATCACATTATACTAATACTATACACGCGTATTATTATAATACCTACTACGTCTAGTTTTACTCCTGAAAACATAATAATTATGCAATTTTGCATGTAACAGCAACGAAACAAGTGTGGGAAATAGCACATAAAGATTATTCAGATGGAATAAACGTTACCTATATAATAAACATTTCAATGAAACTCGAGTTACCTACTAATTTAAAAACAGTTGTTTTATGTCTTACTTTAAAAAGACATTGTATTTCATGTTTGTATAATAAAAAACGTGAACAATTTTTATAAGAGCTAATAATAAAATTTAAATAATTAATACTAAATAGACTGACGAGGCTTTAGAAATTTTTTCGAATACTTTTCGTAGTATTTTGGTCAATATTCAAACACTAAAGAAATTTTCAAAAAACCCATAACGATAGGGCTTTACTTATGTAATTTCTCTCTTATTTTCTATTATTGAGTTTTATACTGTGAAAACTATATCTGTTCTAACCAAATTCTAACTATACTTAACTTGATTATCTGAGTCGTCACAGAGCTTTGTACTTTTCAAACTAATAGATTTTTGAAGTCGTATACTGTTTTGTACAACCTTTGATTTTCTGTTTGGTGTTGAAACTTGAAGACAATTGAAACAAATGTTTTGTTTACAAATATGAGGATAACAACATTTGTTATCTAGTTTGCACACATTTTTACGAAAAACTATCGAGTTTATAAAAAATTAACGATAGCCAATCACGGGTAGACTTTTCTATTTAATTCTACCTTCGCAGATGAATATATTCCACTACGACTCCAAGAGCAGTAAGCAAAAAAATGCATTACACAATCACCATTTTGTTTGATTTTTCACTTATATAGCTATTTATTTGATATAACGATTCGTGTTTGAGCGAACCAATAAAAATAAAATAGTTTTCTGCATTTCGTCCTTCACGTCATGGATGTACCGACTACACTACGTTTCAAGAACACACCATATGCATTATGTTTCTGTTTGTTTTATTTATTTATTTTTTTTTTAACGTTATTTAGGCAAGTGACGAGAAATTTCGATTTTTCTCTCATATGGTATTTTAAACTTGGATTATTATACAAATTTTAAATTATGTCAAAAAATTATTTTGTCTTGAGTTCCGGAGAGAACCCAAGGCCAAATTAAAATGATAATGCCGGGGATGACTTTTTAATTAAATGTGTTTACAATCGCCCTGGAATTTTATTTCACAATTTAAATGATAATAGATTCTGTTTGAATATTTCTCTATTTCAACCTGTTAAAACTGTACAATGTTTTTAGGAATCAACTAGGTATGTGGTTTTTCAAATTTTATTTTTTTCAGCTCTTATTATTCTATAAAAAAAAAGAAAAACACTATTTTTTTTTGTTTAATTTTCGGGCTTTTTCTGCATTTCGTACTTCGTCTCGCGGTTGTATGCTTGCATTATGAGAATACTATTTTGTTGGTTTGATTTTTTTCCTAACCTCTTAAATGTCATTTGGGCTAGTTTCAAAAAATTTAAATTTTTCTCCGATTAGATAATATAATAGCTCTATTAAAAATGATTTTTGTCTTTGATTGCATGGTCGGAGTCAAATTGAAATGATAACGTCGGGGATAACTTTTTAAATATATTTGTTTGTACAATCGCCTTGAAACATTTTAATAATTGGAACTAGATTCAGTTTCAATAAATCTATATATATTATTTTGTTAAGTCTAAATAATGAATGATGTAGGCAATACGATAATCCCAAACACAGTAATGCACTACGATTGGCCTATGCAATTTGCCGTGTTTTTTTGCGCCGGAAAAATACCCGATACCTAAATATTTTAAATTCTTTTAAAAATCATTAACCAACCAGCATTCAATACACGACACTCAGGCGTGTTAATGCATTGCTTTTAAATTTAAAACCTTTACAATTTTAATGCAATAGTTATCGTTAAAGTTATGTAGCACTTATACTGAGCACTCTAATAGCTGGGTTCTACATTTTTTAACTCTAGTTATAAGTTATTTTTTTACGTTACATCACGTTGGACTTGAGTATTTATCGTTAGGTATTTTTTTTTTTGATAAGAGCTTAGATAATTAATCAACTAGTTCACACTACACTAATGAAATTGTATTTCACTGTATTTGAATACCTAACTATTAGTATTTCAATTTTATTTTAAATAGATTTAATTGAAATTTGAAATTAGTGTTATTTCATGTCTATGAGTATTAAAAATACAATTTTTTAATAAAATTGATATTATTTTGAAATCAATGTGTTTACTTTTGTTTATAAAATTACTTTTGACTTGGCTGTTCATTAAGAAATAATTAAACTTTACATTGGGTAGTTGAACATTTCGATAATAAAATGTAACGTGGTTAAAATCGTGGTTTCTTTGATTACTTGATTCAGCCGAGTGAAAAGTAGGAGAAAAAAAAGATCAAACTTAACAATAAAAATTATAGAATTGTCAAAACAATTTATTTGTATTATTTGTCTCTAATATTGGTTTTATTAGAGCCATAAATGATAAAACTACGGCGTAAATTTTCCATTAGCATTTGAACATGGCCTTATCATGGCTTTTTATATTAAGGCGCACAATTTTGGCGATTTTTACCGTTTTCAATGCATTTAAATGGATTAATCAATTAATTTTTTTTTTTTTACAGATAAGAAGACTAAGCATAGAAGATATTGATTTTTGTTTCCAAAAAAACTCCCAAAAAATTAGTTAAAAACTAGCCCGATTTAAACTATGATTATAAAATAGTGTTTGAAAAATCTAAGTACAATGTGGCCAATAAAAGTCCTTTATAAAAAAATTATGTCCTATAATTTAATATTATTATTGTTATCTCCATTAAATTATTGATAAACAGTTAGAACAGAATATAAAAGAAAACGTATCGTAAAGTGGCACACTTTCAGGATACAAGGGAAAGAAGGGAATTAAAAAAAACAAACGACAGATTATGTGATTATGTTTTTAAATTTCATATAATTTATTTATTCATTTTTTTCTAATCAATAATATTATTACCTTATACAATATATGAACTCAATAAAAGTTTTAAATTACAATTACATCATTTAAAAACGGGTAACTTTAAACATTTTGTAGAAACATGTATGTAGCATGAACACACACGCAACTACCTTGCTCTTCCGGGGCCTTAATAACTATTGAACTAAACCGTTTTACATAGCATATAAAGACTAAACGAAATTGTGATCATTGTTTTTATTAGGAAAAACATTTATTTGTAGTATTATTAAGTGTTTTAACATAATTTGGTTATTGCATAATGTACTCCAACTTTTTTAGTAAAACTTTTGTTATTCCTGTTTTTAAATTTTAACCATTTTACACATATAGCACGCACACACATTACACGCACACGCACACACACACATACTGAACACACATGTACATATACAGTTACAACTATGATTTAATTAATAAACACGTATCACTTTAAAAAAAAAAAAAAAAAAATTAACTATGATAATTTATACTTTTGCACAAAATTAGAATATTTCCAAACAAATCATTAGGTTATATTATTAGCTGAAATATTTATTTAACAATAGAAAAAAACTTATATCAAATATTATGAAACCAAACAAACAAATTATCTTGAATTTTGTGTGTATGTATTAACAATTTTTTTTTTTTAGGAACTAATTCGATTAGTTTAATTTATAATTTATCTAAAATTATTCTTTATCTAATTCAATCTAAATATTACGATAATTATGTTTCATTAATACCTACAATAAATATATCACAGTAATTACTGCATACATGCAAATAAAATGTGTTTAGAATAGTGAGTGTTCTCAAAAAGTATAGCGAGATAAATTGCTACTATAGAGGACGAGGCCATAGATTAGTTAAATACATATCAAAGTAATTATAAATTATAAAACAATAGTACGTTTTCTTTCTCAATACGTGCAATACGGTAATTCAGAATATTTACTTCTATAAAAATCATAATTAATATTGAAATCCACAGAAAAAAAAAAAGAAAACAGCTAAAAATAATTTTGAATTTTCTACAGAAAATTATACTAATTTAATAATAATAATAATAATAAAAAAAATTACACTAAAGAAACCAATTTAAAAGACTATCTTGAGAAAGAAAAAAAATGTTTCAAATTAATTACTCTAAAAGTTATATTAATCAAGCACAGCCTATTCCAGGGGAGGGGCAAGAGGCAGTGTCACCAGCCATTTTAAAAATAATTATTAATAAATAAATTACTTAAAACTTAAAATATTATTTTGTATCATACATAAAAGAGTTCTTTGTTACACTAGGTAGCACTAAGTTACAATTTAATTTAAATTACAATTTAATATCACAGTCATATTTGCAGATCGATTTCATTAAAATAAAATACTGCAAAAATATATTAACTAAAAATGAAACATTATAATCAACATGTTTTTTTTTTCTTTTTTTTTTTTCAATAGAAACATGTAGTCAAAATTATACTAAAAGACAGTCACCGGGTTATGGTTTTGTTAAGTGCACTTATTAGTACCATACGTGTTAACTCTCATATCTTCGATTGCTTTACACCATTCTAATGCAAAACCTTCTGGGTCTTCTAGGTAGTAAGTTCGATTCGGCTGAAAAAAAGTAATAATAATAATAAGTATATAAACATTCAGTATATAAAAGAACTAAAAGCAGATTAGTGGTTTGGACAGAAAAACATGTCATCGTGGTATTTTTGATGTGAAAAAAAAAACTGAAGTCAATTCAAATAATTAATCATTATTACCGTGTGTACAAAAAATATCCTGAAATTCTTAGGCTCCACTCGCAATTGTGGGCTCCAAGGTATTTCTCCTTTCAGAGTCATAGTCACTGGATCAGCGTAGTATAAATGTGGGCCCATAGTTAACATCAGCATTCGTCTTCTAGCGAAAAGACCCTAAAATGACGACAACAACAACAAATAACATAGTGTTAAGACTAAAAACTTTGAAAATTATGATACTCGAGGTATTAAAAAAAAAAAAACGAACTTACTTTTCGCTTGTCAACCAGCCCCTGTTTGACAATTAGATTGTTTTCTACCAAACTATGCCATTTACTGTTGCACCTCTGCTCGTTTAGTTGGTGCTGCTTCTCTTCATCATTCATTTGAAGGATTCCAGACCGTTTGCGAGGTCTAGGAGCGGGCGCTTGGGAAGTACTTTGGCCATCCAGACCTAAAAGCCTGGTCAATTGTTTGTCATCAAGACCCGGTTCCAAATGATCGGGAACCCTATACTGGCTACGCAACTCCTGGCTTTCACTGTTGCCGGGTAGGTAGGGGTATATAGGCGGTGGGGTCGTCGTGTGTAATGTGTCGAAATCCAAACCGTCGTAGAACGGATGTGAACGAATGGACGTGTATCGTTTGGCGTCGTTAGCACCGAGACGGTTGTTTGGATCAAGCACCAACAGTTTCTGTACAAGATCTTTAGCGTCTGCACTGAAACCGTCAGGATACACATAGTCGAGGCTTAAAATTTTTTTGAACAACATGTATTCACTCCTAAGGAATAAAAATTTAAACATTATTGAACACACAGTTTATTTAATATTGTCGTTAATAGAATAGCACGCTCGATTAAATATATTTTGTACCTCGATCGGAATGGTGGTAGACCGGCAATCATTTGGTATATGATACAGCCGAGAGCCCAGAGGTCCGAGGTGGGCATGGTTGTTTTCTCGGTTAACAGTTCCGGGCTGACGTACTGGGCAGTGCCTACGAAACTGTTTCTGCGCTGTCCAGAATTTCTTTCGTTCGTACTCGAATCGTCCGTAGAATCAGACTGCTGGTCAAGTATTTTTGAACAACCAAAGTCGGCCACCTTTATGTGCATATTTTGGTCGAGCAATATGTTCTCGGGCTTCAGGTCTCTGTGCATGATATTTAGATCGTGCAGATGCTCCAGGGCGCGAAGGATCTCGCCAGAGTAGAAACGCGTGCAAGCCGCGTCAAACGATCCAACTTTGTTGATGTATGGCAACAAGTCGCCGTTCTTCGCGTAAGACATAACAAAATCTAAAAGTAAACATTAAGGAAAAAAACACGCAGAGAACTCGCAAAGCCCGGTCAACGCTGGTTTGTCATATAAATCGTTAGCATTTACGCGAACGTATTTCAACTAGGAACAATTTCGACTGAAAAATTTGAAACAATTTCGATTGTAAACGCGCAGGTGGCGAACGTAACACTGAAAAATCACGACATAATAGCTGTTGTGCACTACGTAACTAAAATAGAATAATTTTTAGCGCCGTTCAAACGTTTCGGGACATAATTACTCTTTAGAACATGGAGGAGGTGGCTGTTCTCCCTCAAACCGAATAATGATGTCGTGCGTTCATCAAAGGCTTTCGGCGAGGTAAAATTTTTTAAAAATATTGACGTTTCTTCCTCTACCTACCACCTACCGCCGACGTGATATCACTAATAATTAAGTATAAACTGTCGCGCGTAATAATGAAAGGATACAGAGTCTGTCGGTGTCTTGGAACGTGCAGTAAAGCTTGACGAAGAAGCTGGACCCGGAGTTGCTGAGAATGTTCAAGGCGTCTTTTTCACGGCGCACTTGCTCTCGTTTCTTTTCTCTGATGATCTGTTGTTTCTCGCAAACTTTAACTGAAAAAAAAAATTGGAAAAACGGGTTTGTTATTAGTAAAGAACCGGCAAACTTGCAGCATACGGCGCAGATGATACCATACGCGATTGGAATTCTGGGCTCCGAACGACGTTTAGAGAGTATATAAGAGAGTATATATCTATATAATATATATATATATATATATATATATAGATATATATTATATATATAGATGGTCGGGGGGTGGTTCACGGTTAAGTAGTAGAATATATTGGCGACTGGTATTTTTTTGTTTCATTTATAAAGTCGTATTCATTTTACGCGCGGTCGTCGATCGGTAGAATCGGTTGAAAATGTAATTACCCAATACACTTGATTTACTTTTTTTTTTTTACATGCATAATACAATATACTGTAGTTTATCTGGAATAAACTTGATGTTTAACCGTTTGGCTCTGTCGACTAACAGTTACGAGTCTGTTTGCGGTTACTAAAATTTGATCGGACGATAGTCATACGATTGTCGTTATCGTGGCCACGAAATATTTTTGATCGAATTTCAATGACGTTTCGGGGGTGCTGTCACGAATTCGTGTAAAAAAAAAATACCCGCCAAAAGGGATGCTAAAAACAAAGGTCCGCAGACATTTATGTGTAGATAGTAGTACTCACTTGCATGTTCACGGCTCGTGTGTATGTCTTTGGCCAAATACACCTGTGGAAAACATAAGACGTTATTAGCATATCGTTAAAATCGCAAATATACGTTCAAATGACATAGGTTGTATAGTGTTTGAACACGTAAAGATACAATGTTTCTGTGTGTGTTTGTGTTAGATGATAACGTCGGTCAGTGAACCGGTGTTGTCTAAAAAAAAAGCGGTTCGTCGCAGCCAAGGTCGATCAGTTAGCGACACATTGCAAACGGTTTTTTTTTCTTCTACAGATATATAAGATAGGTGTAATAATAATAAAAAAATAATATTGTAACGAGTCAAAGGTCTGTCCGAGGACACCGGTGGCAGCGCGTAGACTGAATAGACAGAGACACGGTCGGATTGTCGACGATACTGTGTGAACTACTCTGCAAACACCACCTCCCTATATGCGACGGTTTTTTCCTATTTCAATTGTTACACACACAACATAGAAAACCCATTCGTTTCCGGACGGTTTTTTTTTCGCCGACCACGAGAAAGTTTTTGAGAGAATCAAGTTTGAACCGATTGTGTACACAATCGGCTGAACCGATTTCCGAAAAATAAATCTGTCCTATCGTGAAATTTTCCAAAAATCGTTTCAGTCCGATACATACGATGATGTATGTGACACGACTTGTGTTTTCGGATTGCACTAAACTACTGTACAAGACACAATTCAGTTTCAATGTTTCGGTCGTGGCCAGAAATCGTGTACACCTTTGCCGACGGGGGTTTTTTTTGTTATTACTGCTGCTAAATTTCATACCGGACAGAGTAATAATTATGTTTTACAGAGCATACCGATAAACGACGGTAGTAATTAGTCGGTTAAATTTTTTTTTTCTCTCCTTACTCTCGCGTATACGCACGCAAACGATTAGAAAAACGCGCGTGCGGCCACGTACGGTAAAATAATATACGGCTCGCCGCGGAGAGGACGGGACGGGGAGGGAGCTGACGACGCCGGTCCGTCGCGAAATTGTTCAGGATAGCGCGCGTCAACGATAAAAATACGGGTTTCGCGATTTGGCGGATAACAAAAAACTACGGACGCAAAAATACGTCAGTACACACACTGCTGCGGTTGAGTTTCCCACGCGTTTCTCGAGAGCACTTTCGTCGTATCGTTATTTTTCTGTTTAATTCGTACGATTTTGTCACTCGTACTATATAGTCGATAATAACGAGCGATAGCGGACGGTATAAAATCCTAAAACGCGCTGTGACTCTGCGAGAACAACGCCCGGTAATAAAACAATATGTCTGATCAAATATTTGGCGATTAGTGCAGTATTCGGCGCGAAACCGCGAGATCAACAATAATAAAATGTCTTCGTAACGTGTAACGAGACTCGTTTTGGAGAATTTTAAAAACAACGTTTTAGGTGTTCTTAAACGTCGATGAAAATGGTCTTCAACAAAAATACGGTTGCCAGTAAAGACAGTAGGCTCGCCGGGTACACGACCAAGACGAAAACAGCGTCAGTGGACCTTGTTAAATAAAATGGTTTTGCATTTAACCGTTGTCGGAGTACATGGATGTCACAAAATTTTCTACCACCACTCGCGGTCATGAAAGTTATAGCGATTCAAAAGTTACGATTGTACCTATATATTCGGTCGGATCTGCACTCTCTGAGAGAGAGCACACCGAACACTGACCACGGAATACACATTTTGGAGAACGTCCGACGTATAAACGGATAGATAAAACTGCAATATAATATAATAGTAATGTAGTGTTGTCCCCGGGAAGAGAAGAAACTCGGTGTTTGCGAGTGTGCGACAAAGATCTAAACGGTTACATAATTCGTCTGATGTGTACAGTTGTAACGCCGCATCGTTTTTTTTTTAGTCGCTGGTTTTTAAACGATTGACAACACTTGACGCGCGCATTATCACGATACTATACCCGTTCTGTTGTTAGAAGCATGATAATACGCGTAAGTCCGTGATTAAGTCGTCAAACTTTTTGTTCGGATAAAAAAAATTGAAAGATGGCCACCGCGTTCTTCTAATCGAGCGCGTGCATGTTACATTATTTATTGTTATCGTTCGAAAAAAAAAAAGAAGAAACTCGCACCCACGTATAGGCGCCGACGAATATTACAGATGCCGAAAACGTACAAATCGTACACAGTTATACACGGTACACTACCCTTTGCACGTTTTTTGTAACGTATGTTTTCGCACGGACAATTTTACGTATCACACTGTGCCGGCGCGTTCGGGGGCCAGTTTGGTTGTTCGCAAAGGGCGTTAAGGAATCCATATTAGGAAATCCAACTGCAGATGCGCGCGAAAAAAATTTAACAATCGCGAATTATTCGCCCTCGCGACAAACGTACGATATAATACACATTTATATATACGCACCGTCGAATAACTACCCTCGCCGATGACCTTTCCGAAAATATAATCGTTCGGGCTGCGCTTCGTCACCGGCACCGCCGCCGCGCTGTTGGCCATGTTAGTATTGTCGGCGACGGCCTGCGCGGCGGACTGACCGCCGTTGACGTGCCCGCCGCCGATCCGGGTGGCCTGCACCGTCTGCTGCTGCGGCGGCGGCGGCGGCGGCGGCGGAGGCGGCGGCGATGCTGCAGCGGTCTGCTGCATGGTCGGAGGTGGCGGCGACATGACCACCGCGGTTTGCTGCTGTTGGTGGTGGAACGTGGTGGCGGCGGCGGACGATTTAGCCGTTGCTATCTGTAAAAAAAAAACAAATAAAAAAATAAAAAACTGCGAAAAAAAACCCCGAAAAATCGCAAATCTTGTCGGAGTGATAAGAGTGAGTGTATATTGCGGCGAGCGAGGAGCATACAAGAGAGAGGACAAATAATAATATCGCGACGAAATCGAACACCACCCGTCGTCGTCGTCGCGGCCTCGACTCGACTTGCGCGCGCGAACATATTAAACACTGCAGCAGTACACGCACACGCGGGAGCTTAAAAAATTGCACCGCGACACGGCGATCTGACGTCATTTGGCTCGTCGCCCGGCGCGTGTTCCCTCCCCGCCCGGCGGCGCGACGGGGCGGCGGCGGCGGCGGCGCGAGTCTTTGTCGTCGACGCGCGATGACCGAAATAATATATACCGTATGAGAAAACATTTTTTTTTTTTTTACGACATTCTCTACACCGTTCTCGAAACGCGACGTATACACGACTGCAGTATGTTATAATAATATCGCGGCGCCTTTTACACGTAAAACAAAAAAAATCGCGTTTTAATAACACGTATAACATTCGAGCCGATCGACGTGATAGTTTATTTGGGGGGACAAAACCCAACAATAATATCATCACAAGTATACCGACAATAATGCGGTCGCTCTGAACACGTTTTCCGGATTCTGTTCTCACTGCGCGCGGGTTTTTCACGCCTATTTTGTCGGACGAATCATTACGATATTGGCGAAAACAACAATCACTCACCGACCGTTAGGGGTACACTATATGTCGACGCGTCTCTCTGCGCGCGTTTGTGTAACACAACACCGCAGAAACAATACTGTTCGGACGAAAAACACTCGGGATTTTAGCGCCGTTTGCAGACGATCAGTTTAACGATGTACAAAAAAAAAAACGTGTTTCGGCCGACGCGACTTGGCGGCGAGACGGAGACGCGCGCGATTTTTCATTCTTGGACGGCGATCAGACGGCGCGACCCTGTGACCCGGGCCAGACGGTGCGCCGTGCCAAACGCGCCGCTCGGGATGAACCACCGACCCAGACGAATCGACTGTATTATACATATATGATGTGTGATGCGGTGGTACTCTATTTCCGAACGCGAGGAAAAAAATGTAACGCATTCGGCGGCGGCCACCTTCTTCTTCCGTACGTCATACATACGACGGTGCGACGTCCTGCGCGGAATGCAGCTGCTGCACTCGCGAGCGGCGCGCGCACTATAACGGCGTGCACACACATTTGCAAAGTGTTTTCGCTACGTATGTGATAATATTGTTATTCTCTGATATTTTTCCCTCGAACGCGCCATATTAAGACTACCCCTGAAGTTGTTCTGTACAAGGAAAAACGCGGGGGCGAGAACATTTCCCCCTTAACGGTACAGTATATGTTGGTCTGCTGCGTTCGCTGCAGAAACGATTGCGCAATCAAAAAGAAGAAAGGCGTGTTTTCAAAGAGCGCATAACGTTCGGCCAATAATCTCTGTCGCAGTAATATACCCCGAGTTTATTGATCGCGATTACGTTTTAATGGCGCGGCTACGTAGGCGATGGAAAAACGAACGATGGGGAAAAAAAGTTCTTCGTTTTTTATTTTACGCGACAGTATATTACGCGCTGCAGTTTTTCCGACATCCGATATCGCTAAAATCGTATATACAGCAACAAGCGCAAACAAATACTATACGATAGTGTTATAAGGCGCTTAGGTCGGACGCGCGTGTCAGTTTTGTAGCCCGCGACGAACGCGCGACGACAACGGTGTCAGTGTGTCGCGCGGGCGTTTTGGCACACGCCCGTGACGTAACCGGCGGCGACTGGACGCGCCGGTGGGAGTAAAATCACGATGTACACCACCCCGGTATACGCGTCCCGCGCGCTGCTGTTCCACACGGGATCGATGACGTAGGCGAAAACACGGGACGCACTTCCGCAATATTGTGTAATAACTAACGACGGGACGGTTATGACTGCAGTGTGTAAAAGCGGCGTTTCTTTTTATGGTTCATCCGCGTCACCCCAATCGGTGTTTTAAATTCGAGATGACGATCGTACGTACGAGATTGATTTTTTCTCCATCGTTCGAACCGCTGGCGTAAAACGTCGAAAAATTATTCGCGCGGGTTCGTTACAATACATAGCCGGGTGTATGTGTATGCACGTGTCTCTCTCGTTTGTGAACTTATTTCGAAAGTGCAAGAGTGTATAATATGTACGCGCATCGGGACAGCTGCGGCGTATACACCGCCATCTGTGCGAGGCACGTGCCCGTAATGTATACTTACGACACCACCACACACTCGGGTTACATAAGCAATCGCGAAAAATGTAGTACACACACCTAACATGCGCGTAATGAGTAAATTTTAAAGATTTGCACGACAAAACCGTCGTCGTCGTAAATCGCAGTCGGGGCGTTTTCGGTTGAAAAATTGATTGCGCTTTTCGAGTCGTCTCGAAATAGTGTCGGAAAATTCGCCCCGGCGTAGAAAACACTGCAAACGTTCGTACGAAAAACAAAACCGTCCGTTTTTATTTATATTTTTGTAAGCTTTCGAGCGCGTTTAAAATCCGGTCGGTAACGAGTTCCCCGGGTGCTGACGTGCAGCTCGCGCAATCGAAAAATACAACAATTTGACAAAAAAAAAACCGACAAATTTTAAAAAAATAATCGTTTTTCTTCTTTTTTATTTACGCGGAGAACCCGTTATCGCTATCGTCATGACACCTGTTTACATAATGAATATTATATACGTATATATAAAGTGTGCAAAGGAAACACGTGACCTTGCGGCGTCCCATCGTATCGCGAAACCGGACGCACACACAGTCGGACACACCATCCGATATTTTATTCTGTCGTTTTCAAACATACCACTTTGACCCCCATCGGTCGTATTATTATTGCCCAACGGTATCGAAAAACGATTTTTCCTTATATCACGTTATTATTATTATTGCCTATACTACAGTCTTATTATAAACGCGGTCGATATAAACGGCGTAAAATATTATAATACGTCCATCAGCACCACACTAATCGTACGTTATAGTATAGCTGTTTGAATACGTTGTTTTCAGACGCATTTCGGGTTGTTTATTTGATGATTACGCGCACAAAGAAAGTATCGATTGTTTCTGGCGCACATGTTACAGCGATTGCCGACATACACCTTTATATATGTGTGTATTGACTAATACTAAAAACAACGAGTCCGACGCGACGTACTTCAAAACGTACGTTCTCTCCTCGACCTATATTCCGCGCATTTACCCACGGATGTTCGGTAGAATTCCGAAAGCGACGTTGGTTTATTTATATATACGTGTTATGTTTTATCGAGAACGACTTTTTTCTATACGGCCAGACGCCGGTTATCTCGTCTGCGTGATAAGAATTTTACACGATACGATAAATTAATACAACTATCGAGTAGTGGGTGGCCGCCACGCGCGAAAAATATAGCGCCGGTGTCAATTTGTACACGTTTAAAAAATTACAAGAAATATAACGTTATTAGTGTCCTCCGCACGAACAGTTAACAGTATTATGTTTGCGTAAAATTATAGTAGATTTATGTGGTGGTATTCACGCGCATATACGCCAATTTACACGGCAAACGGAAAAAACGTGTTTTTTTTTAAAGTTTATCGTACCTGGACGTTTCGTACACACATAAAATCCAACAACAGCTGGTCGGTTGTGGTGTTGTGCGCGTGGAGAGGTCGCCGCGTCCTTAACGACGACTCCCATATATACACGTACGTCTTTACCACCACCGCCGCCGCCGCTTTTCTTAACGTCGTTTTTTCATATTGTACAATAATATTATCAATAACCGTCGTCAATAATCCGTCAACAGAGTTGATTCGTTTTTGAACAAGCGACCCAAAATGTGTGTGTACGTATACGCGGAAAACTAATATCGCGTTGTATATTCGTAGCTACGGATACAGCAGTGTTTACAATAGTATATACTATTGTTATGTTGCTTGAAATTTTAGAAACGCGAAAACAGTGTTCTTCCGACACACGTTTGGTTGCCAAAACGCGGAACTATATACGGAACACCTGCAGCAGCAGAGTAGTACATATATTTTTATCTATTTGTTTTGTTGTTTTGGTTTTATTTCACGACGCGTTTATTATTTTCCCCCCGCTGCAGCAGTCTCGACACATAAAAAACGACGTATATTTTTATTACAAACGCGCACAAATAGAGGCCGTTTTGCGTAAAAATATTTTGACCAATAAAATATGTTAGACACACGGTGACCTATATATTTCCCGCTCGATCCAGCGGCCGACGTAAACACGACGAAATAGTATACCGACCGACACGCGCACGCTCCATAGCCTACTACGTATTTGCTCGCGACAAGGCGGCGGCGGGCGGGGCGACGTTTGCGTAACTTTTTTTCAGTGAAAACTTATTAACCTGGTTGTCGCCGCTTATAAATACTTTTTTCTACGTCTTCTACGGATCAAAACCGCAAGAGCATACGACGCAACAATTTTGCAAAATGTTTTAAACAAAAGAAGCGTGTGTGTGTGTAATGTTACGAAAATTCACGTAAAAGTGTGTAAAACTTTCTATACGCCGCGTTTTTTTATACACAGTCGGCTTCGTAGGGGCGTCGAATCGACACTGCAGCAGTTCGGGTTCTTTGCGTGGACAGCGCGGGCGCGTTCGATTGAAACTCACGGTGCAAAACACATTTCAAGTGAAAAAAAAAAGTTTTGCACACTTTAAGTATCGCCGTACACGATGGTCGACTTTTGAGAAGTAAGCTCTATACAGCAAAACAAAATACGAGTTATTCAAACGTCCCCCTTTTTCAACACGCGACCTTAAGCTTTTTTAATCTTATTTACTACACTTATCCTATTTCGACGACAGTGACTTTCGTTCGCGTGCTTATCCCAATATTATTTCGTAGGTAACCAGTGATAGCGTTGCAGGCAGCCAGCACAACCTTCACCCACATTTTATTGCGCGTGTGATGTTTGCGACTGTTTTGCTGTACTGCGTTGTGTAAAACAGCATTCATTCCGGTAGACTGGCCGTATAGTATAGTAGACTGGTGGGTGGTATAAACAGCACAATTGTCCGTACGACGATCGTTTTCGGAAGAACGCGTTCGCGCCGCACGTGGTCGGGGTCTCCGCTTCTTTTCGCGGCGTCGACGACAAAAAGAAGGTTTCCGCGGGGTAATACAATTTTCGGTCGGTGGTTCGCAAACGCAGAAAAATAAATCGTATTCTGTGCCAGAGGTCTCTTCTCGGTTTGGCTTGTTTACGCGATGGGTACCATTGAGGGTGTCCAATAAATCGTATTCTGTGCCAGGGGTCTCTTCTCGGTTTGGCTTGTTTACGCGATGGGTACACTGAGGGTGTCGCGTTGCTCTCGAATTCTCTCGAGTTCTTTGTTACAACATCTTTCGGCCGACGGCCACGCGCGATTCCCGTTCGCAGAGCAACCCGCCGGGTACAAGTACCGTGCAGGTTAGCGAGTATAGTATATATATGGCTGTAATTGACGTGTAAATTAACAGTTTTAATAAATAAATCCCAGCGTACGACAGTGTGCGTCGGTGCTCGTGTGACATATCGTTGTTACAGTATAATTATTATCGTCACCTACGTACGTACGTATGTAACGATTTATTAATTCTTTTTTTTTTTTTTTTTTAAGCAATAGTTTGACAATAATTATTATTGACGGCTCGTTTGTGCGTGTGTACATTGTGTTATTATTTTATTATTGTTCGTTCGTTTGTTATCGCGACGCGCGCGTTTCATTCAAGTTGACGCGATCGGATATACTACACACGCGTACACGCGCGCGCATCCGAATTGCGTCATTCAACAGCGTTATTTCTCGCGCGCGCGTTATCTCTCGTTGGGGATCCGGCGCCGGGTTTCGTGAACGTGTGACGTCATAACGGTACCGTCTGGAACCGGACACCGTATTATAATGGAAAACGTTTGCTGCCGGCCTTAAAATATAATAATAATGCGACGGAGGATTGAAAAAAAGTCGAGAAAATTATCGTCGTAAAAACGGCTCGATGTCAATAACAGACACGTATATTTCAACACTTCAGCACTACTGTACTTGATTGTTCCGGATGTGCGCGAATGGAAGCGGCGCGACCTTGCCAACGCCCAAGGCAGGCTCGTAGCAGCGGCGACCACGTCGTCGTTTGTACGATACTTTTTTTTTTTGTTCGATCGGCAAGGCCGCGATTTTCACGGGCCGACGTCGAGATTTTTCACTTTCGCGCACACACACGGCGGCCGGTTTTTACACCGTACAACGGAAAACCTACGACGATTGTTGTTTGTCGTGTAATGGAAATTTTTTTGTTGTAGAAATTCATTTTATTCTACACACAACACCACCGTAATGCTGTTTCACCTCCTCAGCAGCACTCTTTTCGCACGCCAAACACGCGCGCAACAACCGGCGCACACGCGTCAAGAGCAGCAGCCGACCACACGCGGACGAGACCCCCCCCCCGGCACTCAAAACACGGTGTGGCGGTGTCGGCTGTTAACCCTGCAGCGACGACGGCCGCGAGGACATGTGGCGGCGGCGGCGGCGGCGGTGTGAACGGCCCTGCGAGAAGGCGGCAAAGCGGGCGCGGGTCGACCACGTGGAAGAACGGTGGAGGAGCAGAGAGAGCCACCGGGGTCGACGACAAGTTCAATGCCATCTTCACGGACACGCGCGCGCGTTTCTTACGTGTGCGCGCGTGTAGTAATACACTTATATAAACCGTACTCCAGTAGTAGTAGTAGTAGTATTATTATTGTGGAATAGACGAGCTGCCCGCGTTTTTTTCGTCCCACCGCTCATTTCGATACGGTTGCGACGATAACGCGATCGTAAAAGCGATAAAAACGCCGAACCGGGGGTTAACAAACGAAACGTACGTTCATGTCCGGTATCGTAACGTCGCGAACGATGAAATCTGTACAAAACGTACTCTACCACGGCGGCGGCGGAGAAAAAGCGTACCGAAAGCAGGTGTCAGTGACCACACACCCCCCCGTCCTCGAGACGCTCGTCCCGCGCAGTACGCTCCGCAGACACCTGGCCGGCGGCGGCTGGTCCCTGCGACCCGAGAGGATCCAGGGACGCGTCTTCTTATGATGGTCCTTTTCCATTGTTGTCGCCGTCGACAAGAGTGCACCTGGCCCGTCTGCGTCCGTCGAAAACAACAACGCGTCGCTGCACGCGACGACAAAATAACACCCCGCCGACCGACCCCGCCTCTACCGCGCGCACGAATTCCCTCCCCCCGAAAGATCTGCTCGAGACGGACAGCGATTGTTACGGTGTATTTCCCTCTCACCGGTCGCGCGGCAGACACAACACGACCTATTTTTGCCGCGAAATCGTCGCGGCTAGACGCGCACGCCGAATTCGCGACGCGACGTGGAGAAAAACGAAAGGAAACGATATATAACATGAGAAACAAAAAAAAATCATACGAAAAACGAATTGTTTTCGTCAAAACCGGCCGCGTATTTTTTTTTCAATCCTCCGGTATGTGGGTCATTGTCCACGGACGGCGTGGGGAACGCACACGCGCGCGCGCGCGCTACGTATGAATGTTATAATAATTTCTATATTACACAACTCGCATTCCTCGCGACAGCGGCGGTTCTCATTGCGCGACACGCCGCCGGTTCGTTTGGTCCGTGTTTTGATTTGGATTTTATGTATAAAAAAATACGACCGTCCCGGAAAAAAAGAGCAGCTTGTCGACGGCGTTTCTCGCGGCGGAAAACGAACGAAATCGGGGCCGTCCGGGGGAGGACGTGGTGGCCTATTTAAATTATTGCGGCGGCGGTTACGTCGACGACGATTATTATTATTGTTTTGCAGGTCAACCCGTGACGTAATAATACGAACGCGGGGCCGAGGCGTCGGCGCGACGCGCAAGCGCTTTCTCGTCGGACGTGAAAACGCGCGGCCGATATCCCGCGAAATCTTCCGAGGGGCGGAAAAAATAAAATAAAAACGGCGCGTGGGCAAACCCAGGGAGGGAGCGCGCACACCTCCGCACCGACACACGTGCGCGCGGGAATTTCGTGTAACAATAACGATAATAATAGCGAACGAACGAGCGCGGGACTTTTATTTTCCCCGCGTGAAACAAAAACCGCACGAAAAAAGTTGCGCGATATTTTCACAGAAAAAAAAACGTACCTTGTTCACGGCTTTTTTCGATATTTTCTCTTTGCGGCCGAGACGCAGCAAACTGGCCAGCGTTTGCGCGAACTGGACGGGGCGCGAGCGCACTATGACCGCCGCGGCTGATGTCTGTTTTTTCGTCTGTAGGTGATGGTGATGGTGATGGTGGTGGTGACAGGTCTTGGTATCCATCACGCGCGGTCGGACACGGAGGAGCGCGGCAAAACGGTACGTCGGATCAGCGACGGCGCCGTCTCGACATGGCGCGGCGGTAGCGGTGGTGCTCGGCGAGGCGCGCGTTCGGCCGTCAGTTTGGCGGACAGAAAAAAAAAAACGTAAAACGTCGAAAAATCTAAAACCGTATCGGGAGAAAAAAAAATTTATTTCGACAAAACTGGCGCGAGAGACGAACGTGCGGCGTCCTGCAGACAATAATAATAACACAGTAATCGGTGTAAGAATTCGCTAGCCACAACGTTTGACGGGAGCGCGGGAAAATAAACGGGCGCACAGCACGACTGCACTGCTCTGCGGTAGACCGTCCGACTGTCGGCGGTTCCGTCGTTCTGCCGCGTCGTCGCCGCCGCCGCCGCCGCCGCCACCGATCGAGCTCAACGCACTCTCGGCCGTAATATCGTTTTGGCTCTCGTGGAAGTAGTTGGGGGGGGGAAACGTCCGTCCGCCACCCCCCCCACCACCGCCGCGTATCGCACGCAGTACGGGCCACGTTACACGCAAGCGCGCGCCGCCGCCGCCGCTGGTGGATCCTCCGAAAGAGCCCGCCAAAACGGTCGGGGTTCCCCGTTGTACGATGCACATTCCATTCTCCGTTTCGCTTTTTTCTTATTATTATCGCTCCCGCGCGGCCGCGATTTGCCGCGTTTTACGAGAATAACGGAGTTTGCGCGCGTGAAAAACACAAAAATTTATGAACATTGTGCATCTCTCAAAACACCGTAATATCGTGAAGATATCGTAAATGCAGAAACTTTTATCACGGCCAGCCCTGCGCTCCTATAGATATATAGTAACAATTCAGCGACATCGTGCGCGGATACAATTATCGAATCATTCTGCCCCGCAAAACCCACGGTCAGTGCCGGATTAAACATTGGTGGGCCCCTAGGCAATTAAAATTTTGGGCCCCAACAAAATTATTTTTTACATAAATCTTTAAAAAAATTGTGGTTTTTCGTTTTCACGGGGCCCCTTAAATGAGTAGGGCCCCAAGGCGGGCGCCTACTCCGCCTTATGGGTAATCCGGCACTGCCCACGGTGCTCACTCAGGTCAGCTGCTCACTTCACGGCACCCTCAATTATTTTTTAACTTTTTTTCACGGGCTAAATTTATCGTTACACTACGGTAATGTGTATATGTGCTTTGTTTTTTTGGCGAAGCGCATAAAACGCGCATAAATCCCATTAATACGACGTGACGCGCGTAACATTATTTTTCGGCCAAAAAAAAGAATCGGCAAACATATCGTTTTGCGAAACCGGTCGAATCATAATCACGTTATACACGACGAATATTGTGCGGCATGAAAATTACGTGTTTTTGGCTTTTGAACATTTTTAACGGTTTTTCTCCGTACGGAGACAACTGCGGGAACTGGATGGGCACCACGCTCACTATGGATGCACGCACGGGCGAGAACATTTACAGAAACAATGACGTTCTGTCGGTTACGCGATTTGTCGTCAATATTGCAGTCGCCTGCACCACGCGCATCACGATATTGTGCCTATAGCGATTTCGTACACATCCGATGGCCGTCTCTCGCGGTACAAACGTAATTTTTAAATTTCATTTTTTAATCGATCGACTCAAATGATCGACTGAATTACAACGGTTTAAAAAGATTCGTCGCGAAGAAAACCGCTTTTAACCGATTGCTTCGGAACGCGAGCAATTTTTTAAAATAGATCCGCGTGTGGATAGGACCGCGGACGACTGCGATGCATCTTATTTCATAACAATACGCACGTGTCGCCGCAGTGTTTTTCGTCTCGTTTTGAACCCGTGTACCCGCCCAACTCGTCGGGTCGTTGTTTTAGGAATTTTAACGAGTTGTAAATATTGAAACTCTGCCCGCGGGGGTCACATTATAATAATGCGGAGTGTCCGCAAAATATCGTTCTTTGACGAACGAATTTGGACGACGTTAAAAACCGTTGTCGGAGGAATACACCAAACGGGCGAGTGACCGCTCAAATAATAATAATTTAAGGACGCGAAAATACCGACTTTATAATCGTCGCAGTGCGCGTGTCGACAAACGTTACGACAATAATGTTGCAATATTGTATTATTATACGGCGTATAATCGGAGAGAAAAACAATATGCGGCGTTCGAGTGTTTTCACAACGACACGGACATGGCCGCCGCCGAAGGACGTCCGCATCGTCGACTCGTAGGTTTTCGACACAAACATTCGCATACTTTGTTTTTGTATTTTTATCGTATTAATTATCGTGTGGGTTTTCCGCAAAACCTCGTCCGTCTCGCGCATTCCTCGGCCGCTCGTTACTATAACCGACTCGTTTAACATAATGTATTATCGCGTAATATTCGTAATAATATCATTATGTAATTCGCATAATATCGTTGCGAAACAGCGATAATACGAAAATATCGTGTGAACTAGAAAACCGTTTTGCCGAAAAATTTTTACGACGAAACAACAACATCTAACGACCAAAATGGTAAGTATAAAACATGGGTGTAGCGTTGCGGTGTTGATTTTTTCGAGTCGCCGGGTAGGACACGAACGTTTGCGAGTGTTTTTCTTAAACGCGTAAATAATACGAGAAAAACTTTTTAAACGTTTGCACGTGCTTACAATAGAAATATAATATAGAAACTTTGATTTAACGCGCGTTTATCAAAAAAAAATCATCCAGCACATTATCTGAGTACACGACAGTAATTGTCTATGATATTTTGCAGGCCATCGACGTGATGAACACAGAATAATTTACGTCAACACGTGCGGCATGATGTATACTGGCAGAAATTTTCTTTTAGTTTAATCTGGAAAATAAATTAACTCTCGAGGCGTTTTTTGACAGAACTCTGGTTCTTCCCCCTTTGCGCGCAATAATCGAGTCTTGAGCGGTACACCTCATAATTTTGTAAGAAAAACCTCGAGAGTTTACCGCGCATAACAATGTGTAGTGTACCCTATGGGAACACACGTGGGTGTATCCCTTTTTCATACAAGTATAGGATTATTGTTGCAGAACGTGTTTTATTTCTAAAGTTCACAATATGGTATACTGATGCGGCCAATATTTTGAGTACTATTGAAGGTTGCAGAATCGTAAGACTGCGGTACTATATAATGTGCTGATTGTTAAGAAAAAAACACTTATCACATGGCGTATAACGCTCGATTTGGATAGGGATGCATGGGCGGACGGAGTTCTTTAATATTTCAGCGTACTTTTTTTTAGTCGAAAAGGATACACAAATTACATTATGTATGCAACATTTTACATACACGTCTAATAAAAATTAAAAATTTTACCTTTCAATATTTTATCCCTATGATATGTAAGTATAGCGCGATTCGGGTAGAACGTGTTTAGCTGTATTGGAACAACCTTGCTGATCGTGTAGATAATCCTAGTACTGGGGGTGTACTATAAACGAGAGTGCGGAATTGAAAATTTTGCAAAAAGTGGCGGTTTAACTGCGGGTTAAATCGAACCGTTTGTGACAGTTTTGCAAATAAGGCGGGTACGTTTTTGCGGGAAAAAAACAGACGCACTATTGTACAAAATATATAGTGTTATTGTACGAAATATTTTACGTTCGCTCGGTAAAAATAACATTTTTAAAACTAAAAATGCGTTTTTCACTCAATTCCTAAGAACTTTATACAATCCTTTTTTCATTGTTTTTTTTTATACGGGCTTCAAAAATTGTTTTTTATTTTTGCCTGGCAAAAGCTATCCTGGTTAAGTTACTTAATAAGGGTAAACTGCCTCCAATTCATTATATCCGCCCTCGAATAAAGTTACATCCGAAAATATCATTGTATACATAGAGTCGTACTATACCACTTATTATTTGTAATATGATCGCGTTATCGATTTTCGAGTAGAACTGTATATAATAAGTTTAATAATATCTATTTTTCGTTTGTGCGATGTAGCCAACCGTGAGCGGTCTGTTCCCGTTTGTGGACGGATACCATGGAGGAACACGGTGGTCCGCTACGTCAATTTAAATCCTACGATAACGGAAAAAAAATTAATCGTTTTTACGAAAATTGGCCGACGACAGTACGGATCAGTGGTGGCGAACGGGCGATTTTCAACGGCTGCGCGCAAAATTGGCGATAGCTATGCGAATAATAATTATCGTCAAATCAACTAAACACGTGGTACGCGATAAAAATTAAAACTACAAGACATCGCAAAAACGTATTGTTTACGTTTTAAACTGTAGACATAATATTTTATGTACTCGATAAAGACGTTATTTTTTTTTTTTGGGCCTCGACACAAAAACCAGCGTACGTTTAAAGACCCCTTAACCGCCTACAAAACTGTTGCGGGAAAACATGCGATACTTCCATTTTTAAACAGAAAATATTTCGAACAGAAAAAAAAACGATCTTTAACAGTTTTCCGACCACGTGCGCGCGCGCCACGGTGCCGCCGCCGCCACGACAATGTTGTGTGGTGCGGCGTGACTCACGCGGGCAAATGCGTGGTTGTTGACCTCGGCGGCCGTGTCCGCCGTATAGTAAACACACACAGTAGAGAGTCAACAACACTGCAGCACGCATATTTTATTATTACTGGTGGTAATTTTCATTACAGAAACATTATATTGAAAACCTATCCGAAAACGGGTAATTCCTGGCCACGAAACTGCGGCCATGTACATAATATATATTCTTCGCCTTTCTTCCAACCGTACTCGGGAGATCTGTCTGTCACACGATCATTCGCACACACCCCGACATTAACGATGCTCGTATCCTTTTCCATCTCTCATCTTTGGTCAACTCGAGTGCGGACGACTGGAACAAAATATTTGCGTTTTGTTTTGGGAACAGTTCTCGCGTCGTAAATTTTCGCCCGGCTGCAGCGGCGGATCGCGCTCGAGAGTCGTGTTACGTTCTTGAGACGTTACGTTCTTGAGTGGCACCTTGCTCTGCAGCGGGCGGGGAGGTTTTCAAAAATAACGTACTCGAAAGAGATTTCCTACCGTCAGCTATAGCTTGATATAATGTACTTGCACCGCCCTCGTCACATTTTTTTTTTCTAGTCGCTAAATACACGCTGTTTTTGATCACGTGGAAGTTAAATACGCGTGTAAAACTGGCCGCAGACGACCGTCGTTGTTGTTGCATTATTATAGTTGTAGTACCGCAGCAGACGCGAACGACGTCTGTGTCCGACTTTCTACTGAGAATTTCCGCTCTCGTAACACCGAGGAATGCGAAAAACCGTTCCGTCTCTCTCCCCCGCTCGGTCTCTCTCTCGTTTAAGCAGATATAGACACACGTGAGAAAGACGAGAGGGAACGAACGCGACGAAAAAAAAAAGAATGTCTGCTGCATGCAGCGCGACGAGTGAATGAAAACGCGCGCGCGCGCGCGCAACGTTCTCGCGCCGAAAGGGCACACGCGCGCGACGGACGGATATATAAAATACGAAACGAAAAAACGTATTACTATACTTACATCGCGTATACGTCGTCTAGAAGCATCGTGGTGCAGCAGCAGGGGGGAAAAAAACAAGGGTCGTTGCACTCTTGAAAATGTATACAAACAGAGGGGTTACGCTGGCCTGTATGTTACTACAACTACTACTACTACTACGCTATACTATACTACTACTATACTATCATTTTTAAAATTATTTTTTTTTTATTCGTTACACTAGTCCGTTTACGCCGTATTCAATTACAAAACTTCTGGTTTTAAAAACGGCGGTTCAAAGCCGATTTTCTCGTCCCCAGTCGGGCGCGCCGTGTCGTGGTTGGCGCGTGGAAGTTTTCGAATTTTTGTCCGGTGTTGGATTCCGTCGCGCGTACGCCTCGTGAGCCGCGGGGCTTTTAGGCGTATCGCCGGGAATTTGTTTCGAATTCGGATTTTGTCGATCGCCAATATTTTACGACGATTATGTTTATAATATTTCACCCCTTACTGCCTGTACCGTTCTAACGTCGTGTGCCAGTAACTAACTTTATACGTTTACGGCGTTGACTCGTTAATAGTTAAGTTAAAACGTTCGACTTTTAGTTTTCGATAGGTAACTTTTTCAACTCATTTTTTTTTCCAAAAATCCTTTAAAAAAATTAAATAATCAATTATGTACCGAGAAAATTTCAAAAGGAATGGGAAGATTTTTGAAACGGTGGAAATGTCATGTACAGGTACAAATTACTCGGATTAGGTTAGGTAAATTTTTTTTTTTTTGTTAGTCAATTCGATACATTTAAAAGTTTAATCAACTCGTTACTTAACTTGTCTAAAGTTAACTATAAAAAAAAAAAATCAACTTGACTTAAAATAAAAATAATAATTCGTATTTCACGTGGTTTTCGACCTAGTACGACATTTCGAAATTTTATTTCCCATTTTCTTTTGAGATCGTATAACAAGCACTTTGAAAAAAAACAATTTAATCGTCGTACGGATATTAACTTGTACGTTAACGCGTCAAATTAAAAACGATTTAACATAATAAGTTGAAAGTGAACGAAAAAAGGTCGACTTGATTAAATTAAACTTGACTCGCGATCTTAACTTTTTTTTAACCGGGCCGTTAATGCCCGTACGTTATCACGCCGTTGATGTTGACGCGCACGAGGAGTTCATTGCTCGCGTCAATAAAAATGTATATGCCCCCATGATATTATTATGCACTTGCGCCACATATTACTGCACATTATATTAATATAATATGCTACACCGCAGCATACATAATGTTCTAAATATATACACACGGGCATCATAAATCGTTATACATACATTTGACACACATATTACACACACAATATGTTTATTCTAATAATCGATATTTGTACAGTTCGTGTGCTAACAATAAAAACTGGGTAGGTAGGTACACACCAGTATACATCGTACAGTTTTATAAATATTTAATGAAAAAAGCGTAAACAGAGAGACACGATGATTTATAACGGGCATGAATAGCCGCGGAGTTCCGCCGCGTGTTTTTCATTAGTTATGATATATACGATATAATATATAGGTATGCTCCCAATGCAATGCCGCGGAAAAATGGAAAAACGCCTCGAGATAAGACGCACGCTAACTTGAAATCGCTCAAAAGTCGTCATATTATAGAGCGCACAACGCCTTTGTTGCGATCCATCAAACTCGTACGGCCGTTATCACCTTATTCGTCGTACAACTCGACCGAAACGAAACTCTATGTACGGGGTCTTTGCCGATTGATTTAAAACCACGGAAGTGTTTTGTTTTTTGTCCGAAAATATAAAGCGAATGAGAATCTTAAAAACAGTGCGTGAACGGCGAGACCGTTGTTTGGGTCGCGAAATAGCTTTTTTTTTTTTCAATTTTACCGAGACCGGCCGAAATCTCGTATGGAAGGCAGGCGTACGGAAGTTCTTAAAAATACGAGACGGTCAAGCTGTTAAAGTCGTTGGCTATCAGTTTTTTTTATGAGCGTCCAATGCGATACTCTTGCCCGTGATGTGCCCATGCGCAAATTCCTATAAGAGAATCTAAAGTTGCGCTGTATACAGGCACGTAACCAGGATTTTGTCAACAGGGGGGCCATATATTTTTGGCCCCCAACGGCCAACGGCCTCAGCCACTAAAAACTATCTAGAGACAGGGGCGTAATTAGAAAAAATTTCGGGGGAGGGGAGTTTATATATTTTCCGGGGGTGCCAGCTAAGGGCCAATGATTTTTTTAGGGGTGCCCGGCCCACCCTGGCCCCCCCCTGGTTACGTGCCTGGCTGTATACCTACGTATATATATTGTTTAACGCTGCAGTTTGAATAAAAGGTTCGAGACGGTGTGCAATTGAAATACAATATTGTAGTTGTTATTTCTTACACAAGGTAAACCCGTCGATTTAGCGTAAAGTATTGAGACGTATTATCATGTAAGTTCACTAAAGTGTTGCAACATTGCCGTTACGACTGCAGCCGCGAGTCGGTCGATCCATTTTCACGCTATACAACACAGCCGCCTGCCATATACCGCGTGTGGGAACCAACGTAATATTATACAACACGTAAAAAGTGTAAAAAAAAACTCGTGTGGGAACTTACACATCTATGAGTAGTGTGTATAAGTCTGCATGGTTATTACCTCGTGTAGGAACTTACACATCTGTGTGTAGTGTATATAAGTCTGCACGGTTATAACCTCGTGTAGGAACTTACGCATCTATGAGTAGTATTTACGTCTCCATGGGTATAACCTCGTGTAGGAACTTACGCATCTATGAGTAGTATTTACGTCTTCATCGGTATAACGTCGTGTAGGAACTTACACATCTATGAGTAGTATTTACGTCTTCATCGGTATAACCTCGTGTAGGAACTTACACATCTATGTGTACGGTCCGCGTGGTTAAGTGTATACTCACATAATATGTGTCTCGCACGTGCGTATAGAAAATACTCAGGGTGAATCACCGCAACAGTTTTAGATTCTGAGCGAAGAATGTATTGTTTTCACTATGATGTTTCTTTTTTTTTTTTTCCGTGGACACGTTTTCTTGTAGAAAAACTGCTCCAATTTTAACGTGTGACACCTCAAAAGATAGATAAGATTGATTGCTACTTTATTTGAAGCGTTTTCTGAAATTTTGATATTATTTTTTAAGTTCTGAGGAAATAGAGAAAACGGCCCAACTTTCGAAATTGCTCCGTTCGAAATTTATACACGCCATAAATGATGGAGTTATGGAACTTTGAAATTTTCGTTATCTCGGGCGGCCGTGTGTTTCTTACGGGCGGGACTAATAACGTGTTTTTTACACAGCGATTTTTTTGATCACAACGTCCAAAATAAAGATCGGAACAAGCTGAAACTTTTACATTATGCTAAGATAAGAAAGATTTGATAAAAAGTTTTTATTGCGTTAAATTTGTTTTTACTAGGACGTTAACTAGACAGCTGATCTCGATCTGCAGAATCTTATTTTCGCGCAGTAATGTGTTTAAATCACAACTTCTAAACTAGTTAGTGGTCCACCCAAAGCGTAGTCGTTACCCCGTCGTACGACGAATGTGTACCTATATATTTGTCGTGGAAAATAACGATTCCGTTTGAAACGTGCAAAATAGATTATTTATTACTATTTGCATACCTACAATAAATATCATGTACACCCCCGATCCCCTTTGCTTCAGGTCACTCCAGCAGTAGTAAATAGAGAGAGAGATAGAAAAGGGAAAAAGAGTTCTGTGGCAAATGAGCGGATAATTATCGGTTGCCGTAGCTGTATTTTGTATAATTATGATCGAGTTATTATGCTGGAAACCGAAAACGATCAACACGACGCGTCACTACGGGTTCGTAAAAAATAAATTCACGATAGTTCGTAACACACGCGGTTTTAAGTTGAAAATACTTTTACTATACAACATATCGCGTCTCGGGACACTATTTCCGACTATAGTGATTGTTCTACCATATCGAATAAATAGTTTCCTCGCGGCGATGAACAGCAAAGTCCATACATTTTAACTAATTGATTAATGTAGCGCAATTTAATAAAATATAGGTCAGAGGCGCAACCAGGGGGGGTCCCCGGACCCCCCCACGATCCCGTGTAAATAGTGTTTATTATTTTATTAAGTGTGTTCAATCAATAGTACGGGCTGTTAGCTGAGCACGAATGTTACCAAAAACAACAACAGACAACACGTTACTTGATATTATTTACGGTTTCTTTATTCGCCTTATCAAAAATTCACATATATCGGCTGATAATTATTATGTTTGCCACGGTTGTAGATAAATAATTATATTATATCTACAACGGCCGTGATCAACCATCGGTACCAGTCACGGTTATATCTAGGTTGGGTTAGGTTTTATCTGAAACTGCGGTACCAGTTACAACTTCGATGGGCAACCATATTATCTCAAATCGTGAAATTCTATCCGCGAACCGTGGATGAATCGCAGACTATAAATTCCATAAGCCAATATAATTTGTTATAATATATATTGAAATTCCGCTTCAAATAAATCGTTTTTCCTTTTTTTTTTTTTTACACTATTCCCGTGACATTCAGTCAAAGACCGGTTGCGAGACTTATAATTGTGTATATTATGTGTACTCACTCGCACGAGAACTGTAAATTCGGCAAAATCCTAAACGGGTTTTCAATTTTAATTATTACTATACAAACACACGATGAGAAACCTGCATCCTAAAACGTGGTCGTTTGAACCGAAAACGCATCTTACAAAAACATACACGTAATGTTATGCGCATTGCCGATGGATATTGTGTAGAGGTATGTACGCTTATACGTATTATACAGCCTATAATAGGAGTATTGGAGAATTTCGATTTATCGATAAAACGAATCTCTAGTAATACACACTTTTTAACGTCGCAACTGCTGCTCATCCGTAAGACTGCATTGTGTATAATACATATTATACTACTATATACATTATGTTTAATGTGTATTGTATACATACGTGTAGGCATCAGGTGAGTCAGAATCTAATAACGTTCTTTAACGTTTAAATGGACGAGAACGACTGCCGGACAGCTGCTATTGGAATGTCAAACACGAGGAAAAGAAAAATCGCGTTCACACTTAAGATACCGAGTAAAAAACGTTGTATGTTAATGCCTAACCTAACCGGCTCGTCGTTTGTATTTTAATACACTCAGCGATTCATTCAATGAACCACAAACAAAATCGGTATAATATAAATCATCGTTTCGACGTGAACACTATGATATTTCACGATTCATAAGTTTCATTTGGTCCACTATTATATAGGTTATACACTATTATTTGCTTGAGAAGCACACGCAAATCACGTAAATGAGCACTTTTGGTAAAATACGCGTTCGAAAGTCATAATAACGCACCGTACAAGTGCACTCTGCAGTGGTTCGTGATTTTTTTTGATTAAAATTTTTTATACGTTTTAAATTATTTTTATAGTTCCCAACAATTTGTCGTTGATCTCCGATATCCATGAAATAAACCTAACAGGTACGATTCGAACATTCGATTACGTTAACTTTTATTCAATTCGAGGAGAAATAAGTCAAGTTGATTTTAAATTGGACGTCATCCGTTAAGTTAAATAGTAAATAACATAATATTATAACAGTTCACTTTTTAACTCGCCCTGAAGCCTTGTTATTACGTGAAATTATAACCCAATAATTATTATATTTTATACTAATCGTCTGAAAGACTATATACAGTGACCCACCATGTCATTTTTTTTTCTTGTCTTTTGATTTAAAAAAACTTATATAGGGTACAGAATGTTAGCGAATATTGTTCGATTTTAACGTGAACTATTTAATCTAATGATTCGAAACTATAAAACTGTTGTTGTTTTGTTCAAAACTAGGTTTAAATAATATGTTGTTTCAGCGTGTTTTCATATGAATCACTTAAACATAACACGGATGTATAATACGCGTGATCGCAAAACGCTTATGATCCCATGAATATTGAATAATAGATGTACATTCAACAAATTTAAATTTTTAATGTTCTTCAATTATAAAACACGGCCGACTACTCGCATATAGCTGGAAAACCAGTTTATATTTTGAATAATAGAAATTATATCAAGCAAAAAAATACCCGTACCTATTTGAAAAACAGGAATCGGAAAATAATAATTATTGACGAGTTACCCGATGACTGTATAATAAACAATTAGAAGAACTACAAAATAATTTAAAACTGTTTAGTTTTTTTCCAAAATATACGTTCTCGAAGTTTAGCTAATGAATTTTCATGAAGTGGTCGCTGGTAATTGAAGAGTATATTCATTGATCATATATTATTATTTATCACATAGTAATATATTATAATCAATGGTATTCTTTAAAGAAGTAACTCGAATAATAATTGAGGATACCATCTTTATCGGTCCGTCGGTACCACGGTTAAAGATATAAAATGTGTAGTTATATCTTTTATCGTGCAGGGTACGTTGTGCAGTTTAAAGTTTTCAATACTACTGAAATAATGGTTAAAACATAGGTACAAGTATAACTATACAAACATTAAACGAGAAAAGTTATTTTTGTTACATTGCCATGTGGGATCGCGTGCCCGAAAGAATAAATAATTAATAAAATATCACGATGTAAGTACATATTCTAACACCAACTGGCACTTACCATAATATATAATCCAGGGGTGGGATTTCGCAGAATTTGCATGCTCTTTATGAAGTCCTTAAAAATGTAAGTTTAAAATGTGTTTCATGGTTCAGAGATCTCGTTTTTAAAATTTTATTTGTGCATTTTCACCCGTTTTTTAAATACAAATGGGTCATATTTTTTAGCGCATATTTATGCAATTTTAAGTGCTGGAAGATCCCGATAGATTGTTTATCAATACCATACGACCCACTCATAATTTTGGTCTTCGGGTATAAACGTGGCTAATTATTCGTGAGATCAAATATGTTTCTGACATGGTAAGGACGTTTCTTTTATTCGTAATTCGGAGAGCATAAATCAAAACTTTTGGGGGCGCTAATATGTATTGAACTCCACTGACATGTTCTGCATATTTTTTAAAGAGTTGGGGCTTCAGACTTGATTCGGCAAACGTGCGAGAGTAAGCGATTATATATAATGTATTGTATTTAACGATTCGAGTTACTTAATTGCTATTGTTTAAAAACAATAATTACGTGTTTATTAGTAACGCGAGCATAATTCATGCAATTTCTCAGCACGATTAACCGCGCGATTACGTCTCGAACATTGTACAAGAGCGCAGGGCATCAAGGCTGCACACGACATAATTCAACTTCGATAAGTCGTTACATGACTTCGCGTCGAGCCAAAAAATATACGTGTATTGTCATTTGAAAATTTGAAAATTTGTCGCGAGTATATTTCGACATCAATCAAAACTGTGACCCGCCCAAAACTATGATCCAAAACGAATAGTCGTGCGAGTCGCTATGAACAATAGTTTCGACCCGGCCGTGGTCGTCAAACTTTTTTTTTCTCGCGATCATTCAAATGCCTGTAGTAATTTAACTTATTTCCCAATCGCTTCAAGCTAAATAATTAGGTACTTACTTAACAAACTCGAGTCGACGAAAATCACTGACTTGTACACGCGGTGAGCCTCGATACCACGTGGTAAATTTAATTTTCGATGGCCACGATCAAAGTATGTCGTATTATTATTACGAATGTCGAACGTTTCACAAATCACAATGTCTCTGTATACAAAGCGTGTATACGTGCAGCAGCTACGTCGTTCTCCGTCGATGCGATGATTATTATAAAACGGCCGTTTATTAATCGAATACCCCGCGAAAGGTCACACCAGCGTGTCATTTATGAAGAGTTATCGATGATGAAAAACAATTACCATATTAATAATCACGATGATAATCAGATGATGTTATAAGTACCTTGAATGAAATGCGCATTATTGTAATTTTATTTAGGAATAATATACCTACGACATAGCTGTACAATTACATTATTCCATACTGGTTAGTGTAACTACAAGTCGTTGTTTGGTATCGCGAGAAGAAATCAAAAACGACGATTAGGTAATGGGTATACCTTAGTGGCGTAATTACGAATTTGTGTTTGGGGAAAGAACGCCAAAAATTTTGCTCGCTGTATACACCGGCGTTCAACACGTAAAAATGTTTTCTAATCAATATATGTACAATAAAAAAAAAAATGTGTTTTGTTCTACAGACTACTTATCATAAATAAACACCTCGACAGGTTCCAATATCCGATTTATTCGAACTGTAATTATTTTCGGAGCTACTATATGACCAAATACACAAAAGTAAACAAAACAAAAAAAGTGTAAACTCTTTACCGACCAAAATTGTCCGTACCAATCTTCAAAAATGTTCAATCACCCGTAAGTATATGATCTCAAGATCCCATTAAAGGTTCATTACAACTCTAAACTGAAAATTAAAGTTAGGTAACTGCATATTATAATGAAAAACATTTCAAAGTTCTGCGAACCGTTCCTAAGTTTGATTCCGATTCTGCACTCGTTTAACTTAATTGAATGATGTGTAAACACATTTTAAGACGATCGGATTGAAAATTTTGATTGTTATTAAATCGTAATTTAAATTTCGAGTAAAAACTTCAACCGTGGTCGGGTATCATTGTCTAGGATCAAAAACAAAACTTTTTCGTATTGTTATACCCACTCGTTGTGTAGGACTGAAGCAGCACTCCCATACAGCCGAGAAAGAGTTGCCAAAAAAGAAATGTACAGGTATCGTTGTAAAATCAGTATGTACATTCTAATAACGATAAATCTTTACAGGAATCTTAAAACTTCTCTAATATAATTATTTTATTGGGCAAAAAAAGTTAAAAAAAGTTTATGCGCCGGCAAAGGCAAAGTTGGCAGACATTCTGCCGCTATGCAGTTACATATAATGGTTTTAGAGGAATAGCTGAGGTGATAAACACATTTCGTTGGGCGAATTTTGTGCGAAACAATACGCTCTGATCGTCTGAACTTATTATACAATATGCGTTATTGTTCGTGTACGTTATTGTACAATTATCATTACAAGTTATAACGACTCATATTTTTTGTATTTGTTTACAAGAGCACACATGCATATTTTAGGTGTTTTTGCTCGCGTCGCATTACCTACTAATATTGTACGTCCGGTTCTCGTGTGTCGTTGCGCGCATTATCGTTATTGATAATATAGTAAATATTATTGTTATTGTCTAAACAACAACGGTTACTATGTGATTCGTTACTTATGAAATGTATAAACAATCGATTAAAGCGTTGTCGTAATGAAGTCAAATTCTGCGTATGTAATAGATTCCGAAGCCCTAAGAAAACCTTGGATACCAAAGGCTATTGCGTTGTATACATACGGTCCGATGGCAACAACGAAACGACGCTATTTTGTACCTGTTTATTGTGGTACATAAACATAACAGTGTACAATGTTACTGTACAAAGTTATAATATGCCTTTATTGGTAAAGACTAGCTGCTGAGTCATATCTAGTCATATTCTAGTAGATCTCCGATGAAATCTTTATATCTCCTATTCGACTTTTTGCCCAAGAATCGGAAATATTCGTTTTCACGCGCTGCTGCCGCGTTGTTCACGATAAGCGCGTTTTTCGCGTTTTAGACTTTTCTGTTGGGTAACTTTTTTCTAGGCCGCCTCTCCGACAACGACACTCCGAGACACCAGCAAACTGACGGAATCAGCGACGAACAATTATTTAGAAAATCCGGATCACCCTAGGTCGCGTGCGTACAGTTTAACGCTGTTTTGGAATGGTTGATTAAGAGTTGTGTGTTACGGTACTGCGAGAAATCGTAAATTGCAGTTTTTACTCATTTTAAAATTGATCCGTAAAAATTTTATTATTAGAGTCTTTCACAAGGCGCTGCTGTGATCGAAAAAGGGTGAAAACAGATTAAAATCGTCACGATTGTAATATTTAATCAACGGTATGATACTGTAAAAGAACCCATAGAAAAATGTCAACCAGGGAAATTTTCCTATAAATGGTCGAAAAATTCCAACGTATAGAGTTCTACGCGAGTATACATCACGTATAATAAAGAATGTTGATTGAAATGACGTGTGAAAATTTCAAACCATTTGGACGGTTATTACTGTTTGAGGAGCTTACACATCGACTTACTGCGCGACAGTGCGTAATTTCGTTGTTAAAATAACACCATACAAGTATAATAACTATCGCCATACTAAATATGTAGTAACAGATTATCAACTTATTGATTTGAAATTGTCTTACAAAGTAATGTCGAACCTTTTTACAAAAAATTCCTAAATGTGAAGTAGCGGTACCGAGACTGTGGTACACGGCGACACTCCTTGGCCCTTAAGATGAATGAAATTACTTGTATGCCATATTATAAAGTCGCTGAGATTGGAAAAAAAAAAATATGTTAATTTTTAAGGGGAAACATCCAATCATTTTTTTCCCGCTAAAAATTTCCAACTTTATTGTCATTTAATTTCACTAAAAATTTAAATTTTCCAGAAAAAGTTTTGAAAATTTAATACAATGTTAACGACATACATAACTGTTCGTAACTAAAAAATTCGTTAGTCACAATTTTTTTTTACAGAAAATTGGCCGAAATTTGTCATTTTGTGTTTTTTGAAAAAAAATTACACAATTTTATTATTTTAGAATTAAAAATTTAATATGTCGAAGTAAAACGAAAATTGCTATAAGTATACGAAAATTTCGAAGAAATCGGCCCAGTAGTTAGTTCAAGAGCGTACAAGAAAAGTGTCGATAAAACGGTGCGTCGCACTATAATATTATTGTTCGTCGACTGGGTGCCGCGCTGGTTCGAATCCCACGAAAAACGTTTTTTTCAAGTATTTTTTTATTTTCAAATATCTCGTAATTAACATTTAACCCACATTCCGTTGTCCTATCTGGCTGAAATTTTGCTTAGGATGACAACACGTTATGAAAAAGTCAGTAAAGGGAGACCCCGAGGGTTAGGTTTTTTCTTGTATTTTTGTGATCACTGTTTCTAGTAGAAAAAATGCTCCAATTTTAACGTACATTGCCTCAAAAGACCGATAGTTGATCCGAGACGGTATATGCTATTCGAAACGTTGATTACTTTTTGGTTCCGAGGAAAAAACGGTCAAATTCCCAAAAGTTTGACTCGAAATTTATGCGTGTCGTTAAGATGGGTTCAACAGCTCAGTTTTCAAACTATTTGACCGTCGTTGGAGTAATGGAAATTTGGGATAACTACGGGGAACGTGTTCCCACATCGATTTAGATTCTTTCGATCGTCCAAATTGGACCGAGCTGAAACTATTGCGCAAAACATTTGACAAAAGTTCTTATTGTTAAAGTGACGTTTTCACTACGACGTATACTACTGACGTATACTAACTGAGCTCGCTCAGAATCGTGTTTTCGAAGGCATCGTTGCTTTCAGAAATTTAACGATGCGTTTAAACCACACAACTTCCAAACTAGTGACCGGCGCTTACTTTTGTTTTTTTTCGACCCCGGCGACTTTAGCGCGAAATTTCGGGGGGGAGGGCGCGCGCCCCATCAGGTCCCCTACCTCCCCTCTCTAAAAACGCGTCACCGTGCCTGACGCGTGTGTGCGTGTAATATTATTATTATTATTATTATTACAAAATACTGTCGGACGCGATTTTTTTTCGTCCGAACGGGCCTAAGTACGTGACCGGGCTCATATTGATTTTCTTCCACACGGGGCGTGTGTCGGCCGGGCGCAAAACTGACCCCGGTGCGACCGCGCCCTTTTCACCCTTCGCGCCGCCGCACCGTTTTTGGCGGCAAACAAACCGCCGCCGCCGCGCACCTAATAATAACGCGCGATGCGTGTACGCTCAGAAGAAAGAAGAAGAAGTAGAGGACGTCGCTTTGGGGGGGGGGAGCAGCGTCGACGGACGGACGGGGGGAGGGAGGACGACCGAGCGGAACGAACGCCGCCAGACTATATAGAGTTCACTGAACCTTTCCCTCGGCCGCGCGACGCACGTGCAACGCGCCGTCGTCGTCGTCGCGGATGGGTGGTGGCACGGTACAGCCGCCTCCTATTGTAATAATAACGTATTACTGGCGGAGGGGAGGGTGGTGGGCGCGCCGCCGTCTGGCACCACGGTGGTAAATACCGACCGACTGGTACGCGCGGTCCAGCCGTCGACGCAGTGGCTAATATTACTATTAATAATAATAATATTGCAACGGGTCGTCCGCGGCTCATTCAAAAAATTTCCAATTATTACTACGGCGCTACTACTACTATGGAGAACCTATAGACGACACCACGTGCGCGCGATCCGTCGCGATCACCGTGGCCTGAGGGGGTGGTGGCACGACTTTTGAAAACGTTTTGACGGTCCTGTGAAACTGTGGAAAACGATTTTTTTTCTTAAAAAAAAACAATCGGGTGGAAAAATGTCTTTCCGGAAAGTGTTAGAATCGGACGAACCGTATTTTGGTAGAAAAATAATTCATAACCGTATAGCGCCCGATGTTTTTGATAATACGAACCTAACAAAAATACGTCTCGGACGAAATGCGTTTCTGATAAAATACGACCAAAATATTTTCCACGCAGTTTTGTTCTCTACGATTTTTATATTCGGCTTGAACACCAATCGTCAGTATAATCATTATTATAGGTAAATTTAATTTTCCGGTTCAACACTTTTTCATGAACAATGCGTTTCTACTAAAACATTTTCTGAAATTCTGTGCGCTCGCGCTTTAACGCGTGCCCGTCAACCGGCCCAAAAATATATTGGTAAGGCGAACTCGGAAAAAAAAATCGCTCTAGGTCGCGCGGGCCAGTTTGACGGAGTAACGGTGACTGCGCTTTGAGTTTAGGCGTTGTGGTTTAAACGCATTATTTTGTGTCTGAAAGCAAATTTGAAAATACGATTCTGATCGAGTTCAGTTGTCTATACGCGTCCTGGTAAAAACATTAATTTGACGGTAAAAACTTTTATCAAATCCGCGTTTTTGCTATTTTCGACGTGTAAAAAACACGTTCCCCGTAATTATTTGTACTCATAAGCGATACACGGCCGCCCGGAACGACGAGTTTAACGACAAAACAACAACGTGAAATCGGCTATAAACCAAAATTGTGTAAACCATTATATGTAAAACTGTCTTGTTTAGATTATACTAGAGTTTCGAGACTTTAACACAAAAACTAGAGATTTTATAGAGTAATAACTGCGTGAAATAAAAAAATTACAGAGTTCAAGTTCAGAGTTTCAAAATCGATTGATGTTTCAGCAGTAAACTCGTCCAACCCTTCTCGTCGATATCTATAAATTTCAAGTCGAACACTCGACTAATAAAAATGATCGTTTTCGTTTTTTGCTCATAACTCCAAAAATAATCAAAATTTCAAAAAACGCTTCAATTAAAATACCGTCTCGGATCAATCATCTATCTTTTATTAAGGTGTCATACGTTAAAATTGGAGCAGTTTTTCTACAAGAACTTTTGATGACAGAAAAAAAAAACATCATTGTAAAAACAATACATTCTTAGCCGACGCTCTGCAGAGTCTAAAAAAATGAATAACCGTAAGGTACCCACACACAAATCACATACCGTAATAAATTCAAGAAGTTTCGGTCCTATCATTTCTACGACTTAAATCCCATTCCTCGTTTCTAGTAACGGATAACATGAACATTAACATTGTATAAACACGGTTTCGAGTAAAATATCATTATTTTATCCTATATCAGGTGTCCTACACTTGAAATTCCTTAGAAACCTATAACAGTTTTATTTACGCAGGAATACCATGCACTACTATCGTTTGTTATGTTGAACGGTATTTACTAATGGCTCAATATAATAATAATAGTAGAATGCGAATGTGCCTGTTGCAGTTTGAAAAATTGTTTGAATTTCTCTAACCGTTTAATGTACAATATTATAGACTGCGTGCGTTGAAAAGCGCACTTGTACACTTCGGTAAAACACGGAAATCCATATCGAAACCAAAGCGACAAAAAAATAAAATTTCTAATCATTACGTCGATAATATAGAAAAATCGTGTTATTTAACTTTGAACAAGCATTACGGAAAATGTTAAAGAACGGACAATTTTCGTCATATACCTATAGTTGATAAAACTGTATAGTTCAAAAATAGGTTTCACGCGATTTTGTCAACTATACAAGGATTCAAACAGCATTTATAAAGAACCGAATAAAAGGTAAGAAATTAGGGGGAATAGCCGAATTCTGCGAGAACGCTTTCTATAGCTGTAGTCTATCTCTGTATAGGGAACCACATATTTTATATGTATTATGTATTTCACAAATGAAACAATGATTAGCCGAATTCGATTTGTCGTCGAGTTTTTTTATTAAAAATCACGAAATTAAATTTTCAACAGGGCACCAAACAATAATAACTTTAAAAAAAAATTAAATCTTTACTCAATCGGCTAACGACTGTATCTATACATCGAACAATGAATCCAGAGATTGTATATTTAATGTTATACAGACTTTTAACTGTACCAAATTGAAACTATAGTGCGTTAATGAACTTAAAATGCAAAATTTTAACGAAAATTTTTTCATGATCGTAACTATAGAATATACGTGGTTAGAGTAATGCTCGTAGGAAATAAAAACAACAGTTAAATATGTGTAAAACTTATTTCATCGTATTATTATATCGATCTTATGTAGAAGACCACCGCCCCTATTCACTCATCAACGCCCAGACCAAACCGCTGGGTCTGGAAATTTTTGTACAGAGGTTCCACAAGCAATGTAGGGGCGCGCTGAGAAAGAATTTTTCAAAATTCGACCTCTAAGGGGGTAAAAGGGGGGGGGTTTTTAAGGGTTCGCATGGATTATTTTATGTACATATATGTATTTTTTTTCCGACTGTTAATCGCTGTTATACTTTAACCGATTAAATCCCGGGCAAAACGCCGGGTCGGCGGGACGGCTAGTATCACATAAAACGTTACAATATTTTCGTCAAAATCGTTAATAAATAAAGCGAACGCGATCCCCGCGCGATTGGCCGTTTCGTTATGAGTTTATAAGGGTGTATATTCAATATATAGGGGTGTCGATTACGGGGGTTCCGGGAGAGCTGGGGAAATGCATTTGGTCGCGGGGACATTGACCCGGGCGGTAGTAAACGCGCACTGCAGCCCCACCGGTTGTCGCTGCCCTCCGGATATCGGTTGCTCTAGGGTACTCTCAGGCAGCTGCACAAGAATATATTTACTATGGATTTTAGATTCTGAGCGTAAAAGGGAAGAATGTGTTGTTTTTACAACGATGTTTTATTTTTCATTGATTTAAAAGTTCTAGTTGAAAGACTGCTCCGATTTTAACGTACGACAGCTCAAAAGATAGCTGATTCGATCGATCCGAGATGGTGCTTCGAAAGAAGCGTTTTTTTTTTTTTAAATTTCGATTGTTTTTGAAGTCACGAGCCGAAAACGAAAAAGTCCCAATTTTCGAAATTGCTCCGTTCGACTTGAAATTGTAAATTGATTATTTTTGGGCTAAATATAGAACTTTAAATTTATTGAAAATTTTTACTTTTTCTTGTTATTTTTGTTCGATAAAAACGTTAATTTAACAGAAAATGTTTTGAAAATTTAATACAAGGTTGGCAACGTGTAGATCAATTTGTTACAAACAAATTTCAAATATCGTTACTCACAGTTTTTTTTTTTATCGCGTTTAAAGTTGGAAAATTATCGAAAATAAAAAATCGGAAACAAATTTGATAATAACTAATAATTTTTTTTTTTATTTAACACGTGAAAGTTAAGTGGTTCATGTAAAACAAAATCATGTATTGGCATCCAATTTTTTAATTCTAGCGCCTAATAAAGTACTAATAATAATTAATATTGTTACCGCACAATCTCACTCGGAATTGTTATTTTCGTAAGCAATTTAAAATTGCTTACAATTATAATATATAATTTATTATTAATCCTTCCAAAATAGCGACCTACAGCATTAAACTACCCAGTAGTGTTTTCTGTTTTTTTTTTTTTTGCTGAGCGGAGTTAATACATATAGCTAAACAATCCGTCTTTATAATAATACAGTGTGTTATTATCAAGTATTATTATTATTGCTATTTACAAATAATCGTTTTTTATATTTTTGAACAGTGAAAATAGTTAACAATAGCTTATTTTTGATATCGCAATATATTACACTTATAATAGGTATTTAGTATTTTAGTACACTCAAGCTTATTTATTTACAAACAATTTCTTAGCGTATGTACAGCGTATGTAGCGTATGTACACGTTAAATTTGGACTCGATAAAAATAAACGTATATAAACACGTATTGTTGTTTGTAAATGAAAATTGCCCACTTAGGTGTTGATAAACACATACGTAGTTGTGTAAATACTATGGTTATTTATAAGAATAAATCGATTGTTTTTAACTGATATTCTTTTGAATATAGTTTTAAAAAAATACCTGCGACTGAAAACTTTGTATGAGTAGAAAATACATTATACTGAAGAAGCTACCATACACATAGTTCTTATAAAAACAGTTATTCGAAATCTGTTTTAAAATATTTTCTAATTAACAACATACAGTTTAGATGATATGTTAACGATCTCAAATAATACATAGAACTAAACTCGTTATACTATAGTGACCATAGACGTTTATATATTTATGGGACGGTCAAATGGGAACATAACAGCGAGCTTGTAAACTGTTACATCCTCGTTTTAAGTTAAAATTCATTCAGTTGATGTTTGGTTTTGATAAGAAGTTTAAGTAAAATTAAAATTTGTGTTCTCGCGTAAAGTGTACCGCGAAAACCGTAAAAATACCGGAGTGTTATCATATTATTTTCAAAATTCATCGTTTTTACATTTTTTTAAGTGTTGCAAATCAACATTTAGGATGGGTTTTAAACGGGCGTCGTTTGCGTTTCATTACTTTCGGCACAGAATTGAAAATATACCTAGTATAGTGTACTGTAGTGATGGATAGTTAATCAGAGTCAGAATATACAAATCAAAGTGAAAGTTAAACGTATTATAGGAATTGTTTTTTCGTATCGCATGCATTTTACACGTGCACATTCTTTTTATTTTAATTTTAAAGTCTGATTGTACCTGTGTAGAAACTCGCATCAAAAAATTCACATACGGCCTGCCTACTGCACCATGAATCGCGCAAAAAAAAATCACAAAACGATTTTAATCCCCTGTAAGGGAGGTTAGCCCGGTGGGGTGGCAAACCAAACATCCCAGGGGCAATCGCCTCCGAGTTATTTGGAGTGGGTCGGCGGGAATGGGTGATTTTAGTCAATTGGAGAAATTAAAGGATAAGTATTCTATTAGGGTTTTAACTTGCCTGTCAATGAATTTTAAAATATACAGATATGAGGAAAGTACAGAATATGGATGTGTTGTTTAGATTTTATCGCCCCAGAGCACTTTTGAGTTCACCAAGCTGTTAGTTATGACTTATACTTACCTACGTCATAACATTCTAACTGTTTATGCCCGCTATGACTCGCGTGTGTACGTTAAAACTTTCGGGTGGTTTAGGCGCAAAAGCGTGTTCGAGCAGTAAATAAGAAATAAATAATAATAGAATAAATAAAAAAATTTGTCTTTCGTTCGAACAAATGTTAAATAGCTGGTACTATAAAGTATAAACTATGGGACGACCCAATGGGAAAATAAGGGAAGCTTAACGGAGTCGCTTTGGTCACAGCCTCGGGTGCCGGGTGGGTTACTGGTTTAGAAGTTGCAGTTTGATGTTTTGATTAAATCTCCATAGTAATCGATCTTATACAAAAATAACGGTTTGGAGAGAGCTGAGTGAGTCAAATTCTCAAAAAGTTGTATAGATTTAAATCTAATATTAACAAGAAACGATGGACGGAACATTGTGGTACACTTCAACCGCCTTAGTTCTCCTCTTGATCCAGCCCTGTAGGCGCACGTGTTTATTGCGTATGATTTAGAAACGCAGATTTTTTTTACTACCTGCGTATACATACAACCGAACTTGATCGGACACTGCGTGTTATACTCGATCCGTCCGTAAGCTATTTTTTTTTTTTTTTAAACCACAAAACTACAGTTTACCACGTTCATACAGTTTATTTCTTGACTTTATTTTTGAATTTTTTTTTTCTTCCGGTAATTTTACCTATTTTTGGAAAATCGTCGACTATTTTTCGGGAAAAAAGTGCATAAAAAAAAGATTTTCGCTTCTGAGGGGGGTGATATAATAGCCGCATCACCGCTTCCCCCGAGCCACTTCTTTTGAACCGAAATTTCCGCCCTACCGGCTCTGTCCGGGTTCTCGCGTATACGCGCGGTCGAATATCTGTTTGTTTTATTTTTTTTTAAAGCCTGTACACACGTGTTTTTTTTACGCGGAGTTACAAAAAGTGTACAGTACGTATATATACGTACGTGACGACACCACCATCGTCAACGACCTGGTTTTTTTACGCACTGCACACGCTATAACAACCCGACCGGTTGGTGAAAATGTCTGAAAACACTGCACTCACATTTCTTCTAAGGGATAAATGGAACTATGTATGCAATGTACGAGACATAGCGTTTGATCGTATGCGAATCGCACGATGTCTTATAATATAATGTGGCGTCTTTGTTTCAATATACCAGTCGGCGGTACATCTATAGTGTCCACGTAACGGTCGGTCCTAAATATTCGTACATCGACGAAAATGTTCCACGACTGTTTTGCACCTATACTGCAGCAGCATCCAGCTCAGATCGCACATACAGTCAAATGACATATAATAATACAGGCGAGAGAATACTCTACTCAAAATCTTTTTGCCGTATTCGCGGTTTTTGAACTCGAAAAGTAATCGAAAATTAAAAAATAACCAGCTTTACGCAAAGTACCGTATCGGTTCAATTGTCTGTCTTCTGGTGGTATCGCGCGTTCGAATCGGAGCATTCCTTCTACTAGAGATCACAGGAAAAAAAAAGCATCATTTTAAAAACAATAGGTCGCGTTCTCCGTTAACCCTGAGAATGTAAAAACGAAGGGGTTATTCCCTCGGAACCCAAGGCCGTAAACACAAAAGGGTTGTACAGAGCGGACGGGGCTAAACGTTTATAAAATATGGAGAAAATGAGAGAAAATAAGAAGAGACAGATTCAATTATGGTTGTGCGTGGGTAAGAAAAGCGTTTTACGCGTTGCACGTGGAAGCGTACAGTAGTAAAAAAAAGAGTCGTAAAATTCCGTTTTTACCGACCCAATACTATTGTTGTTGTTGTAGCGTCAACCGAGGCAGCCGAAGGCCGACGACGGTGACGCACACGCGCGCGAGCAGTCGACGACCGCTAAATTTTACACCCGAGCTTTTGAACACGTGTCCGTCACCCGCGAAACGAGCGACCCCCGGAAAAAATCGCACCCTCCGGTTTACCCGTTCGATATGAATTTGACTTTTTTCAAAAAAACAACAAATTAACCTAGATCGGGTGGGTAAAACTGCAGTTAAAAAAAAAAACTGTACATATTTAACACAACGACACAATCGACGATACTGCGTGTCCTACAACGCGTGTGTATCATGCACATTGTGTAATACTTTAAAAGATGATTGAAATTTCCATACTATGTGTGATTCATTACGGTGTTTTGTACAATTGTTATTGTACAATTCTGTACACAATAGCGGTGTGTCACTCGGCGAGAATCGTAAAAACGCTTACGACTCCGGCGGTCAGCGTTTGTAATCATTGAGAATCAAACGACACAGCACCGTACTACTGCAGATGTGCAGGTTTCTCGGTGATCGCGTTTGCAGAATTTTTCCCGGTAAAAAACTATACAGAGGTAAATCGTGGTGTACGGTCATCGACAACTGCTGCGAATTGAAAATTTAAACAACTCGTTCGATAAATACGTTTCTTTTTCACTCGTGTTTTAATGTTGGGTCGGATTGGCATCCATTTTTGGAATCGCTCTGGTCGCGCCGCGGGCAGTTTTACGGAGTACAGTAGTGACTACGCTTCGGGTGGGTCGCTGCACGTCCGGAAGTTGTGGCGCGGAAATACGGTTCTGAGCGAGCTCGGTCGTCTGTAGCGTACGTTCCGGTACGTTTTTTTTGACAAAGTTCTATAGCTCGATGACGTTTGAAATCGCTTGAACCCGTTTTGACGTAAAAGTTTCAGCTCGTCGTTATTCCGAATGTTACGGTCGAAAATCCGAAACACGTCGTTCGCCGCAGTCAACGTTTCTCCTCGGTTTCCTGATTGTAACTTTTTTAATTTTAAACTTTCGACACCCCTCGATGTACCGGCTCAGTCCAAAGAACTTTCGGGAGAGGTACTGATGACGCATTAAAAATCGGAGCGTTTCTTTTGCCCTTAAGAGTATGTTCGCGCTAAAAAAAAAACATCGTATAGTAAAAACAACACGTCGCTGCGCTCAGAATCTAAAAGGCCGAACAGGCACGATTTTAGTTTGGCGGTTTTGAGTTTTTTCTTTTCTCGCGTGTATCGGATAGGACGAACAAACGAGGAAAAAACCGTTTTCAAACGTCTCGGCCAGTATCTTGTCAGTATATAATCATTACCTTATAGGATAATCGTGTATACCGTTTTGACGCAACTACAGTGAGCCTGAATACCACGTTCAAGACGTTCTCCTCCGAAAACGCTGCGATTTATTAAACATTTTCAAATTTCGAAAAACGTTCAAACAATCGGGCACGGCTAACGCTAAATATACCTAACGGTCTACTTTTACAGAACTGACGCAATCGCAGCCGCGGCAGTCTTATATTACGATTACGGAGTGTGCGAGTTCCACCTATATATATGCGTAGTACGCGTTAGAAATCGCCGATCGCACACGTTGCACATGCACACTGTGCTGTACAAACAGGTACATAATACGGTGTACGCCTCTATATTCGATTAATTCCGAGAGATAAAAAGAAAACTATTTGTCAATAACGTAGTAATATTGTTGTTTTCCGTTAGGTAAAAAAAACTTACGCGCGCGTTCCATAAATATTATTATTATGATCTCATGACTATATTAGTACACACCATACTCTGTACTACACGCGCGTAAACACACGGTTGTTGTATACCTGCTGGTTTCCTCGACAGAACGCTGCTGCAAGTATGACAGTGTATAAATTATCACAGTATAATCTATTATACAAGGGCTCCGAAAATAAAATATGCACAACAGTATCGGGACGTCAGTGTTTGGTGACCTTTTATGGCCGTCGACTTATTCTTATACAGTCGGTATTATGATATGCCGAGTTATTCTATGTATGATATGACGTGTGTGTGTGTACCATAAGGCGAGACGATCACTATACGAAAACCACTCACGCTGTTATTTACGCTCGTACTTTTAAAATCTACGATAACACACACACCGATCACTGCAGTGTTCGAATTAAAAAAAAAAATAATGATAGAAACGTCGACCGAACATAGTTTTGCCAACACCAGACCCGCAACGGGGAAGTAAACGTAAAGGGGTTCGTTAATATTTTATTTGTTATACGGTCCTAACCGTCTCCTTTAACTCCTCGTTTTCCTCTACAGTTGTCGTTGTCTCAAAAAACTTTTGCTTTCCGCGTGTTGTGATGTACGATGTACACTGTACACGACGGCGAGGGACCGTATTTCGTTCTTTTTTCTAGTTTTTCTGGAAACGGTTGTACCGTTTGGGTACCCCGCACAATAAATGCGACGGGCGAGCGGACTTATAGACGGTGAAGCATTGTTGAATTTTTTCGGTCAAAGAAAAAAACGTTTTTCGACAAAATCTGCTCCGTAAAACTTGAATCGCGTTCGTTGCCCGCAGTGTTCGCGAGTAGTGCTCCACCGTCTTTACACGATAACCTCCGAACATAGGTAATCCGCGCAAGACGAAGGTTGTAGGTATGAAAATTGTTTTATATTTGTTCGTTTTTGTTGGATTATGCTCGAAAATTACAAAAAAAGTGGGTACAAAAAAGGCTTCGCATTAAAACCGCTCTGAAACATTTACCGCGCATCGTTACAATATGGATCATTCGAGAATATTCCACTTTTTAACGGATTTTGACCGGGTTTAATGAAAGACGTTTAAATTAGAAATGTCCAAACTCGTTTGAAAACTTGCAGTTTTCATGTTTAACGTTGTTGTGACCGATGCGGTTCACTTGTATATTAGAGTTCATATTATCGCTGGTAGCGCGTAGTTTTAACTTAGTCATTAGTTATATATTGCGGTTATACGAAGGAACAAACAGGTATCCGATTAAAAAATATACACCATTCTGGTATCATCAATATCATGATCATACTGTTTTGGGTAATGCTCGATGTTGTTGAGGTTAGATGCGCTAAGAAAAAATGAATAACGCACGGAACACCAGAAATTTCCGTTTCAAACAAACACTCGGAAGGCACGTTTGTCGCATACCAGTAGATAGTACCTCGTATATATATACGTACCGGTAGAACATGCCAAAATATTAATAACAAAAAGACGAACCTGCACAAAGGACCGGGATTTCGGAGCAACGAAGAAGTCTATATCTGTTTGGAAGTAACCGTATGGACAGATAACAATGGTATCGTGCCCGTAACTACCTACACGAAACACGCTCGTCATACTATAACATAATATGTGTAAACAAAAATGTTTCCGTAATCGTTTTGCGACGATGTGTGTTGCGCTCGCAACAAAATAAAGCGATGTAAACACGCCGATCGAGGGGAATCGAGTTTTTTGTACTCGTGGTGATTTCGAAATTTCATCGAACAGTCGAATACTCAGCCTACATATTAGTCACGCGGGGAAACTCGCATAACATTCGCTCCAGTGTCCAGCGTTCGGGTGGTTCGAGAGACAGAATTTTTTGTTTTTACCAAGATTTACCCATATTAATAACGCGGGCGATCGACGTTGATCTCGTCCGATTCGCGCGAGTTTGCCCGGGGCTAAACACCGAAATGACGACACGGTCATTGATGTCTGCAATCGAATGCGACGCGTATTTCGTACACCGGATGACAATCGCGACGTTATATTTTGTTGAGTTTTTGTCCGTGCCAACTTAACGAACGACGGACGAAAAAGTAAAAAAAAACGCGCACACACACAATGAACTTGGGCGGATGCGATACGTCATGTTTTTTGTTTGTGGACCGCGGTGAAGTCACCGCGGCGCGATGAGGTCACGTTCCCGAATAAACAAATACGGTTTCGCCAAATGAATATTATAATACAAAAACGGTACAGTACAAAAACGCGCATATTTTCCCGTACACGTTTTGCCGAGTTATTTAAACATTTTGCGTTTCATCCTCCGTGTACGCTACTTAAAACGCTCGATAAACACAGTGCTATCAGACGGTGTATTTGTACGGTGGGCTGAACGTCACCGAAATTTCAGGAAAATTCAATATTTTCAAATATATATCGAGAAAGTATACAATTATGTCGAGTATTTTTTTTGTCCATAAGGTAGTACATAACGTAGTATATTTCGTCTTTTAGAAGATTTTTTTTTACCCGCCCCAACGCCGTCCGAAAGAAGTAATCGAAATGAGAGAAATATGTTCGCCTGTACAGTTTAATCTCGTACCGATATGTATACCAAAACATATGGTTTTTCGTGTAGTTTTTGTAAAAAAAAATAATCGTAAGCCGATGGGTCGCGCTAGGTCAGAGATGTCGTGCCGCGTACCGTTGATAAAAAAGGTACCATAATAAATCAATGAATAACTGTAAAGATCGAAACGGGGAAAAAAAATCGTTTTTTTTTTCTCTCGGCCTTTGTCGAACGTTCTATGCAAATATGAAACCGTTGACGCTTTCGTAACTATGATACAAAATGTACACAACGAAAAAAACATAATGAGACAATAACTCGCATGCGGGTCGCGAAAAAACCAAATAGTAACCTTAATAATGTTAACACCTGTTTTGTTCAAAGTGCCCGCATATACTCTATTATGAAAACAAACAAATTTTGCAAAACGTAATGTGTGTACAGATTGTGTTTGAAGCTGTGGGTAATATTAATCACCCTATTGTACGATTTTAAATTTTCCGTTTTAAATATTCCGAGTTGACCGATGGATAAGCATACTGGATCGTATAGGTGCACGACGAACGATGATTGTTAACTCTACCCGACAGAATTCGCAGGGTTATTTTCCGTAAACGTGCGAAAACGTTACGTACGTGTCGTGATTTCGTGTTTTTCGTCGTCGTCGTTGTGTTGGCGCGCAGTAAGTTCGAAGAAGAAACTAACGTTGCAAGTTTTGATAAAACGCGAATAATCCGAGTTATTCACAACGGTATTGTAAACCGTGTGACGTTTCGCGTGCCGCCGTCCTAAACGACGTCGTAAACGTACGTTTCTGCAGCATTCTTGCAGCATTATTCGTGCCATGTGCAAGACTGCGCAGGATGGTCTGTTTATACGTTGATAACGGGCGTGGTAGTGTAATTGTCGTACTGTGTTTTTTAATACTACTCGCGTACCGGTTAAAATACCGGGTAATAATTATTATTACGATAGTGACGACAATATTATTGTAATGGGCAAACGGAGCAAGACGAGGAAGTCAACAACAGGTGGAAAGGTGTTCGGTTCAACGGCATCGCGACAAGGCTGTTCACGTGTACGAGACGTACATTACAATAATTACAAGGAAATCTCACGTGTGTGTGTGTGGACCTTCGTAGTGTTTTACGACGCACGGGGACAGCAGCTGTACACGGTTCGAGAATAAAACTGCGTCAGACTGCGTGAGGTTAAAGACAATCGGAAAGAAAACCGACGTTTAATAAGTGTTTGTAGAATATTGTTGTTAACGCGCTTGAACGATCGGCCACGTATATTCAGATCCCGGTCCAGTATCTACAAATATCCACGTAATGTTCGAAACGTAACGTTTTTAACTGGTCATTGTGCAGCAGCACGCGTAACAAAAACATCGAGTCGACATTTCGTTCGAAAATTGTTTTAGATTGAAAAAATACGACGAAATATTCGTGTGAAAGAGTACCTACCCACAATAATTATTCCCCGATTCGTGAACGACACATTCGTGCACTTATAATCTGGGACGTTATGATCGGACAGCCGGATAGTACGAGAGTAACGTTACGTTTTCAGGAAGTTTTTTTTGAGAACATTTTCATAATATGTTTACACCGATCGTGTCGAACCATGGTTTCGTTCGGTCGGCCCTTTTACTTATTACGAGCCGGCTAAAACGAAAAACGCTTAAAAATATAACGCGCGTTTTATAGATTCATATCGTAACGTGCGGCGCTTCAATACGGTTTATGGTCGTTCACCGGAAAAACGCGTCGTAATATCGATTTAAACCGCAGCGTGAAAATACCTTTGAAGATCCATCGGTTCGTGCAGGGGTTTATTTTCTTTACAACGACGTACAACGTAGTTTTTCCCGCACAATAACGTCAGGGCGCGTATATTTTTTCATCAACGAATCGCGAAAATCGGCAATTTCCAGGACGATCGTAGGTTTTGACCCGTACAGCGTCGGTCACGAAATTAGGATCGTAGCGCGTTTACCGTCTCTCGTGATTATTTTCGCGTGCGTCAAACACGCCTAGGCGCGAAAAACACGAGACGAGCGCACCCAGCACGTGTCAGATTTTTTTTCGAGCGTAAAATTTCGGTGAAACGCGTCTGCCGTTTTTATGCCCGCGACGACACAGATCCCACACAGTTTTTCGATGACGACGTAATCTCGTTGTCCGTTTATTTTCGCAAACGCCTCCGCAGCACCGATTTATCCTGTTTTCCGTCTAAACGTCGAGCCGTGGTGACGGTGGTACACCGAGTTTCTACGGCGATCTTTGCGTTTAACGTCGAATATCTCGAAGAGCCGGTCGCGTTATGAGCACGCTATGTTACGATAGTAAAAAACAGATGTTTTCGCGTTTTAAGGACCCTTCGGGAAAAAAGGTTTGTGAAAAGCGACGTTGAAAGGCGGCGATCGGTTTTGGGGGCGCGTGAGAGACTGCAGCCGGAGAGTCGGCACGCGGAGAAGATGAAACGGACACCACCTAACCTGTGTAGGCGCGCGTCGTCGATTGATTCGTATATTATTACGTTCCATCACACACTACAAAATAACGATTGTTTTTTTTGGTAAACGGTAATGAATTCATAAAAATAAAAATCGTTGTAAACCTAACAAATCTCACCTGGATCCGTCGTGCACACGGTTCGTAATACGCGTACGAAGAGGCGGGAAACGCGAGTGCACGACGGCGGTATTACGTTATCGTAACATTGTCACACGATATTCGTGTGCGATCGGTAAAGAATGAAAAGTAGGTGTACTGCACTGAGACCGTGTTCGTTCACGCTGCCGCAGCACTCGACGGGAAATAAATTGTTATTACTCGTACGAATTTCTGTGTACGTACTATTGTCGTGTTAACCGGAATCCCTAAAGTCGAACGGCACGGGCGTATTTGGTACTGTTCGATGCGCAAAAAACCACATTCTAAAGTATAACACGTTTGTGTACCGACTGTTTTTTCACGCTTCCGACACACAAATTGTTTTCAAATAGTTCCGCGTATGGACCAACGTGAACGAGGACGAGAAAAACAAGAGAAACATCATCAGTTCATTGATCAGGTGTGTCGAGCCATACACATTCGGCGGTAGTAACGTCGCGTGAAAAAATAAGACTTAACGTGTCCCTGCCTCGAATGCGCCGCCGAGTGGAAACCATTATAGTTGATACGTATCGTTAATTATTATTGTATTAGTGTCACGTTACTCGTGCGACATTTGTTGTGTGATTTCCTAAAACGTCTTAACGATTCTCGGGAGAACCCCGTCGTGGCTCTCGTAATATTTACTACGAACTAATGCGAAAAGCAAATCATATTTTTTCGGAAATCACAGCGTGCTGCAGAATAAACGATCGGTCGTTTGACCCACTAGGTTTTTGTCCTCGAATTTTCGACGAAAAGTCCCGAAACGTCCGATCTATTTTACACGTACGCGTTACCGAAAGGCTCTGAAGATTCGGCAGAACCGTTGTAAATCGTTTGATGTTTTCGTACAACGTGGAAATTTGAAATGGATGATGTCCAATAACGACGTACGATAGAACGTCAAGCTATTTTCATAATCTGTTTAAGTAGGTACACTCTACAGTAATTGTTATTTCAAGTTTTAGGTATTACCGAAATAATATGTAAAACTTAAAGAGTTCAACATCTTTAATGTTCTGTTGATAAAATAAATATAGTTTTCATGTTCGAGTCGCAACGGTTTTCACAAATATTTACGACAGTATTCCTACATTGCGATTACAAATTTTGACATTCAAAGTTGAATTTTTTTTTTTTTTACGTCGTTTTTATATAAAATCGTTTCATTGTTTCGGTCACTTTTTTATTCGTCAGCACGATACGTATACCCGGCTTTTTTCGATTTAATCCTATTATGTTTGCACGTACGAACCTTGCCCGCGGTGGTTTTCGAATCGAGGTCAACAAAAGCGTTTTGTGTTTTGGTTTTCTCCGCTCGGCACGCTACGGTTTTTATAAAACACCGCTGATCGTTAGGTTTATTTTGATTAGTCATCGGGAAATCACACGTATGCGTATTGTGCATCTTTAATGCGCGTTGTCTCGAATCGCGGTATAATTGTTGCGGTCTTTGAAAAGTCAGAAATGGCGATTCGGTACGCGATTATAAAATCAAAAAAGATTTTTTTTTTTTTAGCAATAACACATGTGCAGTCTTGACGTCGACGGCAATCGTTTTATTCGTTTTGAGCGTTAGCTCAGCACCGCGTTTTCGAAAAATATACGTTTCATCGTCGCTGCTCCGAATTCGGCGCGAAACGCTGCAACAGCTTCCGAACCGGAGAGACCCACCCAAAACAGTGACCGGCCGTACGATATATGTATACAACGAATCCTTGCAGCTGCGACGTACGCCCGTTTTACTACGGCCGACGCGCCTCTTCCGGTACGTACGTCCACGACGCGAAACGGCCGCCGAGACGGGCCGCAGCTGACCGGGGACGGAATGTTTTTCTCGGGGAGGCGAACGAGAGCAGCGAACACAAATCAGTCGGCGAAACTTGACAACGGTAGGCAAACAATTTGACGATTTCGGTTAAAAAAATCGCCTTAAAAGTGTATTATAAATAGTACCAGTGTTTGATGATGTAAACCATCAATCTCGCGGCGAACGAACGTTTTTAAACCTTCGGTTTCGGCGAGAAGCGGGAAAATCGTCACGAATGTAGAAACGGTCCCGATGCCCGCGGGAAAATGGTTTTTGTAGAAGTATATGTTTCTCTAAAAACGTCTTACGTTTAAAACGATTCTAACGTTGCCACTCGTGACTCGTTATTATAACCCAGAAACGGAGGCGCGTGGTTCAAGCGAAATTTAACTTTTAAGTTGATCTTATGTGTTTTTTACATCACAGTACAAAACTCGAATTTTTCCTATTATTTTTGAAAAAGTAATTTGGTTCGAATTTGGAAAATCAAAACGCTCACAGCGCTTAATACAATATTTTTTCGTTAAAAACGAATTTCAACGTTGATTTAGTAAAAAAAAAAACCATCAAATTTAAACGTTTTCCAATCGACGGTTGAGATTCTTTCAATGTTAGCACCAATTTCGGAACATGCGGACATCTGTGAGATGGACTCATTCGAGATGAAAAAACTACACGGGTCGTTTCGTTCGTAAATCGGTAAAAACGATGGGCAATACTCGACGTGTGCAGGGAGAACGGTCACAGCGATTCCCCCGATAAATCCGCAGAAGAAAATTGCGCTCTCCTGCCGCGGGCGGATATTCGTGCTCAGGGTGTTCGCCCGGGCACTTGACCATGATATTTGTGCTCAGGGTGTTCGCCCGGGCATTTGACCATGATAAATTTCTACTTACCCACTGCCCCTTGGCTGAATACGACAGCGAAAATACCAAGTCGCAGTCATGACCCAGTTTCTGCGGTGAAAACGCGCGCGTACCGTGTGCGCCGCAGAACGTTGCCACTCGCCGTTAGAAAGTGATTAGTAGACGCGCGGCCTCTCTCGCGGTAAACAGCGAACGTGTATCGTATTGTTAAAACATCTATACAGTTTTGCAAAGTCTTTTCCGGATTTTGAAAAGTGATACGTACGCTCGTAGGAAAAAAGTCGACCCGAAACGCGTGTCGGTACGATAAATCGTAGCCAAAGATATGCCCCCAAATGTGACACCGACCGGCAGCGTAACGTGTGGCGGTGTAACTTCCTGGTCCGCGGGCTCGGGCGAAAGCTCTCGAGAAAACCGTCCTCAGACCGACTCGTGTAGTTTCGGAAAAATAACGGTTAGGTTTTTAGCGTTGAACGAACCCTCCTCGTTTTCGGGGTCGGCCGTGTCGATACGGGCCGGTAAAGTTTTAAAACTCGAAGAATTTCCCGCGTCCGGCCCTGCTGGTACATTGGTGATACTGGGTAGTACGATATTGTTCTACACCGTGTACGACTCAACTTCGAACGGTACAGAAGAAGATTTGACGATTACCCGTTTCAGCGCACTGCACAGTCGCACATTTATAGTTTAGTCACTACACCCACGTGGACCACGATTCCTCGGCAGTTTCGCCGCGTTCCCGGCCGTCGTCGCGGTTCGACAAAAAACACAAAGTGCTGTCCACCGAGATGTCGAAGGCTGGAGGAAGACGATGTGACGTTTGAAAAAAATTCCATCGCCGAGGCCGCCTACCCGTTCGTCCTATAACCACTCTAAGTCACCATCGTCCTGTTTCATCCGGACTTTTTCTGTGCATAAACGTACCACATCCGGGATGAATTTTGTAAACACGGTATAACCACTGTTATACGACCCTATCGTTGTGCGTTTTGTGCGTGCAACACGAATTACACGGCCGTAAATCGGGTTTACACTCGCAGACACGGGTCGCATTGAACTTGGTGGTCGCTTCCGCGTAAAAACGCTAATTTAACAAGTCTCTCGGGTCAAGATCGACGGTGATACTGCGTAATAATAACGCTGTTATGTCATTTTATCGCGTTCGAAATCGTTTCGGTTGCGTCGTGTGTGCACCAGAGTCGCTGATTACGCATGGTCTCAGCGGTTCAGGGGCGTCGTATTTGAGGCGATCGCCCCTACCGGACCGTGAAATTTACACGAGAAATCGAAGGAGATTCCAAATAAATATACCACCGTAAAAAAAAATGATCGCGGCGGTTCCGCGAATCTGGTTATACTCGTCTGATTTTCATTCGGTTCAGAAACACGTAACTATTTTATGTTTTCACGATTCTAAAAAATATAGATTTATAGAAGAAATCAAAACATTACGACAGTTTGATGAATTTTAAACGGCCATGAAATTTATTTATTTTTAGACAAATCGTCGTGCGAAAACACTGTTCGGGTAAATTCCCTTTGCTCATCAGTGTTATACGCACCGGAAGAATCGTTAAACTGCAATTAGAGTGCGATTTTTATTTTTTTCTGGTGATTAAGTGTGGCCAAAAATGTGACACAGTTTTTTTGGCGTGATCGCGAGGGTTCATTTTCGATGCGCAGTTCAGACGTTACAAACATTGACAACCGTCTGATCGATCGTGAAATCTAATCGATTTGAAACGCGCGTTTAATCTTTTTATGTTTTCGCACGTTTTGGAATTTTTCGATGATTTTTAGTCAAAATAAAAACTTGAATTTTGGCGGGAAACGTTTTGAAAATTGAACACAATGTCGGCAACATATCGTAGACTAAAGACTTCACTCGAAAAATAATCGGATTTTCGAAAAACGCTTCAAAAAATGTACCATATCCATCATTTTCAACGTCACAACGTTTTTTCGATTGTCCGAAAAAATTATTAATGAAAAAAAAAAAACATTACGTTCCCCGCTAGAAGTACGAATCGCGTTCATGTATTTATTGTATTTATTGATTTCATAACTAAACGAAGCACGCATTTGGAAGCCGACGGAACATATTATGAAAATATAACGTGATTAGAACAAAACAGTTTATAATTACATACTCAAGCTAGCTATAATACCGGACAACATTAAAAAAATGTACCTAATATACGGTGTATTTATGTTTAGCCGTAATGTTGAGTTCGTGTTAAATACGAATCGGGCGAAATCGAAGGAGGTTTATTTAGAAATTTAAAACTTTGTCAAACGAAAGTCGTGCCGAATTTTAGAAAACACTATCATATTAATATCGTACCAAATAATTTTTAAAAAACCGTCAGTTGTTGTTGTTCAGCTGCAGTACAGATTTCGGTATACGTACGCAAGCGGTGAATATATTTCGAGTTTCCTAAATTTATAAAATATGACGTTATTATTCGTTTGTTTTCCCGCGTCGACGAATCATAATTATTGTTGTGCGCGCGGCACACTCGACGCGGTTGTAAACAAACGTTCGAAAACACACATCGTTACGATCACGGGCTAACAAAAATAACAGCGTTTTCCGGTTTTTGAATCCGTTCGATCACAGCGAAAGGAGCTACAACAACAATTATTATTGTTAATGAATCGGGTTTCAAGAACGTAGAGATAGAGACGGTTGAACACACCGGCTGTTCAAAATGGCCGACAGGATATCGCCACGTACGATAGCCAAAAGAAAAGCTATTATAGACGATTTTTTTGAAAGACGATTTCGTTCGCGGTTATCTTAACCGTCTCTGTCCGCACTCTCGTGTGTTACCGATAGTTCGGTAGAAATCCGTACGTTAAAACGAACCGTTTGTGTACCTTTGAAAATGTCCCTCGAGTTACGCGGAAAACGGAGAAAAACACGTGCGCACGTGTCCAGCGTATTATGTTACACTGTTATTATTATTTGTTCCGGCTATAAAATCACGTTTTCGTTTTAACGAGTTCTCTCGTTTACTCGGCGGTGGTACACGCGACATTTCATTATTATTATTAGGTATACCTTATACTGCGCTTTTGATGCGCGCGACAGCTCGTGTTCTCATAACATTACGCCGGGGCTCGCTCGAAACGTATCGATATAATACGTAGTAATATTACTACCTATTATTATATTATATCGCGTTGTAACGACGCGAGCGGCAAAATATAACAAAAAAAAAAAATATCGTCGACCTGCAGAATACGCGGAAACGCCTTTTACTATTTCGTGTGTGTACACTCCGCGCGCTGCGTCATTACAAAACGGTCCCTCCGAAAAACACGTGACGCCGACTTCGCGCCACGTGTTCTTCTTGTCGCCGTTGTTCGTGTCGGACGAGAGCAAAAAAACAAAAAAATCTCTAGGTCACGTTGGCGCATAGTTTGACAGACCGGTGACTTTGGGCGGGTCGTTGGTTCGTGTTGCGGTTACATCCGGAAGCAACGGTTCGAAAATACGATTCTGAGCGAGCTCAAGTCGTCTAGTATACGTGCCGGTAAATATTTCGAGAGTCTGTACTTTAAAATCTTCGAAATCGCTTTTGAGACCTGTATCTCACCCATTCGAATATCGTGTAAAAGTTTCAGCGCGATCATCGTTTTGTGGCCAAAATTGGTGTGTCCGACGCCGGAATTCTTATGCGGCACGCGACTCGGAAAAACTGATCGAAAAACGCTTCGAACGAAAAGGAATTCAAAGTCGAAATCCCGAATTTCACGTGATGTTCAACGGCGACGATCGAAAGTCGATCTTGAAAGTCAGTTAAACGTTCCTCCTGTGCACGAAAAGTTGTCGACGGAAAATTAATCGTCGCACCCGTAAGCAGTCGTTCGGCAAATCTAAAAAAAAAAAAAAATCGAAAAACACCACCCTGCCGCCCCGGACGGACGACACGAACGTCCCGGAAAAGGGTTCCCGTCTCGGGCGGACATAAACAAATACGTCTTATGTATGGTGTTGCGCGTGAGAACGTCGGCGCCCACTCGCAGCCCGAAATACGATCCGTCTGTGTGTCTCACGCCGTCCAACGCTCACCACACCCGTCGGCCGCGATTCGCGGTTAAATCTTTACGGCGTTTTTTTTTTTGTATTTATTATTTATTATTTGTTGTGTGGCGATGTTTGTGTGTGTGTCAACGGACCGAACGGGATCCGTGTAGTAGCTGAGACAATAGACAAAAAGCCGAGCGCGAACGAATCGAGTAGAAGAAGAAAAAAAGCGTTTCCGAACAATAATAATGACTAGTACCGTTTCGAAGAGACGCACGTTTAAGCTGCACGTTCCGGCCAAACGTTTTTGGATATGGAACGCGAGCAAAGTGCTGTTTTTACGACGTTTTTTTCAACACTTTTAAGCGTCACGAGCAACGCTCCGATTCTTACGGTCAACACCTCCGACGAAAGTTCTTCGCGGACTCTAATATTGAGCGGAATTCGAAAATGTTACGATCGAAAAGGTCGACCAAAAACGTCACGGCCAACGCGGTTTTCAGCCGTAAATTCCAAAATAATAGACGGAACTAGGTGAAAATTTTAAACGACGTTTAAACAGACGACATACAGGTTCAAGCGATTTTGAGCCAAGAACTTTAAAACTATGGAAAATTTCCTTTGTGGTTTTCGATCGATAAAAGATTCGATTTTCGACGGAAAGTTTTGAAACGTTAACGACACGTGTACACATGTAAAAAACTTCAAAGATCATAAATTTTTTTCTTTTAGTCGTTCAAAGCTGGAAGATGGTCGAAAATCGATCATACCTCTGACTTATTTTTAGAACGAAATTCGCACAAATTAGTTATTGAAATACGTTGCGTAAAACACGATCTGATAAAAAAAAAAAAATTTCAAAATAATCTGCCCGATAGAAACTGTTTACAACATTATAACGCGGGCCTAATGTTGCACGAAAACATAAACTGTGCACATTCGCAGTTTTAAATCGCGACTTTTGCAGTTAATGTTTCGTTTAAATCTCTGTAACGTTTCATTTACAGATCAACTAGATATTATAATACAAATCGGTTAACACCTTCAAGAGTCACTAATTAATCAATTTTCGATACGCGTGTTACGGGAGATATTATTTTTTTTTAGTTGGCCTCACAGAAGCAATTAGAATTTCAATTTTTTTTGTGGGTGGATAAAATTCGTCACGTCTTCCGTCAGTCGTGTTCGAGGAGTTATCTTCGTCCGTTCTATTTTCGTAAGATAACGTTTCGCGAGCGTGTTTCGTGTTTCGCGTTATTTTCCATTAGATAAACGAGTACTAACCGCGCGTGAATCCCGATGCGGTCGTTATCGCCCACACAGAGCGATAAAATACGTTTATTTTTAAATTTTTATTTTTTCGCGAGTACGATAGGTACTGAAAAAAAATCGCATAATTATTTCGTTTAGTCCGCGCGAGAATATTAGAGCTAAGCGAATAGTTGCGAATCTGTATAAAATAATTTGTCAAGAGCAATACTACGTAATGTTGTTTGGATGTACCGATGGTTGCCACGCGCGGTGGACGAACAAAACAACAGTTTTTCAAGCGCGGCTCGTTTTCTCGCACGAAACCCAAATAATAATAATACTACGCGATCTCACTCACTCGCGTGACGTACCTTTCATAGTTTGTTCAATTTTTTCTCGGAAACGCGATAATATGATTGTAACGCGCGCGTATACATAATAACGACGTATTTTTACGACGTGCGTGGAAACGCGGTGTAATAACCCCGCTCGTGTACGGCGGGGCAATTAAATACGGAAATGCAATGCCTATAATAATATATTATTTTTACAACATCAAATATTTGTACGAGTCATACAGCGTTCCCGTATACTGGTTCCGTAATGAGCGTTTTGGAGTGAGAGAGAGAAAACCAGTGTTTAAACGATAATTACACACGTATTTAGACGTCGTTAACGCGTAATTAAAAAATTAATTTGGCCAAACGCCGTCGAAAACGAGCAGATCGTATTAATAATATTATCACACAGCCGTTCGCAGTGTCTTTTTAATCTTACCGTGAGCGATACACGATCTTGCTGAAACGTACGGTTGCGATACTCGTATAGTATCACTCGTTGAAACGAAGAATTTTTGATTCGACGTACGTGCGTTTTAGTAAACGACAGACCGCATCACGTTTTCGATTCAGTCGTCCTCCGAGCGATTCGATAAAAACAATAATATTCTAATCTAATAGTTTACGCCGTCGATTTTTATTATTTTTCAAAAACATACAAATCGGAGAAATCGGTCTATTCTCTCGGCGACTTCAACAACAACATTATCGTCGTTGTAGTGTCTCTAGGGTTTAGCCGCGCGCATCCGTAGGTACTGTATGGAACGCGCAACGTCTTGTTTTTTATCAATACACCGGGCGTGCGTATGAACGATCAAAAAATGTGCACAAAAAAACAACATTTTTTTTCGCTCCTATCCCGAAAAAATTGACGAAACCCGCGCTACGTTCCGACCGTTTGAAATTGATGTTTGTCGCGAAATACGGCGCGAATCGACTGGAAAACCAGAAAACTCGCGCCGATGGAATCGTACAATTTTTACACGTTTACGCGAAAAACCTACGTGCGCGGATGAGAACGACGTTTTCCGTCCTGCTGCTGCTGCAGAATGCGTCGTTCTCGACACGAGCCCATAAAGCGGTATTACGCCCAGACAAGCCAGACGGAGGGCAAGGAATGTACGTCGACGACGAATCGCCAATAAAACGATATAAATTGTTAAATAATGCACACGGTTTGTCGTGTAGGTATTGTGCGCTCACGACATTATGGTCTATATGTGTTATACGGCCAGAACCCGGCGGGGAATAGCGTACAAAATATGTGGACGAAATTGCGTTCCATCTTTTTTTTTTTTCATCTTTTTCCAAATACGTCGTGTATAACAACATTTCGTACGTTTCCAAAAATATATGTCCTACGTGTGTGCGTTTCGTTCGCGTTTTTGCCTTATTATTGCTCGCGTTTCCGCCGCGCTGACCCTGAATAATCGCGGCCGCAAAATCCACACGTTCGACGGCTGGAAATCGACAAACGGTATATTTTTCGAGTTCGAAAGAATATTTAATTTTAGCGTTAAAATAATCACGTTATACGGCGTTTTCCAACGAGTCGCCCTCGCAGCAAGCCTCGTCATATTTTTTATGGGACTTTTGACGAGAATCTCCGAAAACGGTCGACACGCACGTACCTATATGGCAGCGACGTCAACGGGGAAGAAATCAAAAAAAAAACGTTACGGAATTCAATAGGAACGTTTTTTGTTCCTCGTCAACCGCGTTTCGATGTAAGCCGTCATCTATATACATTTACTGGATAAAGTTTTTTTTTATATATACTTTTGAATTTTAGGTGTATAACCATCGTTTCCCATATTTTTTTTCGCGTCCAAAATCTAACCGATACATTATCCGCGTACTATTGACGCGCGCATAGAAACCATTTTTTTTTTTTAGGTACTCGCTACACTATTTCTAAAGCCTCTCGAATGAGTTTGTACTAGTCTAGATACTCTCCTCTTTTCGCCATCGGTGTTGACGTCAGGCGTATTTGTTTTTTGTATTCGTTTCAATTATTACTTCTAATCTGTACATTCTTCCGTAACGCCTACTGTATAATAGGTTCGAGACGATTGCAAAATAACGTCGTTTCAAACGTTTCCGGTGGCGCTTTCAACCGAACAGCGTGGAAAAACATTAAAACCATCCGACCCGGATTTTTTCCGACTTTTTAGATGATCCGGTTAAATTCTTCAAGTCGCCTCTACCCGCTACGCCGCGTATTCCGATCGCCCGTTTTTAACCGAGACCACAATATTATACGTTTCGCGAATTATCGCGAATTAATTATGCGGATTGTGACGCGTTCTTCCGTCGTGGGCGTCTACAATACGGACGCGGAAAGTGCTGTCGCGACGGTTATAATTTGACTTTGAAGTTTGCCGTTTTCGCGCGAACCGACGTGAATATTTGCAGTTGTAACAATCGGTCATGAGTCACGCGCGGGATTCTCCTGAAACGATTAAAAACAATAACGAGTAAGAGTAAATACGACGAATAATATGTGTTTCCTTCTCCGATCGTATCGCCTCGTACACGATATTGACGTAGTATTACTATTATTGACGTCAACCATTACTGCAAATCAACCGCGTGTCACTCGCATTACTCATAACGATAATTATTATCGTCGCCCGGATGACGATTGTGTTTTGACGGATTGCGGCGGACAGGACGTCGGGACGAGTCATTACGAACAGATTCGCGACGTGTTGAACGTAGTAATATAATGTGCGCATCGCGCGATGTAAGACTGGATCGCCGTGTGTTGACGGCGGTGAAAGCTGTCGGATATTTAAAGAGATAATTTTACAAAAACAATAATAGTCCCGACGAAATCGGTAGTCGTAGTTATTAGACGCGCAAAAACAGACTGTTGCAACTATCGTATTATAGACGGTATTTTACAACTATCGTCGCGAATGCACCGCAACATGCGCATAACGTCTGGCAAAAGACACGCCGTTTGAATTTAAGAGTTTTTCCCGGTAAAACTGATTTCGTCGGACGCGCGTTTCACGCCCACGCGCCGGTCCTTGAAAAGTGTACGCGCGCGCGAAAGCTGCGAGGGGAAAACGAAAATAACGTTGAAACAAAACAAACCGTTCGTCCGTCGGTTTTTCGCGCGTAGGCCGCAGCAGACGTTTTAAATAGGTACATTTCGTTTTCGAAAAGCGAGCGAAAACAGCGGAATATACTTACGACAACAATAAAATCGTCCTGCAGCAGAAACGGATCCGAGTGAAACTAATACAAATTGTCAATTATTAGCAGAGAACACGAGGACGCAGGCAAACGTCAAAGCGTTGCAGATTTTATCGCGTCATCGATGCACGGTATGAATTTTACGAGGAAAATAATTCGGTAAACGTCAGTTAATATTTGTATTGTTCGTTTATGTCTAAGCGTGTAAAGTGTTTTTTTCCGATTTTTCCAGAATATTTGACGAGAATAAAATCAACCGCGATTTTCTTTTTTCTATACTGTTTTCCTGTCGGCCCGAGCTGGTGGTCGACCTGTCACTCGAATAAAAATAACACCATAATATGTATTTACAGCCGCAATTTCTACATCTCATATGGACATAGTGAAATGATCGTATCTTATTTTTAAACGGACGTAAGTCCTTATAAGCCAAAGCAATAATAAACAGGTACGTAGTTTGTGAACTCGCATACGTACAGCACAGTGACACTAAGAGTGACAAAATCGGAAACTATAAGACACACACGTATTGTAAAGTTACACGCTACGAAGAGAAATCAAAAGTATTACCCGCACTGAGATATGTTAGAGTTTGTCGCGTTCGTTTCACGCGGCAGAATAAATCGCTGTAGTTCTTGCGTAAACGAAATTTAATACGAATACGGGAAACGAGCTCATCGACAGCGTTTCCTAAAAGTATAAAATGACGAAATCGTTTTACGCACACGACGGTTGAAACCGAATTTCTACCGCAGAACTCGCAAAACGGTGGAAAATGTCGATTTTCACACCGGTCGTCGTACAAGACGACGCGGAAGGCACCGCTCGATATACGGGATCAAGGTTGTGTTCAATTATTGAATATCGTTTTTCTTTTCATTGATTACAACACGTACAACAACAATAATTATTTACATTGTGATTTTTCGATGCGTTATTTTACAGTGAGCCAAAGTGACGTCATTATTAGAGTCCGTCTGAACGATTTGACCTCGAAAACCGATATACGAGTAAGACGCCGCGACCTTTTCTATATATTGTGTGTGAGTCACTCGGGGAACATCAATCGCACAACAATAGGAATCATAAAACGATTTGATGTGTCGTTGCGGTTGTTTTGAATTCACGCGTTATACGTATAATACATTGAAATTTTAATTTTTCAATTATAGTTGTAACAAAAATGATAAAACTGTACGTTTAAAATGTGTGGAAAAAGACGAGCTACGGAGACGCCGGTGTATTAATCGTTTTATACCCGACGTCGGTAGAAACGTGGCGAACTGTTTCAGCTTGTTTGAAAGTGCGATAATTCGACCGTGACGATGATCAGTGATAATCTGCAGATTCGTCAAAACGCGGTACAACGTCGAGAGACGTTCCAATGACAAAAGTTTTATCCAAACGGTTCGGACCGATAATATAGCAGCGTGCCGTTTATAAAGGATTGAAAATGCAACGATCGCAAGTACTTGGCGTTTGCCGTTTTGTTTTATGTACAGATTTCGGCAGAAAGAAAACTCGTGGACACCGCGATCGTAACAAATTGAACGTCTCGTGTTTTTTTTTCGCGTCAATTAGTCGTGGTTTTCTGCGGGTCAACGAAAACACGTGTCCAGTTGGTTTTACGGCACGTTCGACACGACGTTTTACAATAATTGTTTCGTCCTTTCGTACGATGATACACAGGAATAAAATATATACAAAACGCCATACAAAACGCCTAAAACGTAATATTTTATTCTGACGTGCGGTGCGTGTTATATAATGTACGAAAACGAGCGTAAAAACAAAAACTAACTATGGCGTTTAAAACGGTATTTTTAACCCGAACCCACGCGAATCCTCGCCGTCGCGCTGACGAATATTTTACGCGATGATGTTTTAAAATAGACTTCCTGTGACAAATTTTTCGAATGTCAGCGAACTATATAAAGCGACGGTCCCTGCGACAATGTAGGCGGTGGACCCGGTTCGGTCATAATATACGTATATACTGTACCGACGTGTACTCATTATCAATATGAGTATTTAGGGACAAATTTTAGAATACGCCTAATACTTTTTACGAAAAAAAAAAAAACTCGTTATTTTTTTTTTCTTCTCCCTCGTGTATGATACGACACCGAGAAAAACTGTACGCCACGCATATAATACGTCGTAAATAATAATAACAACAACAATCTTACTAAACAAACGAAACCGATTGTATGTATGTAAGCTACATTATTTTCAAACCGCAAGTCGACGCGACGCCGCGAGCCGACGCCGTGGACCACACAAGAATTTTTTTTTTAAAACCATCTGAAAACGTAATAGTTATTTTTTACTTTTAAAAAAAAAATAACGAAATTTCGCGACTCCATCGCGAGCTGAGAATGTTTTTTGCTGCGATCGATTATAACACGCCTATAATGTACGAATATACGAAAGAATCGAATTCCGCCAGAGGCGCGTTCCGTACGTGATTTCTATTATAGCAGTCTCTGTCCGGGAATTTCGAAAACTATTCAGAACAGTGATATACTGTTGTCGAGAGTTTTTTTTTTTTGTTGAACTTTTCATTATTACGGAAAAATAATCGTGAAATTCGATTTTCGCGAAAAACGATGCGACGGTTCGTTTCGGCGTTCGTGTGCAACACTTTTAACGAGCCACTTAACACGCACGTGCTGTTCGACGTTGAAAAATGTACGATCTATATACATAATGTTTAACCGTTCGCAAACAATGTGTGCCGCAAGTACGTCTAATAAATATAATAATAATAATAATTATCTAATAATAATTCACACCGCAGACCGATGACGATCTTCTCCGAAGGTCACAACAAAAAACGTTTTATTTTTGTCATTACTGTACTCGTGTGTGTATCACAGAACAAGACGCTTTCGCCGCGGCAAGTCTGTCAGTCGACTTTTGCGTGATTCGCATTGTTGTTGGCACGTTACACAACGTTGTTGCGAAATAAATAACTGTGCGGTGCGAACAACGTGAGTAGGTATGAAATTGTAAAAACGGATTTTAACAAGAAATTAAAACCGAAAACGTAGTGTTTACTTAATTATGGGACGACGACGCTTTAGAGTTATGCCTTGAGCACGCGGTCAATTCATCACGCACGCGATTATTATACGACACCGACTCAAAGTGATACAATTTTTTCCATTCAACTACTTTTTAGTTTTCCTTTTTGTTTGTGTTGATTTCATAGATTTTAGCAGATAACTTTCCGTGTTTGCGAAACGGTTGTTAATCGTTACCGCGCGTAACGTTTTCGCGAATTTTCCGTACAAGTTTTTTTTTCATAAAGTCCTGAAACGATTTCGATGCGATTCGTACGGAACCAACTCTGAACAAAAAAAAATCAAAATCGTTTCATAATAATCGCCGGAGTATAGTAGAACCTCGCAATGCTTTTTGAAGTCTGTTCCGATCGTCCACAGAAGAAAAAAAAAACTACGGTAATCAAGGAGTCAATCAGATCCGTTGGTGGAGATTTTATAACATTTTTGTGAGACTATTTCTTATGATAAAGGGCTGTTATTTTTGAAGAGAGATTTTAATTTTTTTGAGGGGCTAAACATCACCTAAACTCATGACCGGTTCACCAAAAACCGTATATTTAAACTCTAGACTTCAGCACACCGCTCTATTTTTTCGTAATTGGTTCTACAACACTTATTCGACGGTCTCGTTCCGATTATTCCGATAGTATCGATATTTTTTCGTTCGAGTAAACGCGATCAATATATCCTATTGAAGAGTCTGCAACCGAATAGCCGTGTAACATACACACGTATTAATTAGTTTTTTTTTTACCATCTATCCTCACACTGATTTGCGATGTAACTTTGGTCGTTCGAACGAAAAGACGTCGCTTTTCAAGAGACATTCGCACTATCTGCGGCACACGGTTTAGACGTTTAGAAATCCAACAACGCTCACGGAAATTAAAATAAAATCGGTCTTATCATCACGCCACGTTAATAACGCGCACGGTTAGTTTTTAATGAATTACGGAGTTATGGCTGTAAAACATAGTGTTTATGTGGAAAACGCAGGATGCGATGATAACACCGTGTTAATCAATGACCGCACGATTTATTATGAGCAAATTATGTGTAGTAATAACAACATGCACGGTTCATAGTCGAATTTTCGATATCTCGCTTGATGGTGTGAATGAATTAAAAAATACGTTATTATAATCGGGCACATCGAACTTTACTCATTTGTACCGCGCGAGTTATGACGCGCGTCGTAGATGAAAAACGAGCGTTGGAAAGTAAAATGGTCGTTTTAAAACGAGCGATAAAGATCAAGGTTGTACAATTATAATATTATCGTACACAGACGTTTTGACATTTTGGCCAAACCTCAAGCGTGAATTTCCACGAAAAAAAATTTTACACCCGTCAAGATTAGAAGAAATTAGAACAGATGACACCTGACCAGGTTATCATCGTCTATCGTATTTTTTTTTTCTCGTCTTTAGCTGGTATACCTTAATTTTGAGAGCTGTTTTTCGGTTTGGACGGCATAGAACGCGTCATACGTGTTTTTCTGAGTAAACTTTTAGGATTTTTTTTTACGTTTTATTTATCGCGTTATACTTGCAATAACATAGAAGACATTTTTATAAAAACCGTAGCTTTTTTTTTAACTTCTTCTACTAGCGTTTGGTAAACAGCCGTAAACGTTGCGTTCACAACAATGCACAATATTTATCACGCATTGAATCCGATGTACACGATATAAAAATTTTGTACGACTGTTGTTCAATTTTCACGTTGACGGAAGAAAAAACGAAAAACTATGCGTATTTATTTTTCCAAAAAAAAAAAATTGCATTTTTCATCTCCAAATGCTCTCTCGTACGCCGAATCAAACACGTTATTCGTACAAAATATCGACAATTTTGCTAGAATAGAAAAAAAAAAACGAAACCATACCACGAACGAATAGTCTTGTCGTCGTAAAAGCAAGACGTCGGCAGTGGCACGCCGAGTAAACGTCGCCGAAAAGTAACAAAAACGGTACGATTTCGCCACGTTGTTTCCGAAAACCAACCGCCCTGTAGAGCGCACGCGAAACACGCACACCTGCAGTACCGCCGAGTAACGGTAAAAACGGTCATGTTCTGACAAACAAACGACGTACGCATATATAGTATATTGTACTGTGTTTGGTGGTTATATGTGGTGAACGTACGATAAATCCCGCTCAAACGTTCTTCCGGAGTGGATCGATCTTCTTCGTATGTATTCCGAATCGTGAAAGAGACGTTACAAAAAAAATCGTTTTACCGTTAAGCGACCAAAACGACCGGCGAACATTGTAATTGCTATGTTGGGAGCAGTACAGTTCTGGGTCTAATTTGTATATTGTCGCGCTACTGATGACGACGACACGTTGCATCGTCCGTTTTGCGAGAAGGCGAACGAATCGTCCGTATATTTCGAGTTGAAAAAACGGTTTTCATGACCGACCGGCTGTGTGCGAAGTGAGAGTACGCTCGGAGAAACGAAAAATTTCGCCATGCGAATGCGACGTAAATAACGATATAATTTATAATATTATATGGCCACCCCAAACACCGAATGTCGCAGAGCCAATCGATTAGCCTGCAGCGAATGTCGCAGAGCGAATCAGGAGAAGCGATTTATCGAAGAAATTTTTCATAATTTATATACACCTATCTAATAATTATTATTATTGACAATCGGACAGCGCGCACGCGCGAAATGTCGCCGCGCCGAACCGGAGAGAGTCGTTCGTAAACACATGACCTACGGTAATCTCAAGCGGCGGCGTGGCAACGGATTTCGAGCGTTACCGTGTGTGGGCCGGGCGCGTGTCGGGAACAGGGCGACAGTTTACGCACAACCCCGCTGTCGCTAACGAAACGTGTCGTACGAAGGGAAGAGTTTTCTGCACGAGTTGAAAATTATTGCCGGGTCGCTATAGTTTGGAGAAGTTGTGGTTCGAAAGCAATCGCTGCCTTCGAAAAAACGATTCCGAGCGAGCTATATAATAGTACAGGCGTACGTACCGGTAAAAACCGAATTTGCCAATAAAAACGGTCCGAAAAACGTATCCGCGTATATAATAATAATAGGACACCGAATCAAAAAAAAACGTGTGAAAATTTCAAACCGTTCGGACTGTTATTATTCGAGGAGTTAATTAACGATTGCACAACAGCGCGCGTGTGATTTCTATGGTTGCAAAGCACGCCGATTTTCAACACTTTATTTTCGACGCGCGTTCGGAATGTGTTGGGGCAGATTTTTTCGGATACTTTCTTTATCGGATAGCAAATTTCGTTTTACATAACGTGTTTTAATCTCAATTCTTCAATGAAAAATTCGCGTGAGTGAATTTTCTAAAAATTCAGAGTCAAAGGCATTGTCGATTTTCTACGATTTTCCAACTTTAAACGACTACTAACGAAACTACTAGTTTCATTACACTGCCTATACTACCTGAAATACGACTCTTTAGTGAGTAATCGCTACGCCAAATGACTTCTCACCGACCTCAAATGCACTCTTCCCTTTCATCTCTTCCTACCTATTCCTTTTTTTTTTTTTTGTGCACTGCGTTATGTTTTATAAAGTACTCTCCGTCGACGTTTTTACTCTGAATCCGTGTGTTTTCGGATCGAAACTCGGTAAGCGTGTTATAATTGCGTAAAATTCGTTTAACGAATAACGTCCGATTTAAATCGCTCTCAACTTTGTTTAGCCTAAATCATCGCTCGGATCGCTTATTCCGCTCGAAATCGCAAATAATCGAATTTTCGTCAGCGCCCGTAAAAAATTCAAACGCTATGACAATATGTTTTTATGTACTTTTATGTCGAAAATTATATTATTATCGTTTCACGGCCGCCGTTTCGGGAGTGAAATTTTCATACGAAAAATACTCGCTGGTGCTCTACAGGTGCGTACATACAACCAAGTCGAAAGTTTGAATTTCCGTTTTACGATCGGTCGTGGCGTACGCACGAATTTCACTGTTTATATTTTTACACGTTAAGTACTATAAACAATTCGTCTGTTTTGCTTTTATGTTTTCGAGCACGCACGCGTTTCCGATGTTGTTTACGCGTGACACGAGCAGGTGAGTACGTTGTTTTTTTCGCGACGAACACGTGTACACACGACCAATTATATCGCGCGAACAGCACAACAATAATATATAAATGGTACGCGAGACTTCGGACGTCAGCGAACGGTTTTCGTATTACCCCGCGTTGTATACCTACCTATGTGTGATATTTGTATTGTTATCGATTACAAATCACGCGGGGCGTGCTGTTTTATGGATTCTGAGCGTAGCTAGGAGTTGTTACGGTCGGTTTTATAATTATTTCTACGACCATACGGTTCTGGAATACGCGCGCGTATAAAATGACTTGTAGAGACACCTCTGACGAGTTCCGCTCCAAAACGGTGTACCTAAAACGAAGAATTCTTCTTTGAAATTCCGTCCGAAAATTGCGAAAAATCGAAAATCGCTTCTGATCGTTTGACATTTTCACACCGCAGAAAGTGGCTACGCGCGCATTTTACATTTCAAAACTGTACGTTTCGAACAAGGCTGTATACTGCTTTATTTTGTCAACTTTTTAAAAATATCGTAACATCAAACCGTGTTAATTTTCGGTTTGGATAGTCTTTGAACACTAATCGAATTTAACGTCTACACGTTTTTCCTATATGCCGTAACTGCGTTTACGTTTATACACACATTCGTTAGATTCTGAGCGTCAGCGAAGAATGTATTGCATTAACAATGATGTTATTTTTTTTTCTGTTTTGTAGTAGAAAAACTGACCAACGTATGATACCTTAAAAGACAGATGATTGATCCATGATGGTACTTTATTTGAAGCGTTATTATAATTTTTGATTATTTTTTAAGTTCTGTGGAAAAAACGAAAACGGTCAAATTCCCAAAAGTGCTCCGTTCGACTTGACATTTATACGCGTCGTTAAAAAGGGTTTAACTAGTTTACTGTTAAAATTTCAATCAATTTTGATCATTTTTAAGGGAGTTGTAGAATTTTGAAACTTTTGAATTGTTGAATTTTACGCAGTTCCATAAAACCTAAAACCTCTATCCACGCGACCTAGAATGATCCCGGTGCTTTTTTTTATTATAATTTTGTCATTTTAATTTCTTTTTTTTTAAAAGGAGTGAGTGAGTTCGAGGTCGGGCGTGAAGTTGTTTGACGAAACGATTACGCTTTGGAGTGGCCAACGTTTCAGAAGTTGTGGTTTAAACTTAAGATTTTGTAGGTACCTGAAAGCAATAAGGTAAATCATTGCGTTTTGAAAAAAACGACTGCGATTTATGCGCTTCATGATGAAAAAAAAAAGTTAGGGAATTTGATCTTAATTTATATTCTGTTCATTTTGAAAATTTTACATATTTTATGAGTTACGAAGCGAAAACAGCCAAATTTAGAATAAGTTGGAAACAGCTTTATGCCTCTAAAATATATGACTGGTTTGAAGTTTTTTCAAAATTTTTTTTATTATTTTGTATTTAAAATACGAAAAACCCACCCAAAGCTGTGATCTACTCCAAAACGAAGTCGCTATACCTACTGTATACTTTTCAATTTAGTTTTTGAAATACAACATCATGGTTTTAGTGTAGTATTACCATCGTAACTGTTGTAATTACTTTCGTAGAAAACAAGGACTTTTTAGACTTTTTGTAGACTTTTTACTTGCTGTTTTTAATTTTTTACTTCTGTTTTCGCGTTTTTACTGCCTTTAAACAGTAAAAACCAATACGCAGTATACATCATAAAAATAAAATGTAAGCAATAGACAAAACGTAAACAAACAATAGACAATAAACTGATGTAGTACTGTAAAAATGTGTTATTGCGAAAAAAGAACGGTACACAATGCATTATTACTTTTTTATGTCAAAAAGTAAAAATTTTGAAAACATATACTGTTGCGCACTTTATCGCTCTTTTTTTACGCTCTTTTCGCAGGTATTTAGAGTTTTTTCTGCAGTCACGGGTTAGGCGGTAAACGTAACTAAGAATAATTTAATACTTAAGATAACGTATCGCACCCACAAATTTTTTGCATTTAACGACTAATATAATAGGTACTGTTTTTGTCTGTATTTTTTCACCATTGTCATTGCATGGGTGTTAACGAAATAAAATTCGATAGGTCGTTAAATTGATATTTACTGTTGGTAATTGAATACTTCTAGTTTAAAATTAGCTGAACCGTTTTTTTTTTCTTTAAATAACTCAAAATTAACGTAATTTCTTACGCTAGTGAAATCGGGTTGGATAAATTTTTATTTTTCACTTAATTTTTAACATAATTGAACAACACAAAATTTGCATTTTTTTTTTTTCTTGCTATTAGCCTCTTTCACATTTGATAATAAAATAAATCGTCAACTTTTACTGCCTTGGTCATTGGAATCCATCAACACCCTTGTTGTGAAATTGAGAAATTAGATTTCCGTAATCGTCGATGTCTTCTTTCCAAATCGATTGTCGTTATACGGTCGCTGGTTTCGTTTTATTCTGTGTGAAACTCGGAACGTGACTACAGTGCTTTAAAAAAATTTTCAACTACCAGTCTGTAATACGAGGAGAAATGTTTTTCCGGGCGAGGACATACATTTTGAGTAGGTATTTTATAAAAATTAAAAAACTTTAATAGCTGTTACCCTGTTATTTTTCTTTTTCGTTCTTCTCGGAACGATTTAAAATAAAATACTCCTCTGCAACTATTATTAATTCAACCGTGTATGTACGTTGAACAAGAGTCGAGACACGCCTAATGAAGTTAGAATTCAACTCATCGTTTTAGTCGCCCAAGGTGGTAAGGTTTTGATATGCGCGGTCATAAAAATGAAATGACGCGTGTTCTGAGAATTTCAACGGGTTCAATTAGTAAGTATACTTACGGTCGACAAATAACTAATGGTAAACTCTAGGAATTTCGGGAAAAATTATAGTTAAAAAGTCGGACGACCATGTTAGACGAGTGTACGAATTAGAGAATCTGACTTATGTCAGAAGACTCTGTAGCGTACCTATACGTCGAACGGAGTTTATAGAATGTGATTTTTATCAACAATTCGTTACACGGTCACGAATACCGCAGCTAATCTATACGAGTCCTCGTGGACGCGTGAATTTCACTAAATATATAAACAATTACTACGGTGTTAAATATTCTATCCAACAATTATTATACGAGTGTATAATAGACTTGTTCGCATCATATACATGATGTTATGAAAGTAGTTTGCTATTTTCGTTTGTCCGCACTGTTTCAACAACGAAAACAACAACAACAACGGTTCTGGCATCCATTTCAAGTACTATAATAGTGATTGCTATTCTGTCTTCCGTGTTCTTGTGTCACGTCGATGCATAAAAACCGTCGAGGGTGCGCTTTTAAAAACAAAAAACACCGTTTCTCGGCGTTTTCAAACGCGAACATCTCCTTGTAAAACACTGGCGTGATAATATTACCGTGTTTTGAACTAACTGAATATTACAATGTTTACAAAATAATATGTATAAGGTGCATAAGTAATATTTATTTCGCGTAATTATACTTTAAACGTCCATACTTGCACGAACATTTGCGTCGCCGAATCGTATAATGCGTCCTTGTTCTTTGTATCGTTCGCTGGATTTTTTCGTAAACGCGTCGGTAGAAAACCCGGAACAAAGCATATTTTATTATAGGGAAAATGATTTAATAAAAACGATTTTTGTCCGATTTCGACACAGACGCGCCGGGGACTATTAGTTTTGTACGTTTTTCGTACCTAATTTATTTATAACAACGTACAGTCTAATGGCCTATACTATATACTTGTTACCGATTGCGCCAATCGGAGAAAAATCGAAGGAATAAATTTGGGGACGTTATTCATATTATACGTGTACCGTGTTCGGCGACGACGATAAATCACCGTGGCGCTGCTAATGGCGCTGCTAATGGACGACGAATAATCCGGCCAGCTGTTGATGCGGAAACTTTTCCAACAATCGAGTGCGCGGCTGTGTATCGAGTTTCTCGGTGAAAAAAAAAATATTTGTTTTCCCACTTCAAAAACTGGAAAAAAGTGCCGGAGAAGAACATGATCGTGCGTATCGTACATTTTCGGAGATCGGTGAGCGGCGCAGACGGTCGAGAAGCTGTCTGTAACAGGACTCGAAAATCTTCGTGTGAAATCGTTCGTAATATGTCTACTACTAGATAATAAAATTTGAACCGTACAACTTTCGAAACGTCGACCTACCCAGAGGTAGTAGCCCGCTCCAAAGCGTACACCAAACAAATTTTCAGCCGACCTCGAATTCACTCCACGTCTTTCCTATCTCATGGAATTTGATTTTAAAAAATCATCATGACTCAAAATAGTAACACCTGTATTCTGTCGTTTTTTTTTTTGGAATTTTGATTGTTAAAAACATAACCACGAATTTCAATTTTCAACAACCCAGTCAAACCAGGACAAAAAAAAAAAAATTTCACTATAAAAAGTCGGTAAAGTATATCAAGCGACGTGTATAGATTGTACATTTAAAGATACGGACGTCTAACTGCAAAGTTGAAACTGGCGTGCAAAAGAACTAGAAATTTCTATTTTTAAACTGCATTAACCGACCAAAAAATTAACGGAAATTTTTAAAATATTCTTAGGGTAAGCCTAGTATCAACTATAGGCATTCGAACCATTTTTGCAAAAAAAAAAATGATACGATATTCCGCCTTCAATTTACTTCTTTTTTTTTTTCCACTCGTGTTCGCGTCAAAAAACGACACCTGCGGGAAAACTGAATTTATACATGTAGTTCTATAACGGGGTGGTTGTTGTTGTATTAGACGATATTGAACCGATTAAAAAATGACGCGTTAGTGATTTTCGTTGATGATCCATTGAGGTCTGTCCGAGAATTCTGTCCGATTTGACGCTGTATTTAATGAAAGTAAATAACTATTAAATCGATTGAAATAAACATTCGGTGTCGGGCTATGATTTTTTGAAAAAGTCAGTTTTTTATCAAATATTTCGCTATTGGTTATTAATTTGTCTTGTACATTACGTCTAACATCGATTATTATTATACTGTTTTGAAACGTATATAATGTAAGCGCGCTGAACCATACGTCTTGAGTCGAACAACCCGTTTGGAAATGGTTCGTTTGTACACGAAAACGATGAGTGAATCGCGAGAGAGAATAATATTTATAACCACAACATTAATTTTAGATATTTTTTACCTGAGAGATATTCTTAGTTTGTGACGTATAAAAATAACTATGCATTTTATTTTGTTCGACGAAGAGACGTATGGAATATTCGCACGCCGTCGTACTACGGGCACATTCCATTGTATCCCAGCGCTAATAATATACAATATTGCCGTTTTATATGTTGAGAAAAAAAATATCAACTCCCCCAACCGTTACCGAACGAGTGTGATTTTCGTGTTTCCGAACATCGTTTCGAAAATATGTCGTCGCCTTCAGTTCATCCGTTACGACTAACACTCGGAATGCGTCTTTCGCGAAAACAACAATAATACACGATATCAATATCATGGCGTTGTTTAAACGCAATCTAGCCGGTATACGTGTCAAATTACGAGTTAGCTCCAATAATAGAACGTGTTTAGAATGGGTCAGCCGACGTGATGTAACGTCGTGGAATTCGCTTCTCAAAATAACAAACCCGAAGTACAACAACAATAAACATCGAAAATTGTGTCAACAACGGTGAAATATCATGCTCCGTAGTCTACAGTATCGAACTACCGCGCCTATTTATGTCGAGATTCATAATATTATGGGACATTGCGAATGATGTGGACGACTTAAAATATTAATCGCGTCTCGTTTGGATTACTCGTTATTGTGATTAATGATTTTGGATGGATGGACTTTGCGAATAAAATTCTAAGACCATAGTTGAACACGGCGCGAGTGGTGTCACCGTGTCCACCGAAACAGAAAAGAATAATCGAAACCCATTTGGTCGTTCGCATGGAGACAAAAGTGAACGGTCTTGTCGGTCATCAGCCGATTGTGATATGTCAACTGGTACGGATCAATTGAATCGCGCGAAAAACAAAACAAAACGTTTATCTGTAAAGTTAAACGAAAAAGCGTTATAAAGTGGAAAAAACAAAAAGAGTTAAGAAGGTGTTTTTTTTTACCGCTCAGTTTTTGTCCGCTCGATAGCCGTACGCGACGTGTTTCGATTTTAAACGCTTAATCACTGCAATTTAATAGCCGATTTTAAATTAAATTTTTAAAAAATTTTTAAAAAAAAAAAAACGTTCGGTTCATCGGACGTCAGTATTTCACAGGTTGTTCAACGGACTATTATTTCTTTCTCGGCTATTAAATAGAAATTTTTTTCCCGCAGTTCAAAGGTATTATATTCATATTCAACCGTTTCACGCGTGTGACTGCATTATTATTGTGTATCGAGTTATTATCGTTTTAAATTAAATTTAGACGTTTTCGTCGCTCGCGTGAAATTGAATGACTTCAAAGAAATTTAATCATAATACATTCTTTCTTTTTTTTTTATCGCGTTACTAATAGCCAACAAAACGCACTCGTGTGCCATAAAAGTTAATTGATTTTTTTCAAAAACCAATTTAACTTTCGGATACTTTATAGGTGTGTGTGTACAAACATTTAACATAACAACGTCGGACGTGACACAGTAAACGCGCCGAGTAAATGAAAATGTATCGAAAAAATTAACTTCAATTTGATGACCTAAAATGCCATTTCGTGTGCACACCGATTCATCTCGCTATTATTTCCGTCTTATTTTACACTTTGATGTTAGCAGAAACGCGCGCGGTCAATTTAACCGATTCGGCAGCCTCAGGTTCGAGTAAAAAACGTTTATTACGGACAAAATCACATGATATAACGTATTACGGCTTATATTATAATCGCGAAAAAAAGTAACGAACCAACTGGCTCTCATTTTATAAATTTAAACGTATGTATAAATATGTTTTACTTGCGTATCTATATTGTATTTAGAAGAGGCAAAAAACCCATTTTACGAACGACCCAGCTGTACACCCAGACTATAGTTGCTAACCGTTACACAATTTTGTGGATGATTCATCTCGCATTGTATCGCGAGCATTATGGTTATGGCATCGCCTTAATGACGCCGCGTTTTACTGACGAACTTTTCAGCGTTCGATTGTGTTTCGCGATTTGTAATCGGAAAGCTGTTAAGTCTTTTGTTCTGTAGGGTACGTATATGATTTCTCTCGGATCGTTCCATTTTACGGTTGTAAAACAGGTACGACCTGGATCGAGTTTGCGCAAAATTTCGATTTTCGCGAGGTCTCGCGCGGATTAATTCCAAAATCTCTATGTATGCGATGGGCGTACATTCGACGTAATGCCTAAACGGCGTGTAAGTATAGTGTTTCGACATCGTACAAAAGACCTGTAGGCATATAAGTACGACGTATTAAATACACGTCGTGTTGAATTCCGAGTGGATGACGAATGTCGAGTGAAAAACGTTTGTTGTTCGCGGGAAAATATTTTGCGAGGCATTTGTGTTCGTTATCGTAATCGTTTTCGAATTATTCAAAATGGTTACAAAGTGTGGTTTGTTCAAAGCAATAATTGTAAATTGACCGAAGTGAAAAGTCCATGTACAGGAATTTGTTTACGGGCAAATTAGTAGGCGTACAACAATCGATTACAAACAATATTATGCAACTTGTTGAATGTTTTTTTGCCGAACACATGACTAACGAAATCCAGTTTTTATCGGATTCAGCGAAGAATGTACACTGCTTCTGCGATGATGTTTTTTTTTTTTGTTTCTCTTTTTTGTTTTTACGCTTTCTAGGGTATTGAAACTGCACAGAATTTTAACGTATGATATGAATATAAATATGAATGATTGATCCGAGACGGTACTTTATTTGAAGCGTTTTTTTAAATTTTCGATTGTTTTTTCGACTTGAAATTCATGTACGTCGTTAAGAAGTGTTGTGTAATATGAGTGTTGCGCTGAAGTTTCAGTCGATTTCGTTCGTTTTTGAGGGAGTTACGGAGCTTTGAAATTTTCGTTATTTTGGGCGCTCGTGTATTTCCTACGGGGAAGACTAATGCTTACAATACTAAAATAGGAAGGATACAGATGTATGTTTTTATTGTTAAATTTGTTTTCACCAGGACGTAGACAACTGAGGATAAGAATCGTACTTTCGAAGGCAATGATTTATCGTTGCTTTCAGATACAAAATAATGCGTTTAAACCACAACTTCTAAACTATAGTGACCCACCCAACGCGTAGTCGTCGCTACCCCGTCAAACTACTCACGCGACCTAGAGTGATCCCGGCTTTTTCTTGGTTTTTTCGCCATCAACCCATATTTCAACGAATCGCATTTAAAATTAACGCTTTATAATGTTAGTCCATGATATAGAACACCGGGCAGTAAATATACATAGTGGACACGTACTAATATCGTCCGAAATTTTTCCGGACGGCTTTCGTAATTTGCCGTATCGTTTTGATTTTCTGAAACAAAACGCGAATATTATACGCGCAGCTGATATACGGGAAATAAAAATATGCGGTACAACAATCATTTACGGGCGTCCGTTAAAGGTCACGAGGCTGTTATCGTTATTATTGTTTTCGTAACATATTCCGCCGTTTACTGACCATGTCATTTTGTTTGTCAAGCCTTGAAATCGATTTACGGGTAAATAGCGTGTGATAAATACGATGGAATAAGACGTGTCAAATGCTGACATTATAGTAATACAGTGCACGCGTTCGCTTGAAATTTTTCTAATACTCTAAAAAATATATCAGGTATAACGTCGGGGTTCAGTTTTGATAGCGGGAAATTCGCCGATACGCCGTTAATTTTGTATCTGAGAATAATAATACGCGTCGGGTTCAGGCTTTTAATTTCGTTTGAAGCATTTTTTGATCGTTTTTCTGTGTTACGAAATCGCTGAATTCGATTACCTATCGATTTAGACTTTTGGCCGTCCATAACGGTCCTAACAAGCTGAAACTTTTGCGTATTGTTAAAACGAGTCAGTCGAAAGTTTCAAGCGAAAATTTTGAGCCGAGTGTATTTCGAAATTCTCGAAAAATTGTACCCGGCACGTAAACGATGGCATCGTCGCTTTCTCGGGCGATGGTCTACAACGACACTACGAACTCCTGCAAGCCCAAAGCGTAAAGTCGTCCACTCCGTCCGTACGCGACCTCCGTTCTCGAGGAGGAAAACGGTTAACGGCTCTTTTCCCTCCGTACCGAACTCCACCGCGAAGAGGACCGTAAAAATTTTTCACCCACACGACAAAACGACATCTTCTCGTATGTAAAACCCTCCCGTCATAACGTACATCCGTTCCGCGGCGTTTCGTGTAAAAAAATTACGACGTCTCTCGTCGTCGTCGGTCGCCACCGACCTAACGCGGCGGTGCGCAACGTATTTTTTTTAACGGCCGCAGCGGATTCATAACTGCGACGAGAAGAAGCTTTTGTGTATTTTTATCGCGCACGGTTTCGTTTTCCGTTATCTCCTGGAAATAGCGTCTGCGGCGGCGAGACGATAAAAAAAACGAACAAAAAAAAAATCGCACGACATCGCAAAACGCGACGAATCGGACGCGTAAGCAGAACACGAGAACGTGGTATCGCGCTAAACGGCACGTAAAATAATACGAAATGAGCAGCAGCAGCTGTTGTGCGTCGCTCAACGGCCAGACGTCGTCGTCGTCTCGTTATCCGCAGCAGACCGGCGGGCCGACGTTATACGACGTTACAGGGTGTTTACGAAAAAAAAACGGTTTCAAAAAGGAGTTGAAAAATAAAAAAACGACGTGTCACGTGCGTGGTTCGTGTTTTTCCGTGCGTACTCTGCAAACGTTCGGACGTGGCTCCCGTTTACCTATATGGTTTGCCGCGCGAACAACGTCGAAACGTCCAAACCGGACCGAAATCAAAATCGTTTTAATCGGAACACCCTGTGCCGGGCGAAAAACTGCAAGAACCGGCGGTTTTCGCGCAGCACGTCGTCAAAACAATAATTATCGTTATCGTTGTGCCGACGGCGAGCGCAGATTTTTTTGAGCGAGTCCGCGCGGGCCACCCAACGACGCGCGAACGGTGGCTGCAGCGGCTGGCGTGTTTGAAAGGGCGTCGAGACGACGCTGCAACTCGATACGAAAAGAGTCGAGATTTAAAAAAAAAAACGCTTAGCGAAAAATAAAAAAACAACCCCCCGGGATCACTCTGGGTCGCGTGGGTAGGTACCACGCTTTGGTCGGGTTTAGACGGTGCGGTCTGAACGCATTCATCCGAGATCAACGACGGACCGTATTCCGAAAATACCAGCGGCGAGGTGTCAGTTGTCGTCCGGTGTACGATGAAAACTTTTATCGGATCTGCATCGGAACTTGTGTGTGTGTGTTCAGTAGTACGCAAAAGTCTCGTTCCGATCTTTATGATGTTTTGGATGTCGCGAAAAAAAAACCGTTTGTCAACCCATCCCGCCCCCTTTCCCATAATAGAAATACTGCGCGGAACGACAAAGTAACAACAAACCCGGGGTACGAACCGAAACCGCGTGTGAACCGATTTTCTAAAGTTTTTAACCGCACAACACATAAAACTATCTTGTTTGGACCGCGGAGAGACACAAAAACTCTCACGGAATAACGACTGCGTGAAATTAAAACAATTCAAAGTTCCACAACTCCCTTGAGAATTATCGAAATCGATCAAAACTCGTCAGACGCTTTTTAATGACGCGCGTAAAGTCGTCGAACGGAGCAATTTTTCGTTGACGCTCAGAAGTCTAAAAAATAACAAACCGTTTTCGGATCCGAGACTTGGGTGTTGTAGGTTTTGAAATAACACCATGGTGTAACAAAATTCAACCGTTCGGATATTATACTGTTCGGCAATACAATATTACGTTAGTATCGCCGTACGAGGTGTGTGATTTAAAGTTTGGTAAAAGAAAATATACGTTTTCGCGCATAACATCCCGTTGTGATTTATTGGATATCGATTAATGACGATTTGTGTACACAATATTATACCCCGAAGTCCGAAAGGCGTATACTGTGCAGAGGCAACAAACAAAACAATTTAATTTATCGCTTTACTTTAGTTCGAAAGACCCGTTCTACATTATATACGGTTTCTATTAGTTTTCGTTTTTTTTATACTCGTTGCATTTCAAACAAAGTTTGAGACGAAACATTTATCTTCTCAATGCGTCGCGCGTAACGACAGAACAGTTTTATAAAAGGTGGCGAGATTAACGCTTGAATAAAATTGTTTCCATATTTTCACGGGTATATCCGTTCGAACAGTTGTGTGTTGACAATGTGTTATACCGGTATTCTTTTTTATACACACGAGGGCACAATAGTTATCAAAATATTCGCTTGTCGCCAATCCGCCGATGGTTATTATGTGTAATTATAATACTGGACTGTACCGTTATTGACCAAAAGTAACGTTTTTTTTTATGATTTATAACGTTGTCGTTTCAAACGTTTTTTTCTAGACGAAATCCTAAAATCCGGGGATGGGGATTATACGGGGGAGTCTGTTATACGTTGTCTGCCGCTCAAGTCGTTTCCCGCGGGGCGGGATCGCTCGTGGCAAAAACAGAAAAAACTGTACGAAAAAATTCCGTTTTCTACGACTTAACGAATTTCGGTGTAAATAAATGAGAACACAACGACGCGTCACTTCCACGCTGCATAATTAATCGGATTTCCGCGAAAAACACTGTTCTGGCAAACGATGTAGTACACGGACGGCAAACGTGAATCGGTCGAAAAACGTACTATATTATTATGTATTCCGCCGACGGAATCGATTCTCTGACTACGCGACGTCGTCCTGAAGTCGCATAATGACGGCCATTACGATGCACATTGTAATATTGCGAGTGTACCGTTTTGATTTATTTTATTTTATACACATCGGGACCCAGCTATAATCTCCTAAGGGTACAATCTTTATTTTGTTCAAAGAATTTTGTTTATGAGCTTTTGTGTCGATTCGCAAATCGATTCTTTTTACAATATCTACCGCCTAGCTCTACGCTAGATTTTAAACATATAATTATGGAGTCGGCTTTTCTCTCTCGCACGACCACAAACGTTTTTATTTCCATTCAACAATGAGGAAAAAACGTGGAGAATAATAACAATAATTCGCACGCTCGTTTTCTCATCGTGCGGCGACCGCCATCAACCGCGCCACAGCGGCGCCGTTTAAATGTTTTTTTTTTTTGCAGAAGAAGCGAGTTAACGAGTACTTTGAATACGATTAATTAGTTTTAATTAGCTCTAATCGAGTTACTGCTGAGTTATAAATCGCTTACCGTGAAAATTTGAAATTGTACAAGTATATTATTCTCGTAATAATGATTGGACGTGTGCGATATCGCAGAGATGGCGACATAAAGTCGTGTTTTAGGATATCATAATTTATAATGTTCCGATGAATTTATAAAACCGCGTGCCATTATTGTCGGTCAGAGTTTGTGTATGGAAAAATAAAATTTTTAAAAACGAATAATTTTAAATAAATCAAACTGGTCAAAGTAATAAGATATGTACAAACAATTTGTACTACCTATATTTATACGTTTTCTCTACATTGTACATTATTCAAGACATAACTGCGATAGAGTCTAAATAATACGAGTCGATTTCTTCGCATACCTAAAAATATAATAACACGAATGAGTCGTAGCATTTTTGATGCGTACACAATTATATGGACTACCTGTATACTGTTTTGGTAATTATTGTGCCTATTCTTGAGATTATATAACATTGCACCGATCCAAGTCTCGATATTTTGAGCCTGTGACAATATTGTACGAGACTTAATTTTACATCCGAACGTTTTTGCAACTTACGCCTTACATTCAGTACGCATAATACCAAAACTAACAGAGGACTTTTGCAATGATTCGTACAAAGTTAGAATTTTGATACTGCACCGATTCTGCCAACAACTACGGTATAGATTTTCAAGTTCAAACGCTGTTTCTGTCGGAGACGGAACACGTCATCACCTCGTGTAAATCCGTAACAGAAGGAACGAAACTGTCAATCGGCTTAAAAGACTTTTTGTTGCAGTCTACGAAAAAAACTAACTGTCCACCGGTTCTCAACTCTAGCTACTTGACGATTCCTCGCGACCGGTCACTCCTGGAAACATTCCATTCAAAGCAACTGTAAATAACTTCAACAATGACTTTTACGTCATTTTTTTCTCCAAAATACAAAGCAAAATCAAATAACGAGATGCGCCAATATTAGAGTGGGCGTATAATATTGTTACGAGGAAAACGTGAAAAAAATAATACACTGTTATTCGTACGCGTTTTCTCTTTGTGCAGCCGCCGACCGCCACGGTGGCGTCGATTAAAGTGTTTTTTAATTTTTTTCCACGAGAATCAATACGTTTAATGAGCACTTTGAACGCGATATTAATTAGTTTTAATCAACTTTTTTTGTTAATGGTTCGACCATAAGGTAAACCATAAAATCGAAGATAATAATTATTCGACCTCCCGCAACAGGTTCAATACCTACATACACTGGACAAATTTGACGGCGTGCGTTCAACTTTTTCGGTTATTGAATGTCAAGCGATCGACAAACTGGTTATGCGTTTCGTCGATTTCAACAGTACGATCAGTGATATTCGTGACGAATTTTGTACTCGATCAAAACGAGCGTAACTACACCCGAAAAAAACAAAAACCGTCGAACGTCCGTCGGGTGTAGAAAAAAACACACCCGAGCGATTTCAAAAGTTCTCGTTTTTTGCTCGTAACTACGAAAAATAATCGAAATTTTCCAAATAAAATACACGGATCGATTGCCGCTTGACCGCTTCCCCGAGGAGTTATCGCACGTTTTGATCGGTGCGTTCTGTCTTCCAGAAAAAGCGATCGCATTAAAAAAAACAGCGTTGTCAAAACGATACGTGCTTCGCTGACGTTCAGAACCTCAAAAAAAAAAAACGATTTAAAGTAGTGTTCAAAGGATTCGTAGCAAGTATAGTAATGATGATTATAATAATTATACATTAGTTATAATATTTTACAGGTATCAGCAGGCTGCAGGGTCATTGTCGGGTGCAACGGCACGAGAACGCCGAGCCGCCGCCGGCGATGGCAGGTGGAGACGAACGTCCGTCGTGGCCTTGAAACATCGGTCGGAGACGACAACACCGTCGTCCGTTACAAAAAGCAGTTAAACGCGCGGTTAGTTCCGCCGTACGCTCTTCGTTAGACGTCGGACAACCACAGAATAGATTAAACGTTATATAAATTAAAATAATAATAAAATATAAATAAATAAATATAATATAAATTATATTATATTTAATATAATATATAATAATATTATATAATATATAATATAAATAAATTCAAGTTTAATCTATTCTGTGGGACAACTCCGAGCGCGTGTCTTGCACGCACAATCAGCGGGCGCTGCGGGCAGGGGCGAACGCGGGAAAAATGGTCTCCGAGGGTTAGAAAAATATAAAATTAATAGTTGAACTCGATACACGAATGTACTTTACAATGTTTCGGCGAGGCGTACTCTTAGTAAAACTTTTTGATAGTTATTAAACTGACGGTAAAAAAAAAAAAAAATTATTCCTCAAGGACAAACAATCCTATACGTTGTACGAAAAAAGTTTTTGCCGGGTAATGGTTTTTTTTTGCTACATTTTGTTAAATGCGTCGTTTTTACCTGCTAGACAACCGAGATCACTCAGAACCGTTTTTTTTTTTTTCGTCAAAGCGATGAGATGCGTCGGATCACGCGTTTCCAAAATCCCCCGCACACTTCGCACACGCGCCCCGGAACGATCCCGCCGGGCGCATCATCCCGCCGGGCGCATCACGCGCATTTCGACGGATCCGGCGCGTTGTCCGCGGCCGCGCGTCAGAGTATTTTCTTTTCTTTTTTTTCCTCGTCATCTCGTCGAATACTTCTTTTCTCTCTTGTTCTCTGCGCGAGCTGCACCCGAAGAAACAGGCAAACGCCGCGTCACCGCAGACTGCACGCGCCAGATGTCCGAGCGAAGAAAAAATACAGAGAGATATTTTTTTTATAAAATCAAAAACGCGCGTGTACCGCGTCGCGATCGTGTTTTCACGACAAAAATAATACATCCTCGTGTGCATCGCAGACGCGCCCGTCGAACAACACCTGGCGGCCATCCGCGCGCCGCCGAGCGCGACCGACAATGATGCGCGCAACACAATAACGCGTTCGATTTCTTTTATTCCGTTTTCCTCAAAACGCGGTTCTCTCATCGGCGACACGACGACGACGATATTTTATATAATATCGTACACCACGGCTGCACAGACGACGCGTGTATTTTGTACGTTGATGATGAATATACATTTTACGCGATAAAGATTTTTTTATTTTTTTGGCTTCCGAGTTTTTTACTATCCCGCAAACACTTTTTCCACGGTACGATGTAGAAGGACCGAGTTTTTTAACGTACAACACCCCCAAATGACGGATCCGTATAACGGGTGTAACCTACTCGGTCCGTGTTTTTCGTTGTTTTCGCCGTTGTATAGAGGAAAACGGCAAACATTACCGAATCGTTCGACTAGAAATTTTTACGTTATGAATGAAGGGGTTCAACGAGCTTACCGCGCCGACATCGATCATTCTCAAGGGAGCCGTGGAAATTTTTGAACTTCACGCCGTCCCTCCGGACCGTTAAAGTCTCGAAACTTCAACGCGATCCGGTTTTACGTTAAAACACTCGGAAAGTTGGTTCGCACGATAACGGGGTACGCGTTTTTTATTGCACGTCGGTTTAGAGTTTTTCCATCGTAACATTCAAAATAAAGATCGGACCGAGCTGAGACGTGATACTAAAATAGGAAGCGCACGGGATTCGATAAAAGTTTTGTGTTTACGTCCGAGCTCGCTCGGTGTCGTATTTACGAAGGCGGTGGGTGTTCCGTGGTCGCTCTCAGATAAATTAAACTATCGGCGTTTGAACCACCGGAGCGATGAAAAACCGCGTAGGTGTATTTATAATTGACGCGTAAAGAGAAAAATACAGTAGAATCGTTTACCGCCAAAACACCGCTCAAAAGTTGTTTCGAATAATATCTTTTATGACCGTAATTAAGTACCCGGAAAACTGCGATATCACGTTTTGAATACGAACATGACGGGTGTGTGTGTGTATTTATGATAATTAGTTTACAGATCGCGATTGTAGAGGCGCCACGAAACGTTTTGGTTTTTTTACCGATTATCTTATACGCGATCACCGATACATAGCGGAACTAATTTAATTGGAAACGATTTTAATAATTAATCACCTATCTGCACAACGAATCTAGCAAATTTGTTTTACACAGTATTAAATTAACTGCGCTGTACGGTAGCGTCGAGTGACTATTATTCTAATTAATTAATAATAATATCTGTGAATTATAGCAAATTAGTGATAAGCGGTTAGGTATTTCGTGTCAGACAGATGAAAATCACAACTTTTCTAGAACACTATACGTTATACGCTGTATAGACGCACAATATCTTGGTAGGAAATCTCAGTTCCCATGCAGATGAAACAGAAATTAATCAATTTTGGTTTTGAAAAATCATCGCGACTCGGAATACATGCCTGCATACTGTCGTCGAGTTTTTTTTTTTGGAATTTTGATTATCGAAAAAAAAATAATCGTGAAATTTCAACGACGCGATCGATTTTAACCTAACATAACAAACTTTTAAAAAAAAATTATTTTTAAAAAATCGCCAATGTCGACAGTATATCGAGCAAAAACATCGTGTGTATGGATTTAAAGTTCTTCACAGGCTTCCGACTACAAAATTGAAAGTAGTGCGAAAGAACTTAAAATGCGAAATTTCTATTTTTCAACCGTAACTGACTAAAAAATGAACAAAAATTTTTTTAAACACTTTTCAGGGTCCTCGTACGCCTAGTTATATCAACCGAATCAATCAAACCATTTTTACAAGGAAAAAAAAAATAAAATAATGGGATATTGTAATGTAAAATGTTTTACAGTATATTTATCGCCGAGTTTTGAATTAAAAACACGACCGACCTGCACGTTTGACATATTATTAATTATACTGCCGATCACAACATTATTTAATTACTTGTTGTTCTAGGTACGTATAAGGAAAAAAGAAACTGATTCGCCGGCAAAAGAAAGAAAAAAAACCGTTTAGAAAGTGTGAACTCACAAGTACGTCTTGTCGCGCCAACGTAATGGCAGTCACGGATGAAATATGTTTTTATACTTTTTTTCCACGAACAATTTCATTAAATTCAGACTTATCGGTTAAGTACTTGATTCATGGATCAATCAAATCATTTTTGATCAGCGATTGCCCTACGCGTGTTTTTGCGGCGTATCGATTTCACATAAAAGCGCGGTCCATAGGTTTACAGTTATATTTATTATGTGTCTGTACACTATACACACGCAGAATTCAATTATTCGTCGATAACGCGTTTTCAAATGGTACAATACGTTCCAATATTCGTCGCGACCGTGTTTTTGTAATACTATACGAGCGGGTACAATTTTTATCTCGCAAAATTAAAAATTTTTACAGTATTTCCAAAAAAACGCTATCCGTTCCCACGTGCACTGTAGAAAATGCGCAGGGTACCACGTTTTTAAAATATTTTCCTCAGGTTTCAATGAAAATACGAAGCGTGAGCCATTTTTAACTGTAAAATCGGAAACGTATTGTGTGATCATCACGTTACAATTAATGTAGCGATCGCGATTTAACAATCTCGTTTCTTTCCTCGTACAATATCATAGCGATAAATTAGACGTATTTTTTACGTTTGTACGCGAATAAAGATTAATCCGATCGGCGCGATTGGGTTCCGAAAATAAACGCGAGTGTTAAAAATACATATTAAATTTAACGGCGGGTAAGCCGAACAAAAATGATATCAACTCCGTATATATAGAGGTGATCGCGGGCAAAAAACTATAAAAACAATTTACGTTTAATAAGAAATAACATAAACGTTTTAATCGAGTCAATTAATTTCTAGCGTGGAACTAACATGCGATTGTATTAGGTATAACGCGTATTGTAATAAAACAGTGGAACTGCAACAAAATGCTGCTTTTTTTGTTTTTACACGATATAAATACGCGCGAATGAAATCGTACTGTAATTAAAAAAATATAATAGACTAATAATATCGTGTTTGCAATCGAAAACGTTACGTACCGACGGACAATAATGTTTACAATAGTAATTAAAACAGGTGGATTTTCGCGTGGAAACGTTTTTCACATTCGGTAGATAAAAAAAAACAATTAAAATCGTATCCGCGCGTTATTGTGCTACAGTAGACTAATCTCTGCAGTTTTTAATTCATCCGGATCGTATAAAAAGAAAAAATACATTTAATATTTCAACGAATATACGTTATAATGATGAGGATAAAATATCGTACAGACTAAATAAAACGTCAGACGTAGGTTGTACCGTAAGGTTGTCGAATCGCACTTTTCATTCGCGCTAAGGGCGGTCGCAAACGTCGAAATCGTAGGACCTCGGACGGTATTTACTTCCGACGTGTACCGATCAATCTACTGATGCGATAAGATTGATCCGTAAGTTGATTTCGACTGTTCGAGACGTCTGCTCTGCGAACCGCACACATTTTGTTTTCGGGTCATATTTTTTTTTTGAGAGTAAAATTTTTTTAAAAAACTCGCGTTTTTAAACCGTTCCGTTAGAATTTAAAAGATAAAATCGAAAATGAGCCTCGACGGGGTGCAAAGCGGAAGAATTCGGTTTCCCTGTCGACAGACTGGTGATCGGTGTACACTGCATGTGGGAAGTGAAAAAACCGTCCGTACGTGTGAATCGACGTTTCCAACCGGCCGAAATGAACGTCGTTTGAATATCAAATATACACAAACTACGGCAAAATTGATTTGGCGTCTCATAAAAAGCTGCGCTCGTTTAGTCATCCAAGTAAAAAGCGATTCCTCCTCGTTCGTCGCTTTAAAATCCTGACGAAAAAAATAACACGGCGAATTTTGGCACTAGAAACGGTGGTATTATAGTAGCTATGGTGTAGGTAACCGGAGTTTGTGTGAAGCTCAATAATATAACACGGTTGACGAAACGGAGATCGTATTAATTTTCACTTTGAACAGTTGTTCCCCGTATACGACCGTCGTGTATAAAAAAACGAATCGACCGGCTATAACGTCCGTTTTGCCGATTTCTACGACGTATAAACTTCGCGAAACGCGATTTTCCGTTTATTGAACCGATCGCTCGTACATAATTTATAACAACGCGCGATTTTAAATTCACACAATAACAAACATTTTAAAAACAGATTTCATCAGTTCGCAAGACCGCAAATCTACTGCAGCGGTGGCAACAACAGCATCAATCATAATAAAGTGCACTGTATAATAATATATCTCTCAAAAAAACGTCCGACAAAGTCGCGCCACTGATACGTACGACGACGGGGTTTTTTTTGTTATTATTGTATTTTTCACGGTCGTGAGTTAAAGAAAACACACTATCGTACCTATACTAAAATCGTTTGTCTACACGTGTGTGTATTAGATTTGGCGGCATAGTAAAAAATTTACAATAAAAAAAAAACACCGACAATCCACCAGGGTACGAGCGTTAAGATTTCAGCGTTGAAGAACGGTCAACCGCGGTGGTTTCTAGTCATAAAAAAAAAAAAAACGCGCGCACGTCTTGCGGAAACCAATGCTCTTCGCTACACTCGGAATCCAAAACCACTCGAAACGCTCGTGAATATACGGGGCAGTTTCTTCAATTTTAAAAACCCGTCGTTGCTGTTTTTGGGTCGCGCAGTGCGATAAGAGTGCCAGTTTTCCAAACCGATTCGGTTATTTTTACTGTAAAATACGTAACGAACATGGTAGACGTGGGTAAAATATTGACATTGAGTGTGATGATAAAAATACGATAACGACGGTTATTAGATTTTATAAAACTGGCACGAGAGCATACGCTTATTTTTAAACAAAATTCGCTAAATTATACTATCATAATAATAATAATTATTATTGAATCGAATACGTGTCGCGGTGTGTACGCCATATTTTGTGTACGCGTTATTGTTGTTGTTGTTGTCGTCGATGATGTTGTTGTTGTTGTTGTTATTGTCGAACTTACCGGAACCCTCTATATTATGATAATGTGTATACGTAATGTACGCGGGACGATATATTATATTTTTTGACCTAGAAACAATACACGCATTCGATGTTTGCGCTCTGACGGTGACAAACAAATTATTTCGAACGACCCATAGGCGTTATTTACTGAAATATAATGTATATATAAAGGTTTTATTTACCTCGCGCGTTTGAAATTCGATTACGCGATACGTTTTCACAATCGACAAGAGACGGGCCTAACCACACGTTTTTGAGCGACAAAATAAAAACGCGATCACGAAAAACTGTTTTCATATTCTATCGAGATGAACGCGAGGGTTGTGCGGCCCGAAACATCGTAATCGTTCGAGTAAACGATACAAAAATTATAATAATGAAAAAATAATCAGACGATAAACGCCGTTCTAGATATTTTTAGCGGTATTTTCTCTATTTTGAAGCTGAAAAACAACGGTTGCGTACTAAGAACGTGTACTTTCGTCGTGCATACTGTTTCGCGCGGAGACGCGACGTCGTGACGGTGCGATTTGGGAAACTGAAAAAACGACTTCGGGTCCATGACGCGGTTTGGTCCGGCGTAGGTAAAAAATTCGCCCTTTTTGTGCGGCAAAAAGTTATACATATATATAAGTTGTACACGCGGGCACACGCATTATCCAGACGTTTCCAAAAAGAAGAGAGGTGTCCTTCTCCACGGGAATTCGGAAAACAAGAAAAATAAGATTGCGTACGTTATAGATATATTACATAGTATAACGTTGTAGGTGTACAGCGTGCGTTACGATTTTGTAAACTCGATAGAGGTCAAGACCGCAGTCACTGCCGTTCAAAGTCGTAACGGTTTGAGTTTTCTCGTAACGATTCGTTTGGTGATAAAATAAATAAACAAAACCGGACGTCCGGTCGCCGAGGAACAAAAAAAAATTTTATGACGCAATAATAGGTACTGATAAACGGCAGCGAACGAATATATTACATATATATATATAATAGAAAGATATGATCCGCGTGTTGTTGCGCCGTTATTGAAATTTGCATTTTTTCGACGTAGTACGATACGAAAATGAAAATATACTGCCGCTAAAAACGTCGAGTAAATTCAGAACAGAACATTTCCGATGTTATAAAAACGATGCACGTAAAATGATTTCACGAAGAATCAATATTAGTTCAAACGGCTAAACGTTGCAAACTACCTGATTCGAGATTTAACCACGCGATATAGTTTACGGTAACAGCAGAAAATAGGGAGCTCTCGTCAAGACCCCGTTTTCAGATGAAATTTTTAGGCGAACGGTTTTATGTTTTTTCATACGATTCGTAAGCACTTAAAATAAAATTAACGGCAAACGCGAACATAATACTTTTAGCTATTATAGTTACGTACGAACAAAACTCGGCTCGGAATTTTCATCGCGAATTTTTAATTTACAACTTTTTATTGTATTGAACCTCCGTAAGACTTACGATAATATTACCATAACGTAATACGCAAATAACCGCTTAGTCGCACGTTATTATTATTAACGCAGTAACGGCTTGAAGTACTATTTTGAGAGCGGTTACTCATCTCCTTATGTTACGATCTTTTGATAATACGCTCAGTACTTTTTTTGGTATTCACTGGTAGTTTTTTTTACATTTTTTTGTAACAGTACACAACAAAACTTGTTGTACAATGTGTTTCGCACTGCTCTGCAGTTTTTTACGCGCGATAATATTGTGACGTATGTTTTACGATTAGAACGGGTTTTTGTCTCGGAACAGACGGTCGTTCGAGCAGATACTCACTGTTTTACAAAAAAAAAATTTCACGAAAAACAAAAACAACGATTTTTTTTTTTAGAAACGCGTATTCGAAATTAGCATAACAACAAATCATTAATTGCCACGACGGGAACTTACGGAGCCACGGGCAAAATTTTACACGCAATAATATAATTTTTTGCTGAAAAACACGTAGGAATATCGCCAAATAGTATACACTTGCCAAACTGTACAGAATTCAACCACACGCAAAATGATAAATATTGATCGCGTTCACACCGATAATTTTGTAATTATTATCATTGTAAACACGGCCGCTTTCTCAATAGTTCGATAAAATGATACAGAGCCGAGTTTTACGAGATAATACAATATGGTATACACGCAGGCGATTTCTCAAACACACATCAATGCGTTGTACAATAAAACAAACTAAATATTATGTGCACGAATAGTTTTTGCTTGAGCGGTACAAAAATAACGATTATGTATATTGTAAACGGTCGTTTCATCGGCCATAATTATTTTCAAAACGAATTTCAAACTTATTCGTGTACACAATTTTTTCTTTTTTCTACGTACCACGTGTCACATCGACTCGGAAATATATGTTAATAGATGTA